>ML682082.1:3604528-3937248 GCA_007922195.1 Podocnemis expansa | reverse complement strand
AAGAAAGAAAGAAAGAAAGAAAGAAAGAAAGAAAGAAAGAAAGAAAGACTCACCTGCCATGGACATTCACCTGGAGGACAGACATTACCACCTACAATTCTCCCCTGCTCACTTGCCCTCTTTTTTGCCAAAACTGGTATTTTCCCACATGGGTAATCCACTGTGAACAGCAATAAAGATGTAGTAAGTGTGATTAAATATGATTAATCCACTGGAAAACACAAGAGGGCTAAATTCTCTGCTAGGGTAACTCCAGAAATCTCCTTCCATGGAGCCATTTCAGCGAATTCGGACAACAGTCTAGTGTTGCCACAGTTTATTAACTATTTTAAATTGCCCACTAAGCCAAAGTTTGAGGCTGATTGGACTGACTGGACACTGCCTGTAAGTGGTGTTATCTTACTATATAGACACCTTGATTCAGAAATTGCCCTCAGACACCACCAGAGGCTCTGAAAAAGTCATCAATTTGGTGTGTTTAGTGCCTCTTTAATTCTGCCAGGATTTGCATGATGATCTTTTAAAGCAGGTAGGAGGCTGGCTCTCTTGGAATTGTCTGTGACTCCTGAGTCTGCTGCTCCTACACATCCCGTCCCCTCAAAACTGTTGACATCCTGAAATGCACACAGAGGGTCACACACTCTACCCACGCAGGGAGCAAGGCCTCACACCTGCTATGATAAGAAGCATCTAAAAGCTGCAGGATTTGGCAGCACTCGACAGATAAAACCCTGACCCCACTGAAATCAGTTCTCATCCCTGACACAGCAGATGGAAAATTCTGCAAGAGACTCTGGTAAATGAGTTTGTTAGTGAATTAAATATAAAAATAAATAACACAATTATTATCTTATTGATGTATTTTGATATTAAATTCAATATAATTTGTGGTGCCCCCAAATGATCAGAGTTCAGTGTTGTCACAGTCCCTGGGTGGGTTGACACAGCTGACATCTTTTTCTAGCTCCCCTAGTGTACTTCCCACTAGCAAACAAACCCATGTTTTGCAGCTAGAGTAGGATGGGGTGTGATAGGCCAATGGTGGTGCCACCTTCAGTTATACCCAGTGGCTTGCTGATTTCACATGTTATCATGCCCACTGCACTCTCTGCCCTGGCACTGCAAACCTAATCCTCACTTAAAACACCTGAAACAGAAACCAACTGCCCCACTGTGCCCCACTGATTATCTGCTGCAATCTCCCAGAATGGATAAGCCACTGTTTCCAATATTCTGCAGACTCAAGCACAAGTGCCTGGAGGGCAGGTAGGCACCCAACTCTTTTTGAGAACAGAGGGGACCTGGCAGCCTAGCTTCCATTTCAGCTTTGAAAAGCCCCACATTAATATTTTTACATTAAAAGCTGATGTTATGGAGCATAATTATATAGCAACTAGACTAAAGAGCATCCATGTTATTTATGCAGCTACATAAGCCACACTGTACGCAGGGCTGGTCTTCCATGGGCAATTTGATACTTTTAATACCTTGCTCCACTAATGAAATAATTTAGGTAGAATTTTCCAAGGGAGCTTGGCACCCAATTCCCATTTTATTTTCCCCTTTTAAAAATCCAGCTGTAGTCCACTATCTCTTCAGAGGAATGAGAATAAGATCCTGTCATTCGCTAGAGATGAATACTTGAGCTGGTTGGTTTTAGATGTAAAAAAGAACACTGATTTCTCACTGGTTTTATGAAGATTATTTCTCTCTGGGTTCAGATGCTGAAATAAATAAAGTTCCAAACCATCTGTTAATTGGCTATGAATTGAGGTTGACTGGAGACACCATGATATTGTAAAAAAGATGTCACATACAAAATATGTTGCAGTAGTGGCTTAGTTTGCATAATCTTACCTTGGGGAGTGCAGGATACTTCATCACTTGCTAGCTTGTAACCCTCTGCACAAAAGCATTGTCGTATTGTGGTTGGACTGTCAATGCAATAATGTTCACAGTGACCATTTTCATAAATGCACTTCAGTGTGTCGTTCAGAGCTAAATATAGGAAAAGAATACATGAGTTCCTGGTTGTGGAGTTTGGTGTTTAACTCAAGTTCATTATGTTTGTAAAGTTTGACCAAGAGTGATGCTGATATATTGATTTTAAAAAGCTGCTTCTGGTAGGCAAATACAAGCAAACATTAAAGGCAAAACTGTATGGAATTAGGAACTAAATACTGCAGCACAAAATAAAGAGATAAAAAATGCACCAAAAATCACACAGTGATTGCCATCAATAATTGGATAAATAATAATTATTACTGAGAATAATTATTTATCCAATATTATGAACTATACCTGTATTGAAGATATAAGCTATTACAATGTGGGACAAACAGTAGAAGAAGCAGAATATGTGTGGAGATTCAAGATGGGATACTGTACCCTAGTGAATAGCTGGGTCTTCAGAAGAGTACTGAAGGAGGAGGAGGAGGAGAAGGGATCCTGCAAATACTGACTAGGTGATTATTCTAAGTGTGGGACAGCATGAAAAGGTGGAAAAAAAGTTAGGACTGGGCAAAGACAACAGCATTAGTGGTTTGGAGAGAAGCATAAGCAACATGAAGGGAATGGAAAGGGAAGTTAGAGGTGAGGGTAAAAGAGGATGAACTGGTATGCCTTATTACAGATGTTTAGCCATAGTTCAAGTCTCTATTTAGGTAACCAGCTTAGCTCTGACAAGCTCCTAATTCTCCTTTGGGCCTATGCATTTTCTAAATGTGCTAAATTTATTAGTACTGTGTATCAGGTTAGAGCCAATGCTCATTGAAATCAATGGAAAGATGCCACTGGGCATTGGATCCAGTCAATAATGCTTTTAATGAGGTGGTGGCAAGGATGGCTCTCATTTGCTTGTATTTACACCCATATAATATTTCCACTGTCAAGCCAAAGCGTTAACATAATTCAGTTAGAAGAATGCTGTTTTTCTCAGGTGGTTCAAATAAGTCAGTTTAGAGGCTCTACACTAGTGATCACATGGCTTCTGCACAGAGTGACTGGGCTACCTGTTTGCTGAATCCTTTATAACAGTGGTTCCCAACCTTTTCAAGGGCTGGGAACCCCTTCCCACCCTCCAAAATTTTGTGGCAGGGGAGCGCCATAGCAGTGGGGGCCCTGCTGAAATCCTGCCGCCACAGGGTGCAGAGCCATGGCGGGGAGGATGCACTAGCATTATTGTGCCCCTGCTGCACAGGGGGAAGCACACGGGCAGAATACTTCTCCCCGCCACAGAGCTGAGGTGGGGGAGCGCTGGCAGAATGGGGTCCCACTACAGAGCGGTGACACCCGCAGCGGGGTTTGGCCCAGAGTCACCCCACCCAGTCCTTAACCCCCCCCCCGGGTCCTTCTACTGGTTTCCCCCATTGCCCTGGGCTGACCCCTCCCAATCCCACTGCCCTGCCCCCTTACCTTGCTGCCGGAGCCAGGAGTGGCCATGCCACAGGTCTGTTCCCTCCCTGAGCATGCTCAGGGCAGTGTGGGAATTTTAAAAACTCCCAGCCTGTGGCAGAGCAGCTCCCTCCCGGCATCGTTGGGCTCCAGCTCCCAGCCTGTCTGCAGACCCCTTTAAGCAACTCTGCCGCCCCCCCCCAGGGGTCTGCCAGCCACAGGTAGGGAACCACTCCTTTATAAAACAGTGCTAGCTATGGCAGCAACCTGTCTGCTAGAAAGATGCACACAACTAATTGTTTGCTACCAATTCTTTTCCAAATGAACCATGTATTCATCAGAGCACCAGACATTTGAATCAGGGCCATAACTAGGGTGGGGTGACCAGGGCTTTGCCTTGGGCACCATGTTTTAGAGGGCAATTTCAGTCAAGGGGCTCTGTTTCACCACTTGAGGATGTGTTTCGCGCTGCTTGCCCCGGGCACCAAAATACCTAGTTCTGGCACTGATTTGAATTATAGTATTTTTGTGGGGGGCTGTTTTGTTTTTTAAATGCTTAAAATCTGACCTTTTTCACAGTTTTTGCCCTTATAGTCTTCAGGGCAAAGGCAAATGTAAGCCTGGAGTTCATCAACACATGTCCCGCCATTCTGACAGGGGTTGGACTCGCAGTCATTACCATCTGTAAAACATGCAGTATCAGTAAGGCTCACAGGATAGATTGCAATGATGCAATTACAGTCAGTAGTAGAAACATGAAATTCTCATACCAATATAACGGTGCCAGAATTCCATCTGGAAGAAAGAGAGGAAAAACAGGCATAAGGAATTATCCAGACAATGTTATGGCGCATTTCACATACAAAAGATAAGTACATCGTATAATATTGTAACAAATTATAGAGTATAATGCACATGGCTGGTTGAAGGGTGAATAAAGTTATGGCTATTTAGAGAGCATGCTTAAATTGTAATACAATATTAATTTGCAGTTCTCAGTAGTTTTAAAACTAAAGTAATATAAGACACAGGTATCGTATTAGACACTTTTCATCTCCCAGCATTCCAGTGTCAAACTCCATTTGTGTTTCTGCTAATAGCATGGATAGATACAAGGTGAAAAAATCAGGCAAACTGAAGATCCCTGAGCCAGTGCTATCCCTTACTTACCGTCCTTTTGTCATCTTGGAAAATTTCTCTGGCTTCCTCATATGAACACTTTTCTTCAAAGCACTCCCGTTTTAGTGACCCTTGCTTTAATTCTTCAAAAAGGCTATTTGCTCTTCTTTGTCTTTGCAGAAAACTGTTTGCCTGCTCCTGCTTTAAAAAGACTGAAAATTCAAAAAATTGAAACTGTGCACACACATTTTCTTTTTCCAGAAGCAAGACTGTAAAAACAACCAGCGTGAGAGGTATACAGTGTGCTCTCCCACATCTTAACTAAAAGTTAATTCTGAAGTTTAATGATGACAACTTATGTCAGTATTGCCAGCTAGCTCACTTCTGAGCATTTTGACAGAGACAAGCAACTCCTCAGGACTGATGGGCAAATCTGGGGCTAGAGCAGGGGTCTCAAACTCAAATCACCATGAAGGCTACACGAGGACTAGTACAGGGCTGCATGAGGACTAGTACATTAGCCCAAGGGCCGCACCACTGAAACCTTTTCATACAACGTTATTGCAAATATCAGTAATGATAGTGTCATTGAGGGCTTAAGGAAATAGCTTTAGGGGCTGCATGTGGCCCACAGACCCTGTGTTTGAGACCCCTGGGCTAGAGGATGGATTTGGAGAGGAGGATTCCCCATACATTTCCTCTCCAAGATCATTTGCAATGCAGAAGGAACTGTCTTCCACTTGGAGGTATCTCTGTGGGCAGCGCTGAGCCACATTGAAGGGATGGAGCTGGGGATGTTTGCACTCCTCATGCTACTTATAATACAGGAGGCCAGTCTTCAGACCTATCAACCTGCACATCAATATTAACATTACTAAAATGCGTACAGTTAAAAAGGCAGAAAGGGTTACCATAGATTTCCCTGAACACCATAATTTCTATTCAAGCGTTTGCTGCATTACACAATGTCTTTTGCTTATGCTCATGCCAAGTTTTATCCTTTCAGTATATTGAGTAGTTGTTTTTTAATTCTTTGCAATTGATTTCTTACTGCACTTGTCTTCACTAATGTACTGAAGTAAAGAGAGATTACTTTAGATAGATCAAGCATCGCCCTTTTATATCTATGGATATGTATTGGAATCATCTTAGAATATTCTTTTTTGTATTTTTTCTAAATGTTTGATCACAGTTGCTGAGGCAGGAGGGGAGGGATCAAGTCTATGTATAGTCTGAGCTCTGTGATCACTTGATCGATCCCTTTGATTCCCTGGGAAGCACATATTGACATTACTGAAGACTGGGCATCGACTTTCAGTTGTGTTGGTTCACTCTCGTATTTTTTGTAACATCACCGCTGTAAATTTTTGCAGACTGACTGAGAATGATTGATCATTGCTTTTGTACTTTTAGAATACTACACATAGGCTTGAATTCTTGCCGTTTTCATTTAGCACGTTAATGATTAATAGCAGTTGATAGTTGGTAACTTTCTGCATCTTGAAAAAATTTATTCTTGTATAAGCCTAGAAGCCATTTTTCCCAATCCAAACAATAAATTCATAAATAAAAACCCCACCCTAATCAATGAGCACATTAGGACACCTGTGCAGACTCAGACACATTCATTAGGAATCTTTAGGTACAGCCATTGCTGTGGATGCCTAACTTTTCACAAGAAAATCATTTGATTAAGAGCAAATTCATTATTAATAATAATCATTATAGCATTTTCTTGGGACATACCTGCAGCTGGAGAAACAGGGAGCAGCAGCAGCAAAAAGCAGAAAAACAAAATCAAGCAGTGTCTGGAAACCATGATGAAACTGAAATGCCAGTGTCCCAATATCCTGTTGACATTTCAGCAAGAACTGTCTGGTGAAAGATCCCTATTTCAAAGGCTTTGACCTGGAGGAGGGGTTGGGGAGTTAGAGCTGAAATCCACCCGAAGAATTGTATTCATGCAGAAATGTAGAAGCAAATGCCCCAGTACATTCTCTTAAACACAGGCAAAGAGCTTGGTTGAGAAGACTACGCATTCAACTTGCACAAAGGCCATGTTGATTAGAAAGAACATTGCTGAGTGTGGTCTTATTAGCAATCTTGTGTACTATTAAAAGTGCCAAATTACAGGTCTCAGCCTGAATAACACTACCTTACATTTTGTTTGCAGCTTGAAGAGCAATTTGCAGATAAATCAGAGTGCCAGGATTTAGGTTGACTGGGGTCAAAGTAGAGATTTGCAGTGTCTTTTAATGTGAGCACATTGCTGATGCTTTAAAATGTACCATGCTCTGTTTCTTCTTGATCCCCAGAGAAAACCCTGAACCACTGATTGTAGTTGACATGCTAATTAACTAATTAGAAATACCAGGTTCTTCTTTGCTCTCTTTTTTGTTTTTTTTTGCAGTGAAGGAGTTGTATGAAATTTATCACCATGTACTAATACAAAAAGACTACCAAAGATCATGCAATAAATAAATTTGTTAGTCTTTAAGTGCCACAGGACTCCTTATTTGTTTTGAAGGAAAGGAGAGAAGCATAGCCAAATTCCATTTAATTAAGAATTGCAGTGGTTTGTTGGAATCTAAGGGTGAAGTTTTAGCTGGAAAATAAACATTCCTATGAATTTGTATATATCAAGGGCTAATGGTATCAGAACAAATAGTTTACAAAATGCTTAAAGTAAGGATTTGACTAAGAAGATATCAGAAATGTTAGGAACGTGTTAGTGGTGTTTGGAGCAATCCAAAGGGCCTAGTGCATTTTCCAAAAGATCTTAATTGTATAAGGGTAAAACAAAACATCCTTTTTTTAGGATAAAAGAAAACAGATCCTCTGTGCATAGCAAAGTAATGAAGGAAAGAGCCATTTTTATGCTATTGCCAGCTTTCTTTGTCATCTACCTCCAGAAGTCCAGGAATGATTAGTGAAGAAATTTTACTCATCTGGGAAGTCTAAGATCTCAGCCAATCAATTTGTGTATTATTACATTGTCCCTGCTACTTAACCTTGGGCAGTGATGACCACTCTGCTCAGACAGCTGGTTTACAATATAGAAAAAATAGCCTTTTGGGCATCTTTTATTTATTAGAAGCTGACTAATTCCTGGAAAGCTCATTTCCTGGGATTTCAGGGGCTAATGATGGCTGCTGTCCCAGAAAAGAGGAAGAGTTTTTGACTGCTGGAAGATGTGGGAAGTTATAAAATTTGGGTAGAATGAGTCCCAAAATGCTCCACTTCCCCACTGCTAGAATTCTCCTTCAGACCCCAGCCTGCCCTTCCCCCAGTGTGAGCTCTCAGAGAGAAAATCATGGTAAGCAGTAAGAGGAAAAAAAAAACCTGGAGAAGTACTGACCAGCGGGTGGTTGGAACTGCTGGCAGATGTTAGGCAGGTAAGGTGGAGATATTGAAGTGCCCATATGGGGTGTTCTGCCACTTAGTGAGGGAGATTGCTATGGGTTTTGGGGCAGGTAGATAAGGGAAGGAGGGGCCTTGTTTACAGGGAAAATGAGAAAGGGAGGAAAAACAGAGAAGGAAATGTGTCTCCACTGCAGGTGGAGAGGCGAGTAGAGACTATAGATGTGTTGACTTGTTTTGCAGCTCTGTGCTGAACAGCAGTGACATATGCTCAGTCTCAGCTTTCCAAGAGTTAAGATAGGAATAAATTCATCAGAGTGATGGTGCATTTTTCTTTATCTTATCTTCTTAGAGCAGAAGAGCCATCCATCCTGAGTCTCTTCCTGTCATGCAAGTGACAGCATAGGGCCATGCATCTGACATTTGAAGGAAGACTGGATTCTATATCTATCACTACAATTAGTGGTGTTTTTTTTTTTTTAAATACAGCTTTGACTCACCATGTAAAAATGGCACTTACACAAAAAAGCCCTACAGTTGGAATTTATTACTGGGGGTTAGCTGGAGCACTTGTTTGGTGCCACCTTTAGTTTTTCTGCTAAAGCTCTGTAACGGGCAAGCAGGAAGAGAAGACGGATGTTTGGTTACATAATTCCATCTCACAACTTACACTACAAAAAGGAAGCTGGCTTCATCAACCAGAATTTCTCTGCCACTTTTCTGTTGTGAGACTATATAGATTCCCAGTTGCTTTGACATTTTTTTTAAATAATCCTCAATACATATCATACAATTGCATTTTGCTGCTTTTGTGCACAACGTGCTCTTAACATAATGTTTACTTTTTCACTTTTTCTTTATCAACCAAACCTGTAAGGTTCTGCTGTAACTGTTTGCTTTATCTGGAAGGGAATCTGCAGTGCTGCAAACAATGGATAGCACAAGTCTTGTGGTGAAACACCTTATTCAAAGGAATACTGATACAATTAGCTTGGGTGATGAGGACAAAGGTAGGCATCACCAGAAGGCCAAGCACAAGATGGTTTCTCAGTCCCTCCAAAAAGCTCCAGGGAAGTTTATCATGACACTTCTAGCTAGTTTCAAGCCACAGATCCTTTCCCCAAAACTGTTGACTGGTGATCTCAACAAGACCAGCTCGGGGAACCTTCATTAAAGAATTCCAAAGGGGCAGCTGTGTTAGGCTAGTCCAATAAACCAAACGAGTCCTGTGTCACTTAAAGACTAACAAATGTATTTATTGCATGAGCTTTCATGGGAGAAAATCCCACTTCATCAGATGCTTGGTGAAGTGGGATTTTCTCCCATGAAAGCTCATGCAGTAAATACATTTGTTAGTCTTTAAGTGACACAGGACTCCTTGTTTGTTTCATTAAAAAGCTAGAGTACTTACAGAAGATATTACCACCCTTCTTTTCCTAGAACTGGGTCAGAAGAATACAAATCAAGTTCTGTAGGTTTTCTTACATGGAAAATTCCTAAACCCAAATGTTTGCCGCTCTTTTTGGTCTCTCTACTATGTGATGGGAGTTCTTGAACGTGCCATACAAATGTTGCATTCTGGTGGCATAGTCCTACCTTGTGTTTTCTGCACTTTTTGACTCCAGCTCACTAGTGTCACAAGAAACTTTTGGGGTAATGTTGGAAAAGTGGATTTTTTCCCTTTTATATGAAGTTTCAACATTTCAGTCAACCCTTTGTCTGAACTGGTATGAAAAGTGGAAATTTTGAAAATATTCATGAAACAAAAATTCCCAAAATATTCACATTGGAAATGCTAAAGTGGAAAATTTTGACATATTTGATGGAAATTAAATGATTCAACAAGTTAGAATAATATTTTACATTTCAAAATGTGGTTTTTAAAAATTTCAAATCAACATTTTAAAACAAAAAATGTTTTATTCTGAAATGATGATTTGAAACTTTTTTTTGTTTTAATTCTCCCAGTTAGAAAAATCAAAACTTTTAGCTCACATTGACATTTTCCCACCACAGTTCCCCAAGTGTGGGAACCAAAAAGCTAGTTATGTGGAGTCAAGCTTTTAGGTTGACTTGTTGGAATCCGGTCAGATCCTCAAAAAGTTCTGGACCCTCAATGCTTAGAGCGAAATGTGGTGCAGCACCTTTCTATAAGTTTCATTAAAACATAAAAATAAGATCAAGAAAATATATCACCAAAGTTAGACTAAGAATGAGACAATATACCTAATAAATCAATATCAAAACCAAGTCAAATCAACAAGCCGGTCTCAGTATTGGATTGGAATCAAATCCTCAAATGAATGCTAAAAATAACCTTATACATTTTCAAGAGGATTTTAAGAGGTGGCTGCCCATTTGATGATAAATTCCAACAAAAGAATTTTTACCAAAGTCAATGAAATCTATAACTTGGAGCTGGTTAAATGTCTTAATATTTGGTCTTAAAACCAAATTATTTAATGTCTGAAAGATGACCTCAGAGCCACTTTCCAGGCTTCCTCCTTCGTTTTCATTTCTTCAGTAGTGACTATCCTAGCCCTTGAGACAATATGATAAAACACTTTGGATTATCAGAAGTTTGACATCTCTTATCTACAGGAAGTTACAGATGTGACCTGAAGAAGAGCTCGGTATGGCTTGAGAGCTTCTCTCTCTCACCAGTGAAAGTCAGTCCAAAAAAGGTGTTACCTTACCCATCTTCTCTCAGATTCAGAAATTATGGATCATGGATTCAATTGTCTTAGAACTTTTCAATACAAAACCCATCACACACTTTAACAGCTTTCTGAGACAATACAGAGATGGTTTAAAGTTGGGGAACTTTCTTTCTGGAGCCGTCTGCATGTGGGCTGTATGCATGCTCACATTCACACAACCTTGCTTTCACTTCGATGTCTGGAAACTAAGGCTGGAACGTTGTCCTGCTAAACAAACAAACAAACAAACAAACAAACAAACAAACAAAACCCTGACAAAAATAGAAACAAAAGAAACATAAGATAGTGAAGATAACAGGGTTCGCAAGCTCTTCAGCTCACAATCTTTTATGCTAATTGAGTAATAGGAGCTGTTGAGGTAAAGATGAAATTCTCCTGGCACAGTGCTTCTCACTAGTGAACTTCTTTTGGGTCCTGGAAGAGATTGGTCAAAGGCTGGGATGATACATTCATGGATGCTGTGACTTCCTCTCATCATGGTGATCAGATCTAGGGTTTCTGGAACATCAAACTTCACCCCACCATCTTATTAACATGAAAAATGAGGTTTCTTGCCTTATTCTTGACTCTTATAGTTTGTATACTTTATTTACTCAGCCCTGCAGTATTCCCACACCAAGATCTACAGACAGATCAGGGGCCAGGCCTACCTTGGAGCTGCAAAAGTCAATCCAGTCAGGCTTGACTTATGGTGTTGCTTGCAAGCATCATCTGGAAAAATCCAGATTAAATCACAACACTTTAAAAAATATTTAGTGGTTTATATACTACAGACTATACTTCTGTGATTCGCTCTGTGGTTCCCTGGCCCCCTCCCCCACAAAAAAATTCCAAGCATAAACGCACATCTAATAAAGCTGGAATAGATTCATAAGACTTTAAGAGCAGATGGGACCATCACAATTATCTAGGCTGACTTCCTGCACAAGGCAGACTACAGAATCTTACCCACCCCTGAATTTTGGCTGAATTACTGAGATCCCTAAATCATGGTTTAAAGACTTTAAGTTACAGAAAATTCACCATTTATATAACACAGTTCCCAACCCTGAATGGTGTTTTCCTATACTTACAAATCTTTCTTCTAGCACATTTCCAAAGAGAGCAAGGAGTCTTGTGGCACTTAAAGACTAACAGATTTATTTATTGCATGAGCTTTTGTAGGAGAAAATCCCACTTCGTCAGACGCTCAAAGCTTCAAAGCGTCTGACAAAGTGGGATTTTCTCCCACAAAATCTCATGCAATAAATAAATCTTTTAGTCTTTAAGTGCCACAGGACTCCTTGCTTTTTTTTGCTTTACTAGACTAACATGGCTGCCTCTTTGGAACTTGGCATGTTCCAAAGAGGTAGCTGTATTAGTCTAGTTCAGCAAAAAACTAACACAGAGTCTTGTGGCACTTTTAAAGACTAACAAATTTATTTACTGCAGGAGCTATCCTGCAGGGGTGTTGCTGGTGCCAGGCTTATGGGGCTCGAGCCGCGAGTCCTGGTGTCAGAGCCCTGGGTCCACCATGGTGGCGGCGTGCTTAAAGCGCATGAGACTGGAGTCCTGGTGCCCAAGCCCCAGGTCTTTTTCCAGGCCAGGGGGTGCTCTTGCTTTCATGGGAGAAATTCCCACTTTGTCTGACTATCCAATTGTGTTCTGTGTAACAGTGAAAGGCAATGTGAAAATGAAGGACAAACATGGATACCTGACAACCTGTGGATTGGTTCAAATCCATAATCGATGTAAAATTAGCTACTGACTCTGCTAGTTAAATCCTTCAAAATACTGGTGTAATGTAAAGCGTTATTCCCCATGCTCTAGCAGCACCTACAGGCTGCTGTTAGAATTGACTGCAGGGGACTCCACAGAGAAAGGCAATGAAGCGGTTCAGCAATTGTAAGGCTCCCGAGTAGCCGGTGGAATTGCAGAGGGCTACCTTCATTAAGAACCAGTCCATGAAGAACTGGTGGAGCTGCAGGCTGCAGCATCACAGCTAAGGGCATCGGCAAGCAGAGGTGACAGCGCAGTAGTGGCCATCTAGCTTGAGTACCTCCCATGTCAGGACATGATCCCATGTAATACAGTGCTGGATTCTGGTACTTCACTGACCTCAACCTACCGTGACTGGGGAGCAGTAGAGGGAAATAGAGACTGGAGGTTAAAGGGGCATTCATCCAATCAGTCTTTCATATAAAAAGGTGGGAAACTGAGGCAGAGGACAGCTGCCCCAAGTTATTGTGGGCCAGATCAGATCACGGCAACCCTATTACACTGATTTAAATCCATACTAAGGCCCTTGACTTCTGTGGACTCAGTCTTGTTTTTACAGAGCCATAAGAGAATGAAAAAGCTGTTTTTTCTCTCCACACTCCTTTTTTATGCTCTTTTCATAAATCACTCTTATTTTTTGCATAGATAGATCTCTTACACACAAAGCTTTTAGTACATTTATGTATATAAAAATTAATTTAAACATGTTTAGTCTTTGGAAGAAAATATTTCCTGCAGTTGAGGATGAAGGTTTATTATAGCTGTCATGTCACCCTGAGTTCATCGCTATTTTATGCAAGGTATTTTTTTGTTTTTCATAAGAACATAATGTAAGAATACCCACACTGGATCAGACCAATGTTCCGTCTAGCCCACTATCCTGTCTTCTGACAGTGGCCAATGCCAGCTGATTCAGAGGAAATGACCAGAACAAGTGATCATCAAGTGATCCATGGTATCCATCACTTGACTGAGTGTTTTCAGCTAAGTGTGTGATAGAGTAAATGGGCAAGTGAATAAACATAAAGCTAAACAATAGTTCATAAGAGACTCAAAGTGAAGCATGATTATGAAAGGGCACCTTATTATTTAACTATAAACTGATTACTAGTCTCATTATGCACTGTCCAAGTCCAATCTATTAACTTCAGTGACAGTTCAATTGTGGAAGAGTAAGCTGGATTCATGGATCAACAGGTCTATTTTGGTTTACCTCAGCCTAGGGAAATACAGGGGGATATTGCAATTCAGTAGACAGAACTGTGTATGGTGAGCTAATGTCACAGCTAACTTAGTTACATATGTATGGACCAAGGTCTGAAAACATGCATAGGGACTAAGCAAGCAAAAGGCATATTTTATGGCTCAGTACACTCAGATCAGGATATCATATAACTCTGCACATGAAGACTTAACTACGCTAATTCTCCAGCACAAACCAATGGACCATTCCATTGAATGCTCGGTGGATTGTCAAGAGCATTTCTTTTCTAGGACCACTGAGGTCCCCTAACCATCCTCGTAGACTGCTGTGATATGCAGATGACCTGCGACCACTTAACTAGATAAGGCAGAGGTTAGAATATTGACTTCTAAGTCTGACTACAAGAGAGCATTTAAAATCCTATGCTCTCACAGAGGCTAAGAAAGCTTTCTCCTCCACAGCACCTTCTGACTCACTCCAGCAGAGCTATTACAAAATAGCTTGATGAACACAGCTTGCCAATGCCTGGCAACAGAGTCAAAGATTTCTCACTATGATGAATATTTCACATTTCTTACAGAGCAAACAGTTTGGATCAGCAACTTTGCTATCTGGAGGGGACAACGCTGAATTATGGAGACATTTCGGCCAATTTTACAATCGGATGTTGAGGAAGCTCAGGCTTGCTCACATGAGCTAAAGTGAATTTTAGAAGAGGCATAGAAGTGATAGGGAAGCTACTAAGCTACATTTTTCTGAAAAAGGTTGCAGACTGACCACTCTGTGATCTTAATACTTTAACATTCAGACAAGGCTTCTTTCTTGCTTGATGGCTTATTTAGTTACAGAAGTAAACCAATTGTAAATGTTTGCTAGTACATTATAACAGGATACATATATAAACTAAAACAATGTGTGGAATATCTCATTTGTTTTCATGAAGTTTGACCACTAAATACATTTAACAATTACCTTGATTTATTCTGATACACAAGTGAATTGACCTGGGTCCACCAGCGTCACAGGGACATTGAAGTGGGGAGGTAGCTCACAGGCATGTATATATGGCAATTGAACTGTGTAGTGGCATTGTTTTCCATAGGCAGTTGTGATTTTAGCTGATATTTTACTCTTAGGGTAAGACAGGCTGAAAGAAGTCCGTGTGCTGCCCAATTAAACAAACAAGGAGTCCTGTGGCACTTAAAGACTAACAAATATGTTTATTGCTTGAGCTTTCATGGGAGAAAATCCCATTTCATCAGACGCTTTTGTGGGATTTTCTCCCATGATAGCTCATGCAATAAATATATTTGTTAATCTTTAAGTGCCACAGGAGTCCTTGTTTGTTTATTTTACTGAACTAGACTAACGCAGCTGCATCTTTGGATCTTGTGTGCTGCATGGCTACTTGCTGAAATAATTGCTGAGTGGGGAGGAAGGGTGTCCTACCACAGCATAAGAAAGATGGCAGCATTCCCCAGAAACCTCCAGTGGAGGATTTCAGACTACTTCCAGGAAAATGTCTTAGAGAGGACTTTGGAGGATTCATGAGACATCCTCGATTCACATACACAAACTGCTCTGCAGGAGCCCCGCTATCTAACTGTACAGGGTAATGAGCGGGAGACAGCAACTCTGCCCGTGTTGGTTGTTTCACTACCTCTACTAGCATAACTAAAGAAGAGTCTATGAACAATAATAAAGCAAATTGCACAATTACCTTAGGTTACTTCCCTGGCATCAGGCTTACCTGTGCTGAACTGTAGAGACTGCCTGGACTTTGTAGATGTCAATAAGAGGTCCTGGCTTGCTGCACCACTGGATCACACTCCCCCTTAAGCCTCTCGCTCCTCACCACTGTTCATGGCAGCAGTCTGGGATTTCAACTCCTTGTAAGTATTGATGGTGCACTTGGGTTTGATGGTGGGTCTCTGCTGAGAATGGCAGGCAGCTCTTCGTTAAAGCGGCAGGTCTGCAACTCCACATCAAAGCAACAGTTAGCCTCTGTCTCCTTCTGGTATACCTGTCACAGTCCCTTGACTTTCATGCAGCACTACTTCCTCTTATAGCCCTTTCCCCCAACCTGCTTTTAGGTATCGATAGTTCTGCAGCTGGATTGGAGCTCTGCTTGCACCATCTCTTCTCCCCACAGACCAAGGAGATCCACCACCTCCTGTGTACCCTAGGGAGGAGTATGTTTGCTGTGTACAACTCACTTGGTCATTTAGGTAGTTGCAAGGTGAGCTCTCCAGACCAAGCAAACAGGAAATGGAATTTCAAAACTTGGGAAAGCTTTGAAGGTGGATGGGTGCACACCTGTTTACCTGGCTGCTGGGCAGTGGAATTCAAATCAGGGCCCAGAGTGGTCACAGTGAGGCATTATGGGATACCTCTTGGAGGCCACTGCAGTTAACATAACTAATGAGAGTCTACAATGCATATGTAACAACCTAACTATGTTGACTTAAGTGCTACACCTCTCAAGAGGGATAGGGATTAGTAAATCAGCGTAGAGGGCAAGTTACGCTGCAGGAGCAAAATTTTAGTGTAGACACTTACAGAATGAGGTTGACATAAGCTGCACTGCATTGACCTAACACTGTAGCGTAGACCAGGCTGCAGTGGGATGATCTGTACCAAAATGTTTTAGGCATGTGTGGGGCTTCCAGAGCTTCTGCTCCATGTTTGTTTTGAACTGTTTTAACTGAAACAAAGTCTAGAGCAAGGGTGGCCAAACTTACGGAACTCAAGAGCCACACAAGTTGATTATTCAACCTTCAAGAGCTGCACTGAGGCATATAGCCATATACTTTTACCTACTAAGTTGATTTTCTGAGAGCCACACTTCTTCATTCAAGAGCCACATGTGGCTCCTGAGCCGCAGTTTGGACATGTCTGGTCTAGAGCTTGTTTGTTTGTTTAAGACCTTGCTGAGAATGGTAGTATGTTCACAGCAAATTTAGTCCTAAAACTATTCCAAGACTCTAATCTCCTCACTGGAAACTTGTCTTAAATAAAGTTGGCTGGAATAACTTCTTTTAAATCGGGTCTGTTCAAGGAGCACGATTCAAGAATCAGAAAACATGTTTTACAGTGAGTGACTCAAGCTCAATCCATTTAGTTTAACAAAGAGAAGGTGACAATGACAGTCTGTAATGCCTTCATGGGGAACAGAAATTCAACGAAAGGCTCCTTGAACAGGTACGTAAGGTACAGCACAGTCCAATGGTTGGCATTTGAAACTAGACAAATTCAGACAAAGTGCAGCATAAATTTAAGAGAGAGAGTAATTTACCATTTGTTGAGTCATATCTTTTAATCAAGATCAGGTGTTCTTTCAAACAACAAAAATAAAAGCTCTAATTCACACAGCAATCAATGCAAAAAGTTCTGTAGTCTGTGCTATACAAGAGGCTAAAATGAAATAAATGATCACGATGGTCCATTCTGGCCTTAAGAATCTATGAAAATTTTGAAACTGACATTTCGAATAAATGGGCAAAATTAAAATACTTGAAATGAAAATCATTTTTAAAGACTTGAAACAAAGTATTTTTATAAAAACCATATTTAACCTTATTCTTTCTACATGATCATTATTAATATACTATACAGCATTTCCAGCTGTACTCATTAGGATACTAAAAACACACCCCTGATATTTCCACTCCTTTGGGCTCAACTTGAGCCACTCTTTGCTCTGCTTTATGTAGCTTGTGAGCTCTTTAGGGCAGGGATTCTGAAGTTTGTGTGGAACACAGTGCAAAACACAGGAAGTCAAATTTTCAGACAACTTTTTGAGAACTTAACCTGTTGGCAACGCTTAACATTAATTTCATCATAACAATGTTTCATGGTCAGTATGAGGCTAGACAGGATGTTTAGGATCTGCCTTGTGTAAGAGGCAGCAACACACAACTGTTCTCTCCATAGAAAGAGTCTTGCTCAGGGACATAAATAATTTGCTAGAGCCCCTTGACTCAGCTCTACTGGCCAGTACTTTTAGGGGTAAAGTCCAGAATCTGCCCACTCTCCATTTGAGGGTTATACTCCTTACTTGTCCCACCCCATGCTCAGACATGTGAGGTGGGGAGCCTGATGCAGTCATGTAGGAGTTAAATGATGTCCTCAGCCACAATCTGGACCCTAAAAAAGCCTTACCACAAATGACAGTCTAGCTCCAACAAGCAAAACAATATGCTTTGATGGCAGAGGTCTGTAGTGGCAAGTGACCATGAGCACACTTTACGGCTTTATTCTACACATGTAAGAGCTTCGGGAGATTATTACCCATCAGGGTGCAGTTGTGTTGATGGCAGGTGACTGACATACGTGACTAGTCCCCACTTGGTCTCATGTCTGATCTTCAGAACTCAACGTGCAGTGATTTTCTGTCCAAGGATGGCAATGTGACTAGAAAAGGCCAGCTGGCAGTGACCAAGGATGATGTCGATCCTCTTTAGGCCAGTTCTCAGTGATGCAGCCCTGTTATGGACAAAATCCTCTCATACAAGTAGTTTATTAGAACACACATGAAATGCTTCCAGCGTCTGATGTCTTGTTTAAACATCTATTATTTCAGATCTACATCAGAGGACTGCAAATATGCAGGTTTGATAAATCTTCTTTGTATATAGTTTTACTTCCCTTTGGCTACAGATCCAGTAGAGATCCTTTATGGCTGAGTTCTCCTTAAATTGCCTGACTGGCTGCAGCTGTGTGATGACAGTTTATTATCTAGACAGATAAAGTCATTCATTTGCTTCTTCCATAATTTGTCTGGAAGCACAGACATCTGGTATCACAACTTTTCCCCAACACTGGAGTTATGTTTACACTGGAATGTGGCCTAAAAAAACTGTGTGATAGGCTGTCAGGGCTCCCCCACCCCACCAGAAGGGGTGTTCTAGCCTGCCTCCTGCCCCTGCTGGCCTTGAAAGGTCATGCTAGGTGGTAGACTTTCTAGGGTAGTAGGGATCAAAACACAGTAGACCTGGGCTGCTCATAGTCCTAAAACTCCTCTGGATATGGCAGAGCATCTCAAGGATTTCAGCACAGCTGCCCCATAGTCGTGAAGCCCTTCGGGGCATGTTATGACTCACCAACCAATATCACCCTGGAAGTACTAGAGCCCTCTTGGTGGGATCTGAGAGCAAACATCTCTCCTCCAGACTGTCCCATCCTGTGCTGAGGCTGCTGCTGAGTTTGTATCCCTCTCTTCTTGACAGGGAGCGTAGCCTGCAAGATGGGGAGGGACCCTTCTGGCCACTGAGGGTTCCCCTTTCTGGCAGGAGGGGTTCTAGTTCTATTAAAATGACATTTAACTAAACACTTCAAGAACGCTTTGGCTTCTTGGAACTGAAATCTGCTATTTTGTTTTGCTTTTAGTCTTTTTTCCTCACATGTGCTCACAATCTTGTTACAGGTTAGTCTAGGACAGTGTTTTCCAACCTTTGACCTGGGGGCCAAAATGTTGTCTGTGACGGCTTTCAGAGTGGCCTGCAGCTCCCCTCCTGCCAACTGCTTAAAGACCCAGTTAGAGCACATTGCTGAGGTGACCTATGCAGTCTCCTTGCTGCAGTCAAGCAGATGGGAGATCAGTACTCCTCTCCCTGGCTGTACCAGAGACCATAGCAAAGGTCCCTCCCCAGGTCCCTAAGTGCTAGCGCCTCTGCTGGAGCCAGAGAGAAGGGAGCACTGATCTCCTATCCCGCAACTGCAGAAGGTAGCCACTGCCTAAGGACCTATATGGAGCATCCAGGGTTACAGGACTATGCACTTTCCCTACTGCAGCCAGAGAGAGAGGAGAGGAGGCAGACTCCTCACCATACTCCTTTTATATGTCTGCAGCGAGGAGGGGGGCCTGGTGCCTTTTCCAGGTTGTAAAAAATGATAACCGTGGCCCTCAAGCCAAAAAGGTTGGGGTCTAGGAATACAAAGGAGCTGTTACAACTTTTTTTTTTTTTTTAAAGAACCAGCTAGAGCATAGGATCTATATATATCTATATATATATATATATATATCACCAAACGTTACATCCACTTTGCACACAGTCATTGTATGTATAAAGGGAACTTTAGGGCAGACGTTTTTAAACTTATGCTCATAGTGGTCTGAGCCATATCATGGGAGCACTTCCACCTTCTGTGAGACATCATAGTCCTGGATACTGTCACACCTGCACAAAACCTGACCTTACTAAAACTCCTTTTTGCTATAAAGCATTTGCTGTTGAACTGTTTTGAAACACAGTATCTTTCTCTTTGCAGCTGTCCTGTTGTTAATCCTTGAGACTCTTGCTGCAGATGCTTTTCTTCCTAAATTAACTCAACAGCAGCCCTTTCAGAGGGATGTTATAGATACCTTTAGGACTCTTCTGATTGAAGGGGTATTTTGGTGTAAAAAGATCAAGAGGTCATCTAGTCCATCACCCTGCTCAAAGTAAGGCCAACCCCCAACTAAATCATGCTAAATGGACATAAACTGGCAAAAAATGCAGCTTTGGATGATGAACACTCCAAAACTATGGGTGGAGAGAGAGAGGGAATGTTCAGATCTGGGATTTGGTTTGAGCATCTCTCAGATGTGATCTGCATATTGAAAAAAATTTTTTTGACCAACTCACTTCTGATTGAATGTAATTTTTATTTATTTTGTAAAAGAACCTACACTTCCAAGCATATGTATGTATTTGATAGGGTTTGGATCAGGCCAGAATCTCAGGATGGTAGAAATCTTGAGAGAGATTATTTTTCAAGATTTTCAACTAATGAGGGTCAAAGTCATATGAAGAAATGGAGAGATTCTGACACCTTTTTAAAATGCTCAAATGCTACCATTCCCAATAAAATGACCAGCATATCTTGGTCCCTGTTTCTGAGTGAATTTAGTTTCACACGTAACATTGCAATAAAATGATATTAAAAGGTCAGAAAAGTCCTAACTTTTTGTCTGAAATTGGCTGGTCGGTGATACATTTTAAAAATGATGAGAGAGAAAGTGGGTTTCTGAATGTTCCCTAGAACAAAACAAATAGAGCGAAGATAATCTTTCTGGCACAAGGCCTGAGGTTAATCTCACACAGCAGCTGGCACTCATTCTTTTGAGCTGTTTGTGAAGGGCAGCAATGGCCTGCACAGATCACCTACCAAGTTCTCTGCTGTAAGAGCTCTGAAAATTGTCTCCCTACTGAAAGCCATAAAATTACCTTTCTATTCCTTATTTTGAAGCCCCAAAGTAGTAATCTTGATTCTACCAGGAAAGATCTTTTCTTTATCTGCAACACAGACACAACCATCACATGCCAAATAATAAACACCCATTGATTATTGTCAATATAAATATAGACTCCCACCTTAGAATGAGCTGTACCCAACTTCCCCTCCCATTCATTTTCTGCAGGTGAATACCCCCCCAAAAAGGGAGCTATTTCAACATTTTATGTATTTCTAGGTGTACTATCAATTGTATTTAGAAAACACAGTATTCTAGATGGGATTGACACCAATTCTTGAAGGTCAACAAACTCTCTTTGTTGTACTGAATGGGAGAAGCAAATTCAAGATCTGAACATGCTTGACCTCATCTGCACAAATCAAAAATCTCAACTTTTGTATCTGCATGTATGGAGGAAGGTAATGTTCTCAGGTAGCCATGAGCCATGCCGGGTAAGACTATATCATACTTCACACTAACCCCCTTATATAGCACCTGAAACAAGGTTGGAAGCAAGTGTAGTCTGAAGGATTGGAAACTGATGACCTAAAAGGTTAATATCATTTTTCACAGTCCAATAACGTCATCCTCAAGTGTTCCCTGGAAATCTAGCTACACATTACCAGAGGAAAGTGCCTCTGCTTTGACCCAGTTATCTAGAATACAGAAAACATGAAAAGAAACTATAGTGTTTACCATGGAAACCAAGAGATAAGTAGTTGTCTCTGTCATTATTCAAATTTTTGTATAAAAATGAAACTTTTTCACATGCCATTGGACTGAAACTGGCCTAGGAACATTTTTCGGTTATAATGGAAAAGACATGTTGCAGTTGCCGTTTTGTAATTCAGGAACATTGAATTCTCCTGGAGCCCATTCTTGGGGCTTCCAGATTGGTTACAGATGCCCCTCTTGAGAAAACAAGATACACTCTTTGATCCAATTGATTAAAGTACTACCTCTACAGCACATCCAGTCTGGATGGGGAAAAGAGAGAATAAAATTAAACCTGCCTCTGTCGCATGGCAGCCCTTGACTACAGGTCTAGCTTAGACTATTACCATTTAAATCACCTCCCTAGCTTCCAATACCAGTGGGGTTCTTGCAGATACCATTAGCTGCTAGGACGCCAAAGTTATACTTCCTCAGAAGCTGTGAATTAGAGCTTTTCTCCCCACACCTCAAAGTGGATCCCTTCTCTGAAAAGAATGGTAGGGCAATCAACTCTCCTACCCTAGCTGCTACCATGACAGGCATAAGGAAGAGGTGGTGTTGGACTTCACCTTCCCCAAGACAGATTACCAGTGGTGGCCTTGTGACACTTTGGGGGAATCCATGTACAACTTATGAATTCTGGCTCTTATGAAATTATTGTATCCGGGAAAGTCTCTATGTGGATGTGAAATCAACCAGTTGCAGACACAGGCTGCAATACAGTATCTTGCAAACCAGAGAAAATAAAGAATCATTAATGGCTGTGAACTGACTGAACAATGGGTGTGCTAAGATTGGCTGAGCCTCGTTTTTCCAACTAGTTTGCACTGGGAGGAAGCGAACAGATTGGAAAATTCCAAAACAGAGCACAGGTGACAAAGCAGAGCTCTAAAAAGGACCCAAAGAAGGCAGAAAGGGAAAAGGCTTTTAGGGATACAGGAAGCATTGGAGTAAGAGAGAGGAAAGAGAAGGGCAGGCTTTCATAGCAACCAGGACGTCTGGTTTAACTGCAGGGTTAGACAAGAATAGAAAGAGCTATGTAGCTACAGGAGAGAAAGGGGTGCTAAGCTTATGATGAGAAGTCGTGTGCAGGAAAGGGAATCTGGTTCTGCTCATGTGAAGAAGACTCTGCCCAAGCCCAAAGAACTTTACAGAGTTGTGTGGAATCTGAGCCAGAGAAGGGTGTGTGTTATTTTGGATTGTGCTGTGTAATCCCCATGCTATCAAGTAAACAGTAATCGTGTTTTACAGACTTGCTCAAAGTCTGTCTGTGGTGGGTCTGCTGGCTTTCACTATTGCAGGTCCCTGAAAAGTCTTAGCTGTAAACCAAAAAGATCAC
Source organism: Podocnemis expansa (assembly GCA_007922195.1). Classification (NCBI taxonomy): domain Eukaryota; kingdom Metazoa; phylum Chordata; order Testudines; family Podocnemididae; genus Podocnemis; species Podocnemis expansa. The sequence continues at coordinate 3,914,425 of ML682082.1, read as the reverse complement.
ACCTTTGTTGGGATCTTGGGAAACAGACACTAGATGCTGGGGAAGCTAGGAGAAGGCAGCATTAGCTTCAGTAGCTAAGCAACTGTATTTCTGGGCAGTAGTTCTCAACACATTGCTGTGTCACCACACAGCAGTAAGTGTGTTGCAGAGAGCCAGGGCAGTGGCTGGATTAGGCCTGGAGGAAATGGGCTAGTGTGTCCTGTACAGTTGCAATATGCTGCCAAGTGTGTTGTGACTCACAAAAGGTTGAGAACCACTGTTTCAGGGTCCCCAATGTCAAGAGGGTATCAGACACGAGGCCTGCTCCTGGCCTGTGTACCTACAGGACTAAAGCCAATGAGAGTATAAACTCTGCCCAGACCCAGAAATCTAAACACATGAGGGAGTCAACATTTGGATCCTCTCATAGCAGTCTGGTGAGTGCCCAGTCGGTGGAGTTCAAGCAGATCTGTGAAAGAGTCCTTTTCTACTCCCCAGCTTAAACCAACCCAAAACCACAAGGTACGTTTGCAACAAGCAGTCAAGAACTCTGGCTACTCTCACGGCAACATGGCAGCATTCTAAATGTACCATCCAGTCACCAGGTTGGTCCTAGCAACCCAGGCCTGTGGAAGCAACAGAGAGTTGGAAGAACCAATGAGGGAAGAGGAAAGAATTGAATTCTGAGAGGTGAATTAAAAGAAGGGAGCAAAAAGGTATGGACACAAAGATTCTCTCTCAAAAACCTCATTCCAGTAGAATTGTGAGGGCTACTCAGAAGGTGGCTTTTGGAGCCAGTCATTACAGCTCTGTTGGATTCCATAAATATATTAATGTGCTTAATACACATCACAGTAGCGTCTGAGCACCATGATAAAATAAAGCAAACAGCATATGTATATTGAGGACATCCAGCAAGAAATGCTGAAATTTATTCATTAAACTTTCATACATACAATAAAGACCTCTGATTTTGTACTTATAATTTACAACAGCAGTAGAAAAGGAAAGAGTGAAATGTGCTGTATTAAAGTGCAATGGTATGTATAAGATCACAAAAATAATGGAAAGGATGCTGCAGTGAGACAGCTGAAGGGACAGTCTCATTCTGACTGTTTGGAGTGATATATTTAGGTAAATTATGTTACAGATCATTTACAAAATAACTTACAAAGAAGACAACAAACTCATAGCTCTGCACATTGCTATTGCATTTTCACATATCAGGCTAAACAGTCCTGGCCAGCACAGTTTTGTATAGGATAATTTAAGAAGGAACAGGTTTTTTTTTTTTTTTTTTTTTTTGAAATTATGCATAAAGTAAAAACCCTGATCAGCCTTCATACTGCAATATTGCAAAAAAACCTAAGTATTTATGATTTGTAAAATGACATGTTTTCAGCAGCATGAAGACTATAAATATATCCTTTACATTAATATACATACATACACACACACACACGCACGCACGCACATACATTTACACACACATTTATGCATTGGCCATAGCCAGCTGCATTTTGATTGTAACTGGGACAGGAATTGCTTCTGAAAACTAGAAAAGAAAGATAATTCTTTCAAGGCATTTCTCTTTTAGCTATTTGCATGACTGAAAAAAAATCTAGATTTCTTGTATTCACTTAGACCCGTAGGTGCTGAGCATCAGCAGCTCCTGTCAACTGCCGTAGGAGCTCTCTGTGCTCGACTTTACAGATTATTTTAAAGTAATACAGTACAGAGACCAGGAAAAATGATATTCCAGTAGAGGCAAAATTATACTTTTTATACTTATATACAAAATTATAAATACATCTCTGGAAAATAGCAAGCAAGGAACAGATTGAAGGAGTACTCAATACTGCATACACATAAGCTGATACACTGTTTGCATTGTAAGGCTGAATTGCAAAGAATAATTGATGAGGAGATCATTTACAGCATTGGTTTACATTATGTCCTGGAAAAATCACGTTTATGACTTCCCTCCCTTAAAAAAACCAATTAAAATATTTGTCCACAACACAGTTCAGATTTTTTTTTAAATAAAGTCAATGCCCCCACCCTTCCCTTTTATAGAAAAAATACACAATTGTTTAAATTTTTCCATCCTTCTGAGTAAATCTACAAACATACCTCCCTGGCTAAAAGGTTCAGGTTCTAATCCTCACCACTTGAGCTACAACTGGAATAGCTTCATTTGCCTGTAACCATCTTCTAACTGTTATAGCTGTAGATAACCACATTGTGTTACAAATCATTACGAAATCACTTAATACAAACATTTTGTGTTTCAATGTGTACCCTAGTAATGAAAAATAACTTTGTATCAAAGATGTTATTAAACTGCCAGTGTTATGTAAACACAGTGATTCCTGATAAAGAACTTGGTTCAGAGGTCAAAATACCTCCAAAATGGACATTGGGGACACAGTAAAAAACAAAACAAAACAAAACAAAAAGTTGGAAAAGATAAAATAGTTTTGTTTTTTGTTTTTTTTTTTGTAATGCTGTTGTGGCCAGTGAATTGTCCATTTCTTTTGCAGCACAACCTGCAAAGACTCATTGTACGGTAGAAAGCATAGTGCTAAAAATGTAAGACAAGAGAATGGCTGGACCCACATTTAATTCCTGGTTATTGTAAAAGAGACATCATGCACTGAGTTAACCTGGAAATATCCTCAGAGGAAGTCTTTTTGGAGAGGGAATTGTAAACTCAGATTTCTAAGCGTTATTTCTATCCTATAGAATTATTTTTTATTTTATTGTTTTACAGTAGGATTTGCCACAGAACATTCCTGATTCATCCTGATCTTCTGGTTGTGGTAAAATGATGTCTTTGTAGAAATTTGATGGCAATACCCATGAGAAAATGTATGTTGTGCAAGTAACTGTTGATATTCAGACTTCAGATCAGAAGCTTCTAGAAGATTCCATTTAAGACTATTCATTTTTTTTTTTTAATATAATCTCAAACTCCACATACTTTTCACTGAGATCTTCCTATGGACGGCTCTATAAGCCACCACTGAAGACATTATACAGGCAACACACAAATACTGGATTTGCATTTCAGTCCAACATTCAGGAGTTTGAACATGATGCTGGCAGTTCACAGGTGATGTGGAGAAATTTTAATGTTAGCCCTTGATGTCTGAGAAGCTGGTGCTGCCAGCATTGCCACTTTCACTGTAACTTGATGATGAACTCAAGGTACTGCATCCAGTGCCTGATTCTGAAGTAGGAGGGAAACAATCAAAAGAAATATGCTGTGTCATTTATTGTTTCAAAATGCCTACTATATAAATGTTTAGCTAAACTGACCATCACCACATTTGCACTAAATATCTTACCAGAGCTGCTTAAAGACTGAGCTGATTTTGAGTTGCCTATGATCATCAGTAAATTGTTGGCTGGCACCGAACCTTCTTTCCCAGTGCTCAGATTCTTCACATACCTAAGAATAGAATTTTCAAATTGTTTCATTTAAGTATTTTTAAAATAATTACTCTTTGCATACACACATATACAAATTCTTCAGTGTATATGATATAAAAACTGATGAGTTACTTTTGTGCATTTTTGAACTATACAGTTTTCCATACCAAAGTCTGTCCTCCTCTTCACGGATCAGCTGAACTATGTCTCCACTTTTCACTGCAAGACTTTCAGAACCCTTTTTGTCATAATCAGTTACAACTGTGTATTTGCCAGGAGTCTAAATGCACAGAAGGAAAACAAAACTATATTAAGTAGGTACTGACTTTTATACTGCAGAAGTAATTTTTTTAAGCCACAGTGAAACCAAGTCAATATTTACGCTGAAGGGCTATGTCTACACTGGGGGGCTCAGTTAAGTCGATTTAACAAGGTCTGCCCCCCCACCCTGCTCTGGGGCAAGATCTGGCTTTGGGGCCCTGAACTGGCTCCTGCTACCTCCTGCAAGCAGCACAGAGCCCGATCTGGCCTCAAGCCCCTTGCCGCAAGCAGCAGGAGGCTGGGAGCTGGCTCCTGCTGCTGGCAGCAGGGGGCTTGAAGCCTGATCCACCTCCAAGCTGCCTGCCGCAAGCGGCAAGGGGCTGGGAGCCAGATCTGGCCCCCAGCAGCAGGCAGCCCGATCTAACCCTGAGCCCTTTTTTTTGCAAGTGGCAGGGGGCTCAGAGCATCAGTTTCACTGATCAGTAGCAGCATGTGAAATTGACCAGGCTGGGTCAACTGGCATTGCCTGGTGCGGGGGGGGGGATATCAGGACCCACCAAGGTGAGGTTTGCTTCAAGCTACCTGCCAGCGGCAGCAAGCTGCTTGAGGCTGGATCAAGCTCCAAGCTGCTTGCGGCAAGCAACTCAGGGCTGGATCTGGCTCTGAGCTGCCTGCTGGTGGTGGCAGGACCTGGCTCCAAGCCTGCTGCCACCTGCGGCAAGGGGCCTGGGGCCAGATCGGGCTCCTAGCTGCCTGCCGCTGGCAACAGGAGCCAGCTTCCAGTCCCTTGCTGCTTGGCTTGGGGCCAGATCTGGCTCCCAGCCACTTGCTGGTGGTGACTAGGGCCAGATCAGGCCTTGGAGCTGGACTGGGACCCTAGGCAGGGCAGGGGGCAGGGCCCCAGCCTGGGCCCTGACCTTTCCTGCTCTGTAAAGCTAACTTCAAAGCTGAAGTTGACTTTCAGGGCAGGTTTTATTAAGTTGACTTAAGTAAATGCTTCAGTCGACGTAATAAATTCTAAATTTGGCCATGGAGTTGCTTAAGTCGACTTAAGTCAGGTCAAGTCAACCTAACATCCAGTGTAGACATACGCAAGGACCATATGTCTTGCAATTCACCAAAATGTGAAGCCAATATATGTATTTTCATGAACATCCCAAATGACTTCCTGAGGAACTTCTGTATAAGTCTCCATTATATCAATTAATTAAAGAAAAAAAATCAACTCTCTTTCAGGTTCTGAACAGGAGATAAAATTTTCAAGTCCAAACAAAATTTTGGGGAGCTAGTTAGAGAACCAGTGATTTACGTATGCTATTTCATCAGTTAATATTGCCTTCTAAGTGACTGTTTTTCATTATTAAGGCAATATACAATAGACATCTGTGTTACTTTTCATATTTCTTTTGTAATTTTTGTCTTTTGTCTTTCTAATACAAGCAACTACAGATCCTGTAAGTTCAAATGACAAAACTTTCACAAGGTACTTTTACAGGTCCCATCTTATAAACTGAAATCATTGGGAATTTTGGCTGGTTAAAAACATCAGACCTTCAAACCATTTCCACTGCAAGCTCAAAAAAAATTTCCCTTTTATTATATACTTTATAATATATTCATTAGTTATATAAATTTAACAAAATTAGTAGGAAAATAATTCTGATTACCAGCTTCATCTCCCTTCCCGCTCCTTCTTCTTCCTCTGCATCTGATGAATTAAGTGGATCCTCAGAGCTGGACCAACCATCATTTTCTTCAGACACATCAAGTGAATTAGATGTTTTAGCCCAACCTTGGTAAACAAATAGTCTACAGTTACTAACTCTGCTAAAGTGTTCCCCTTGACAAAGATAATCTCCCACTGACATCAGGGAAACCAGAACTGCACCCAGAGTTTCTAGTAGTTATTACACATCAATTAGAAATACGATGAAAATGTTAGCTTGGAAAATATTTACACCCTCTGGGCCAAATTTGCTGCTGGCAGAGGCTGGCACAACTCCTATGAAATAAATGAAGTTGTACTATTTTATGGCAGCAGTGAATTTGGGCTGTAATACTTTTAAAAAGGAAATAAGTGGAAAGGAAAAAGGCCCCTCTGTTTTAGACATACACACAAACACACATGCCCCCATTACGAAGATGTATGGCTGTTTTGCTCAGGAGCCAGTGGAAAAAAATGTTAATAAGCTTCCACAACCATTGTTCAAGATGTGTTGCTCATGTCCATTCCACGTCAGCCATGCACACATAAAGGATTTTCTCCCTAAGTGGTATCTGTAAGGCCAGTTTTAACACCCTCGCCAGTGGTGCACATACACACCAATACAGGGCACTGCTGGATCTCTCTCTCCCACACAGTTCCTTCTTGCTGAAGCCTGACAGAGGGGAAGGAGAGTTGGTCATAGAACAGACATCTCAAAGAACTGTAGTTATGGAAGTTTAGTGAACATTTTTTTCTTTGAATACTTGCTCACATCTATTCCATACCACGTGATTCACAAGCAGTTCCTCTGGAGGTGGGCCAGGAGTTCATAGATGTGCAGATTTTAATACCACTCTGCCAAAGCTTGCATTGTCCTTGGCCTGTCAAGCAATGGCATAGAGCAGGGGTCTCAAACTCAAATCACCACGAGGGCCACATGAGGGCTAGGATATTGGGCCTAGGGCCACATTACTGAAACCTTTTCATACAGCTAGGCTACCAGTTTGTTTAATTAAAATTAAATTTAAAAATAATCAAGCAAATTCAAAGTGATTGTAAATAGAATTAATTTAATTGCATTTAATTGACTGAATTTGCATGAGTTTTAATTGAAATTTAATTTTTAGAAAGCTTTTTAATTAAAATAAAAAATTTTAATTTTTTTTTAAAAAAGGAGAAAAGGAAGGAAAGAGGGAAGGAAGGGAAAGAAAGAAAAAGAAAGAGGGAAAAGAAGAGAGTAGGAACGAAGAAAAAGGAAGAGAAGGAGGGAAAGAAGGAAGAAAGAGAAAAGAGAAAAAAACAGAAAGAAGAAAAACAGAAAAAGGAAAGAAGGAACAAGAATGGAAGGAAGAGAAAAAAGCAAAAGAAAGAGGGAAAGGAAGAGAGAGTAGGAAGAAAGAAAAAGGGAGAAAGAAAAAAGAAGGAAGACAGAAAAAGAAAGAGGGAAGGAAACAAGAAACAAAAGAAGAAAAAGAAAAAAGAAGGATGGAAACAAGAAAGAAATGGAAACAAGGAAGGAAGGAAAGAGAAAGAACAAAACAGAAAAAAAGAATAGAAAGAAAGAAAGACAAATGAAAAGGGCTGCTTGCAATCACAGCCCCTGAGAGGAGGCAAGCAGCTATAGCCTGGCTGTCAGCTGCACACCAGGAGCCAGACAAGGCTGCTGCTGCTGCTGCTGCCAGCACCCCGGCTACAGCCACGACTCCAAGCCATCGCTGGGAGCCTGCTTTGCACCATCACTAGTGCCCTGGCTGGCCAAGCCACGCTGTCAGCTGGGGCCTGACTTGTGCGAGGCAGACCAGCACTGGCTCAATGAGGCCTGGCTGCTCTGCAGCGGAGGTGGGGTGGTCCAGCCCAGAGGCCGGGAGAAACACTCTCAGCCCAAGCTGGGAGAAGTGTGGCCATGGGTGGGAGGGAGACGTGGCCCAGCCCGGAAGCATCGTGACAGCACTTCCGGATGGGAGGCAGGTGGCCACAGCCCAGTTGCTGGCTCCCAGCTGGTAGGGCACAGACTGCAGGGATCGGGGCCCCCTGAATCCTGGCTCTGTTGCGGGCCACAGGCATTAATTCCTAGGGCTGCATGCTGCTCACAAGCCACGTGTTTGAGACCCCTAGCATAGAGGGACATGAAGGTGTGAATAAAAGACCAGGCTGTGACCCTGCAAATGTCCCATATTGGAACTTGAGCTAAGCAAGATGCTGACAAAGCCTGTGCTGCTGGTGAATGGGCTGCCAGACTGTTCGTAACAGGTCTGGACCTAGGAGGAACTTCTCTTGGATGAAATTAGCAAGCCTTTTATGAAAAGCTATGTGGATTTTCAGAAGGGCTTTGTCCTTTCAGTGTTGAAGCTCAGTACTAGCTTGACATCTAAAGCATGTGGGCATCTCTCACTACTACAGCTGTGAGGCTTCAGAAAAAAGACTGTCAGGAAGATGTCCTAGTTGACATAAAACTGTGATATCACCCTTTGGAAGAAATGCCAAAGACATTTATCCTTGTAAATCACAGTATAGGGAGGTTCTGATGTTAGAGCTTTGATTTTGGAAACTTGCCTTTGCCAAAGTAATTGCCACAAGAAAAGCAACTTTCCATAGCAAGTGAGGAAGACAGGACAATGCCAGGAGCACAACAGAAGGCCCACTGAGTATGGACAAGTCACATTGAGGTCCCATGAAGGGACCAGGGCTCTGACCTGTACAAAGAGCCTCTCTAAGCCTTTGAGGAATCTGACCATCATCTCATGAGAGAAGACTGATCTGCTCTGGATATGTGGATGAAAAGCCAAGATGGCTGCCAGATATACCTGACTGACAGTATCACCCAGCCTTGATATTTCAAGCTGGAGATACTCCAGAATGGAGCGCAATGGTATTTGGGCTGGAGAGTGGTTCCATTGAGCCATGCAGCAGAATAGCTTCCACTTTGCCAGATAAGTAGTTCTAGTAGAGTGTTTTCTAGCAGGACTTTCTGAATCTGAGTGGAGCAAAATGAAGGCTGGTGGGGAGGAGAAACAAAATAGAAGTTTTTCTCCCATGGCAATGCTGCTTTGCACCCACTGGTCCATTACAGTTGCCCACGCACTGAGGTAGGTTTGAGAAGAAGGGGAGGTTTCAGTTCTGGGTCAAATATGAGGAGGCACCCTCAGAAAGTCTGGCTGCATCCAGGTCAGTAATGCCATGAAACTAACTTGGAAGTGCCAGTAGGGGGTTGACCCTGATCAGCTTTTATAGCCTTTATTCTCTCTTGCAAGAGCTTGCTCCTGAGCCTGGCCATGAATAGCTGTGCTTGCTGTGGCCTTAAGTGATTCCTGAAAGCAGATACAGTATACACATCTAAAGAGCAGAGTGTGGCTCCAGGATCTTTCAACCTGAACCTCAGTGGACAGACTGGACGATTGCAGCCATAAGGCCCCTTCTCATGGAGACAGCAGATGCCATCATTCTGGCCTTGTTGGAAGCTGCCTATAGAGAGGCTTGGGCTACTGCTTCACCCTCCTCCAATATAGCTACAGACTCTTGCCTGGACTCCTGGTCAAGGAGTGCTATATATTATATTCACAATTCTCCAGCAAAGGTTACTGATTCAACATGTGCAGCGGTAGAATAGCAGCTGAATACATTTTCCTGCTAAAAAGACCAAGCTTATTAGTATCTTTATTTATGGGGAGGGAGAAATCTCTGGCACCAGTACACGTGATGCTCACTCCAGTCCCACAGTCCCATACCACAGTGGCCTGGGGGAAGGCTGGCGCTGGGGAGGCCAGGGCCCTGAGGCCAGAGGCTGCACTCCATGGGGATTCTGCTCTACCCCTGGGCCTGTTGTTTTGTCCCTGGGGCAGGCTGGACCTCACCAGTGCATTTGCTGTGTTCCTGGGGCGGGCTGGCCAGCATGCGAGGTGGCCTGCAGCATGGCCCTCCAGGGCCCGGGTGCTGTTGCCTGTCCCACTAGGACCTGTCACAGGGGCCCCAGCATGGCAGCCCAAAAGTGCTCCAGCCCCTGGAGGGCTGCACTAAAGGGCATCTCACATGCTGACCACCCACCCCTGAAGCACAGCAGACATGTGCCAGCCTGGATTGTCCCCCCCCCTCTGGGGGGCAAAAGAGCCAGTCTGGGGGCAGGGTAGGAGCACTGCAGAATGCAATTTCTGCCCCCCCCCCTCCCCGAGCTGGCAGGGTCTCTCCCAGCATTCCTCAGGCTCCACTGGTGCTGTGCTAGCCTGAGTGGGGCAAAGGGGCTGGATCAACACAGGGGCCTTAGGGGCTTGCTGTCCTGAGCTCCCCTTTAGGCTGGGGCTGTTGCCCCTAAAGCCCCTGTGTGTTGATCCAGCCCTGGGCACACAGACGCTTGACATGGAATGAACATAAGCAAGCACTTGAAGAACAGAAATTACTGCGGGGAGCTGGTGTGTGTGTGTGTGTGTGTGTGTGTGTGTGTGTGTGTGTGTGTGTGAGAGAGAGAGAGAGAGAGAGAGAGAGAGATCAAAGGAGGTTAAAAATAACTGAATAATCAGAAGATGGAAATGGACAATAGTGGCCTAATTTTCCAAATTGCTCAGCACTTGCAGCTCCCACTGAACTCCCTGGCTTCAGCATCTCATCAACTCAGGTTGCTGTTGTCCAAAGCCAAAACAGGATGACAAACTCCGCTGTAATATTAAAAGTATTCATTTGGATTACCGCTGCTGCAATGAACCCCACAAGAACACAGATGTACTTCTCACATTGTGAAATATTTTTTCTCATGAGTAATACAGGTGAAACCATTTCTTTTATTTACAATGCTGAACCACATCCAGAGTGCATGACATGCCATTCCAAATAAAATCAAACTAAGGATGCTTTTCACTGAGATCCTCGGGTACTTAAAAAACCAAAAGTCATCACAAATACATGCATGTAATTCTTAATCACAGAAGTGAATTGGGATAAAACTGAGTCAAAGTTTTGGCGTTAATTTTGCATGATAAATTTTTGTTTGGAATAACTTGTTACATCTTTAATATCCAGTGAAAAGAATGATAGGAAGAAAATTCTTCAAACCAACCCTAAATATAAAAACACAATAATAATCAGACTGGAAAGGAACCCTGCATTTTGCTTTCCACAGAAACTGCTTCACACAAATTCCATTTTCTGCACCACATGTCAGAATTACATGTTACAAAGTGTTCTAGTACTGGCAGAATAAAGCCAAACCAATCTCTGATCCACAGCACACCACCATGAACTTAGATTCATGAGGACTAGAGGTGATGCTTTACCTTGCCTGCGCAGGTTTGCTGGTACAAGATTAGACGTACTGACCCATTTGGCCCTGTCCAATGCTAATACTGATCTTGCATCTGTGAAAGAACTGAGTAATAAGTTCCTATTGAATTCCATGCAAATTTCATTTTAGCGTAAAAGTTAGCTTTAAGCCTATGAGAGGCGACTAGAATCCTTTTTAAAAATAATTCTTAAATTAAAAAACAATGCAGCAGAGGAAAGTAATTGCTGTCTGTCCCTTGTTCTCAGTTGTGCTGTGCTACCATTTACAAACACAGAACAAACAGAAAACTAAACAGTGTTTGCCAACCAACCATCACTCCATACATACGTTGCACCCTCTTTCTCCCACTCTTTTTCTTGGCTCTTTTGGATGATAAATTCTTTGAGGCATGGTCTATCTTCTACAGTTCCTAGGACATCCTCAACATTACCAGAACTCAGCTAACAGTGTTATTACTATTCATGAAGGGTAGTGGTCACTTTACAAATAAAAAATAGTTTAAAGTGATTCTGCATACATGCTGGGGGGTGGGGGGTGAGCAGAAAAGGCCTCAGAATTTCCAAGAGTTATTTCCCATTACTTGCAGGCAGTACTTGCCTAAGCTGACAAAAACCACATTTCTGGGAGTAACTAGAAAAATTGTCTTTTTTCCATTTTTTTTTTTTTTTTTGATTCTGAGGAATCTTAGAACGGAAACAAAAGAAAAAGGCTGAAGACCTCTGAGAAAACTGACTACTGTAAAAGAAGTCAGCAGCAGGATACAATTCAGTCATAGGGCCTGATTCTGATTATATTTGCACTAGTTTTACATCAGGCATTTCAACTGAATGGCAAAGCCCATCTACCCTCCCAAGGCTTTGGTGGGGAGAGGGAAGGTAAAGTGGCAGAAAGACAGCATGAGGTTAGAAGTGTGGGGGAAAATGGCTGTAAGTTATCATTTTATGTCTCGGTTATTTTCTATTTCAAATCATCGGTCTATTTAAAGATTACATCTGAAATCCTTTTGCCAGGAGCTCAGTTTAAACAGCTTGTATTATATGGTGCAAATCGAAATGAACAAAAAAACGTAACTTCTCTGCCTCATGAAGAAACCAACTGATATAATAGATCACAGAGTGTTTCAGAACATACCAGGTTTCTAAAAACATGGTTGTAGGATTAATTCACCATAGCATATATTAATTAAACATTTCTTTTTCATTTAAAAGCACACCACAGTATGTGAAGTGGATTTACACTATGGCTGTATTCACACACATGGTTATTTCGAAACAAGTTGTGTCGAAACAACTTGATTCGAAATAACGCCTTATTTCAAAATGACAATGCAAATTAGCAAAAAGTCATTTTGAAATAGGGAAAAAAGCAGGAAATGAAATAGCATGTTCACAGTGTGAACATGCTATTTCGTTAGGTGCTGCAGGGGGCTGCAGCCCCCTGGGGGTGAGCCGCTGCTGGCTCACCCTGCAGCCCCAGAAAGGGGGCTGCAGGCACCATTGGGAGGTGAGCTGCTGTGGGGTAGCTCAGCCCCCGGCCAGAACTGCCCCCCCGACACCATGGGCGGAGCGGGGGCCTGGGGCTGAGCCCGCAGCCCGGGCTGCAGGCTCAGCCTGGCGTCCCTGACCCGCCAGGGGTGTCGGGGGGCAGCCCGGGCTGCGGGCTCAGCCGGGAGCCCCCAACCCGCCGGGGGTGGCTCAGCCCCATGCCCCCAACCGGCCATGGTCTCGGGGGGGGCAGCCCCCACTGCGGGCTGAGCCAGCCAGCAGCGGATCACCCCCCCCCCACCAGGGGCTGAGGGACAGCCCTCAGCATCCTGGCCAGGGTCCTAAGGGTTCCCTGGCCAGGGTGCTGAGGATCCAATGTTGTTTTGGAACACTTTGTTCCGAAACAACAGGTTCACACGCATTGTTTCGAAACAAGAGTTCTGAAACAAGGTTGTTTCTCCCCCAAGTGGAGTTTAACTTGTTTCGAAACAACTGTGCGTTGTGTGAACGTTTTTTTTTTTGTTTCGAAACGAGGTTGTTTCGAAACAAAAGTGCTGTGTAAATACAGCCTATCTGAGCCACCAGAACAAAAGCATCTTTTCTTCAAATCCATACAGAATTCTATAAAGGATAAGATAGTGTACTGACATCTACTTTCCCTTCTTCTTTGCCTTCTGATCCTGCAACTATTCCTATAGGACTGTCTTCATCTCTCCCTGTGTCTTTCTCAGGCATCCCCTGGAGTGCTGGCACAATTATCATCATGGGGGTGCTAAGAGTCATTGTACCAAACTGTAAATTCTTCTTCGAGTGCTGCTCACATCATTCAGTTACAGGTGTCTATGTGCTGCAGTGCATGGTAGCTCATAAAGTCTTTAGCCTTAGCCTGTCCGGTCAGTGCACACGGCCAATGCCCCCTCTGTGCCGTGACCACAGCTATATAGGTGACTGTGACCAAGACCCTCCCAGTTCCTTTTTTCCACCCTCAGTGACAGTTTTAGAACAGACAAAAACTTGCAAAAACAAGTGCTTGTCTTCTTCTTGGTTCGTAATTAAAATGCTAGGGTTTAAACCGTGCCCGTGCCTCGGTGAGTCACATCTCACCGAAAACTGCTCCATCTGCAAGTCCTTCAAATGAAGGACTTGCAAGGACAGAGAGCAGTGTTTACGCACTCTTGTGGAGGACCGCGTGTCCACGTCTGATGCCACCCGGGTGACAAGCGCTCCACTGGCACCATATGCAACTTCTGGCCCAATGTCACTCTCCGGCTCAGAATTTGAAGCCACGATCGGCATCGACTTCAGTACCGACATGGCGCCGCTTGCCTCTGTCCCTGAGTTTCCCCACACAAGAGTCAGGACTGGGGCTGCCTTTGGTACCATTAACACCAGAGGACCTAGCAATGGCATGGGCCTTGTTCCAAGACCTGGCCCCAATACTGGCAAAGAAAGCCCGGTCAAAGAATAAGCCAGCACTCCCATCTAAGGAGTGGTCAACGCAGGGCCCAGTACTGCTCTCAACTCTGGTATGGTCGAGTCCTCCGGCACTGCGAAACAGTACTGATGATCACTCCGATGACCATTCCTCCTGGCGCTCATCCCGCTAGCCCTCAGTACCGTGCTCCCAGGGCCCAAGATGACAGAGGTCTAGCTTGTCTTCATCTTCATCTACCGGCTCCATTTGCTCCCCTGGTTCTCTGAAAGAGACCTCTGGTACCGGGGAACAAGCAGGCAAGTGGAGCTGGAAACGTTCCCTGACGCCCAAACCAAGAAGGGGTATGACCCCAGAAACCCCGGTACAGGTGTCGCGGCCTAATTCCACCCATGCTGCAAAGACTTGCCAGATGGACAGGGGATGTTCCTCCTCGCGCCATACAGCACCCAGGGATTCCTTCACTGACTGGTCGAACGAATGGCTCAACCCGATGGCTGACGAGAGTTCAACCTCTCAACACTGGTTGGTACTGTCTCCATCCTGGACCCCAGACTCCATGGATGTCTCCTATGATGAGCCTGATCCAGACTCTACTCAGCGCAGCAGATCTCAGGCCCCCTCGTCTTCCTACCCAGATAAGCATACCTTCCAAAGGCCACTTGCATACAGGGACAACCCCCGCATGGTAGCAAACCTCGACGTGAAACTGGGAGTACTCCAGGAGGAGACGGACCCCCTCTTTGACAGGGGGGACTTTCCTCTACCAGCCAAGGTATTTGTTCCCCTTCATGAAGGGGTGTATAGGATTGCCAGGGCATGATGGCAGACCCCATCATCAATTCCACCAGTAGCAAAGGTGGCAGATTGCAAGTACCATGTCACCTCTAACAAGTTTGCGTTACTCTTCCAACACGCTATGCCAGGCTCTCTGGTGGTGGATGCAGTCAACCAAAAAGAGAGGCAGGGCCAGCCGGGCTCTACTCCTAAGAATAAGGAAGCAAGAAAGCTTGACTTATTCGGTAGGAAACTATCTCAGCCTTGCAGCTGCGTATTGCTAATCACCAAGCCCTCATGTTGAGGTATATTTTGAACCTTTGGAGAACCATGGAGAGCTTCTGTGATAATATCTCTAAGGACTGTCTCAGGGATTTTGAGGTGATGGTGGAGGAAGGGGTCTTGGCCTCCAGAGACGCTCTGAGGTCCGCCTGGGATGCATCTCACACAACTTCACGTATCATGGCATCTGCCATGGCTATGAGCCGCTCTCGCCTGTCTCCACAGATGCAGCTTATCATTCAGGACCTACCATTCGAAGGTCCCCCCTCTTGCTGAGTCCATGGATGCAAAGCTGCATGGCATGAAAGATTCAAGAGCTACCCTCAGATCTCTGGGGATGTACATGCCACAATCTGCCTGGCACTCCTCGAAATCCCAACAGCTGCTGCTACAGCAACTACAGCAGCTAAAACAGCAGGTCCAGACGCAGGACTCCTTCACCTGGTCCTACCAGTACCCCCAGTGCCCACTCAGGGGTCTCAGTAAGGACAAATCCCATTTGAATAAAGATCATAAGCCCCAAGCCTCTCAGTAGCAAGCGTGGGCAAGGCACTGACAGGTCGATAGGGAAGAAGCAGCATTTTTGATGGTTACCCTGAGGGCAGCAGACCCACAGCCTCAACCCCAACCTTTCCCAACTGCCTGCATCAATTCACACACCACTGGGCCAACATCACAACCGACCAGTGGGTCCTTGAGACAGTCTCGAAAGGGTACTGCATACAGTTTTGGCCAACTCCTCAGGACAGAAAACCACCCCCTCGCATAAACCTCGGGAGCTGGGAACTAGATTGTATGCTCGAGACAGAATGCAAGAAGCTTCTCTTCCTCAGGGCCATAGAAAGGGTCCCAAAGCCGGAGTGGGGAAAAGGGTTCTACTCCCAGTACTTTCTGGTGCCCAAACTGAATGGGGACCTGAGACCCATTCTAGACCTCAGAGCTTTAAACAAACGCATAAGGAAAATAAAGTTCCGTATGGTCTCCCTCTCACAGATCGTGCCATCTCTGACTCCCAGGGATTGGTTTGCAGCCCTCGATCTAAAAGATGCTTACTTCCACACAGCAGTATGTCCCCACCACAGAATGTTTCTAAGGTTCCTGGTAGAGGAAAAACATTTCCAGTTCAAATCAATTCTCCTTTGGGCTCTTGCTGGCCCCCAGGGTGCTCACAAAGTGCATGGCACCAGTCGCTGCCTTCCTATGCCGGCAGTGCATAAAGATCTATCCCTGTTTAGACGACAGGTTGATAGACAGGGAATCGAGAGCTCAGGTAGAACACAGTGTCAGAGCGGTAACCTGCGTGCGCAGGTATCTTGATCTCTGCATCAATCGAGAAAAGTCGAAATTCCTCTCATCCCAAAGCATAGAATTCATAGGCGCTCTCCTACACTCCTGCAAAGGGAGGGCCTCCCTGCCCCCCTCAAGATTTCAGTCCATCTGCACCATCATTGTGGAGCTGCAGGACTCCCAGATAATAACAGCCTGTCACTGCTTACAGCTTCTCAGGCACATGGCACCCTCCACCTCTGTGAAATGGACAGCACGCCCGAGAATGAGGCCCTTTCAGGTCTGGCTGTCCACAGTGTTCCACCTGCAGAGAGAACTGTCAGTTTCCCGGAACATCCTGGGGACACTAGAGACATGGAGGAACCCCCTATTTGCCATGGGGGGAATTCCTTTCCAAACTTCAATTCCTACAGTGACACTGATCACCAACGCCTCGGATTTGGGGTGGGGGGCCCATATCTCAGGGGGACTTTCCACCCAGGGACTTCGGTCTCCTTCACATAAATGTGAAGGAGCTGTGGGCATTCAGATTGGCTTGCAAGATCTTTCTGCACAGGATACAAGGCAGGTCTGTTCAGGTCCTAACAGACAGCACTGCAGCCACGTCTATATGAACCTGCAAGGGGGTGTCCACTCCCCAGCTCTCTGCAGGGAGGTGTGCAGACTCTGCAAATTAGCCCTGAAGTACAATTTCACACTGGTGGCAGCACACCTACCGGGAGTGGACAAGAATCTAGCAGATTCACTCAGAAGAAACCCCCTAGCTCACCACGAGTGGTCCCTCCACAGCATGGTGTTCTCCCACCTAATGAACAAGTGGGGAACACCCTGAACGGACCTATTCATGACACGACAGAACTGCAAATGTCGGTACTTCTGCTCCCTCAGGGGTCGGGAGGAGGGGTCACTCATGGATGCCTTCCTCCTCAGCTGGTCGGGCCCTCTAATGTATGCCTTCCCACCAGTCCCATTGATACACAGGGTCCTTTTGAAGGCCAAAGTGGATGGAGTGAACATGATACTGATACCTCCAGATTGGCCCAGGCAACACGGGTACTGCTCCTACAGGACCTGTCTACAGATGCTCCACTCTGTCTTCAACTGTGGGCGGACCTCCTGACACAAGATTTGGGGTGCCTGTGGCACCCGAACCTCGGTCTCCTGCATCTGACAGCCTGGAGACTCCTTTGCTGAGTGAGCAGGAAAGGGTCAGGAGGGTACTGGTTGGTAGTAGAAGGCTGTCCACCAGGACCACTTATATAGCCAAGTGGAAACGCTTCTCCTGCTGGGCTCAAGGTAAAGGGGTCAAGCCTGCACTAGCCCCCATGCACCTAATCCTTGATTATCTGTTGGACCTTAGAGACAGTGGCCTCTCCCTTTCCTTCATGACAGTCCACTTAGCACTGATTTCGGCCCTCCATGAGAAAGCGGATGGTGTCCCTGTTTTCTCCCATCCTACTTTCACTAGATTTTTGAAGGGTTTCGAAAGACTTTTCCCACAACCCCGTGAGCTATCCCTCAATGGGATCTTAACGTGATGCTCCGTGCACTAACCAAGTCTCCTTATGAACCCTTGGACTCATGTACCTTACTGGTCCTCGCCTGGAAGGTAGCCTTTTTGGTGGCAATTACCTTGGCTAGAAGGGTCTCCGAGTTGAAGGCTCTTTCCTCAGAACCCCCATACACGATGTTCTTTCCTGATAAAGTGGTGCTACGCCCTCATCCATCCTTCCTTGCTAAGGTAGTTTCTCCTTTTCACCTTAATCAGGACATTTGTCTGCCAGTATTCTTTCCAGACCCTTAGGTTACCGAGAACAAGAGAAGGTGGCATATGCTGGATGTGAAGAGAATGCTTTTGACATATATTGAGTGCATGCGTCCATTCTGCAGGACTTCTCAACTCTTTGTGGAGGTCGCTGAACGCAAAAGAGGTCTCCCGGTGTCCTCACAGTACATTTCCAAATGGACAGCAAACTACATCAAAGACTGCTACGGAAGGTCGAATATGCCCCTCCCGGGGAGTGTCAGGGCTCAGGCTTCGTCAAGGCCTTCCTCGCCAAGGTCCCAATTCAGGAGATCTGCAGGGCAGCTACGTGGTTGTCGGTGCATACCTTCATGATGCACTATGCTATCGTCCAACAGGCTAGAGAGGGTGCTGCATTGGGCAGAGCCATACTCAGCATGGGCAGACTGGAACTCCTCCCATCATCCCTGGGTATGGCTAGCAGTCACCTGTAACTGAATGATGTGAGCAGCGCCCAAAGGAGAACAGTGGGTTACTTACCAGTAACTGTTCTTTTTCAAGATGGGCTGCTCACGTACATTCAGATCCCTCCCACTGTCCCCGCTAACAGGAGTTGGTGAAGGAATAATGGACGGGGAGGTTCAGGGTCACCGTCACCTATATAGCCGCTGTCGCGGCATGGAGGGGGCATTGGCCATGTGCCCTGACCTGACAGGCTAAGGCTAAAGACTTTCCGAGCTACCGTGCGCAACGGCATGTAGATGCCTGTAACTGAATGTATGCGAGCAGCCCATCTCGAAGGACAGTTACTGGTAAGTAACCCACCATTCTGTGTATAATAGAAAATCAAGCCAGGAGGTGACAGCACCCCCCTCTCCGCCTTAGAGAGCTTTTCCATCCTCTTGCAAAGGCTACTTTACAGCACTCCTTGTGACATCCTCGAGCCCAGAGCATTCATTCTATCTGGGAGGTCTAACTACTTAACCACAGCACTAAGATGTCACAGCCATCAGATTGCATAGGTCTAGAAGATGCGTACACACTCAGAATGCATTGGACACCCACAACATAGGCGAAGCGAATGCTTTTGGATACTGCCACTCTAGAAAAGCTGCCATACCAGCTAGGCTTTCCTGGGTAGCCTATTTAAAAAAAACCACAGACAGTGGGCTTTGGAGGAAGTGTGTGTTCTGAAAGGAAAATGTTGCCTGAGAGTGTACAAAGAGGCAGGGGTGTCGCTGGCTGGGGAAGGGACCCAGGGCATGGGCCCAGGCCCCGCCCCCTGTCCCGTTGGCTACGCCCCCAGCCACCAGGCCACGCCCCCTGGCCAGGGACATGGTAAACAAAACCCCCAGGGTGCATGCAAAAAGCAGCCTGGTCCCTTCTGCTGCTGCTCCGCCTGGAAACAAAGAGTTATCCATCTTTTCCACAGACAGCCACTGCTGGGGGGGGGGGGGCATGCCCCTTACCCAGGGAGGGAAGGGCCGTTTTCTGGCTCTTGGGGTTCTTCTTTCCCGCCTGGCCCTGTGGCCCAGCAGCTTGAGCCAGAAGCACCGGCCCCAGACAAAGGGAGGGCTCAGGCTCAGCCCTGGCGAGGGAGCTCTGTGCCCAGGGGCCCCAGGAGGAATTGCTGGTCCCGGCACCTTCCAGCCCTCGCCCGCCTCAGCTTTGCAGGAGCTGCCTCAGCACTGCAGCCCCACGGGACACAGACTGCCCGGACCCAGGCCAGGACCCACCTGCGGCGCTGACTGGAGCAGGAGGTGGCGGAGTGGGAGCCAGGGCTGGTGGCCGGCGGCTCTGCACCGGGAGGCTGGGCAGAGACGAGCCCAGTCACAAGTGCCACCTCCTCGGAGCAGCCGGAGGACGGGGCAGGGTGGGGCCAGGGCCTGCCCCTGTCCCGCTGCCCCCTAGCCCCAGAGCCTGAGGGACTAGGGGGTGACTGGCTGGGGGCAAGAGTGGTGCCACCGTGAGTGGCCAGGCCCCGCATCCCCAGCCAGGATCAGGGCCACAGCTGGCGTGCATGGGCGGGCCCAGGACTGCCCGCCGCGGCCACAAGCGGCCGGGCCCCAGATCCCCGGCTGAGGCCAGGGCTGGAAGAGGCCACAGGAGGCTGGGCACGGGGCCGCCACAGCCGTGGGTGGCTTGGCCCCAGATCCCTGGCTGAGGATGGGGCCACCAGTGGCCGGACCCCGGATCTCCAGCCTGATTGGGCCGGAGATCTGGGGCACCAGCGCTGGGCTTTGAGGCACGTGCCCCGGGGTGGCCAGCGCTAGCGACGCCCCTGCAAAGAGGGAGTGGAGTCAGTGTTATGGGAGGAGAAAGCTGTGATCATTCCTCCCACACCGTCTAGTTAATCTGATACCTGTTATTTGCACAAGCCAACTTTTTGCCAGCTAGAAGCCATCTTCACTGATGGCAGCAAATTCACCGCCATCAACTCAGTCTTCCCAATTGACTGATCAGGTCTGAAGACTTGCTCAGCTGATCAGGGAGTCAATCTCTTAAGACCAGCCTGGTGAGTAGAGCAGCACTGAGTAAAAGACAAGGCATTTCCCTTCAACTCAACGTACCAAAGACACTGCATTAAGCTGGTGGTAGGCCAGTGGTCTGTAACATGTGGCTCCAGATCCGCAATTGGCTCTTTGGCTGCCCCCTTGTCACTCTGGGCTCCAGGCCCCTTCCGTACCACCAGGGGACTCTGTGGGCAGCCCATGCCAGGTTCCAGGCTCTCCCTGCCACTGATGGACCCCCCAGGGGGGCCCATGCCTGATTCCAGGCTCCTCCCCCTGCCCGGGGATCTTGCTGCAGGTGCCCTGGCCCATCTCCCAGCTACCCACACCAGGAGACTACACCCACTGCACCGCTCAAAACTCTTAGCTGTTCAACAAATTTTAAAACATGTTGCTTATCTTTTGTGTTGCTGACCCCTGCAGTAGGCAGCTGAAGGGAGATAAGCACGGTATTTTAAGTACTTTGCCTACAGGGCCGTAACTACGCATTTGGGCGCCCGAGGCAAGTGGCCCCAAAGGTGCCCCCCCCCACCTGAGCCCTGGTCCGGGGCCCATCCATCCCCCCCTGGCAGCCAGAGCCTGTGGCAGGGGTCCCTACCCTGCCATGGTAAGAGCTAGGCAGGGCACCCTTACCCACCACTGGTCAGAGCCGGCAGGGATGGTCGCTACCTGGCCACAGCCAGAGCCAGCAGGGGGTTCCCTACCCAGCCGCGGCCAGAGTTGGCGGTGGGGGGTCCCTTCCATGCTGCAGTCAGAGCCAGTGCGGGGGTCCCTACCCATGCATGGGCAGAGCCAGCAGTGGGGTCCCTTCCCCACCACCAGCCAAAGCCGGGTGGGGAGTGCCTTTCCCTGCTCCCGGTGGAATGTTCCTTTAAGGCAGATTCCTGTTTGGGGTCTGGCATGGTGCCCTCTCTAATACACACCTGGGGCTTTGCCCCATTTGCCCCGCCGTAGTTACGGCCTTGTTTGCCTATCTTCAACTGCTGCCAAAATCCTGCCACCGCATGGACCTGCCTTCTGCATCCTCATTATTCAAATTCCAAAGGGGTAGCTATGTTAGTCTAGTTCCTCCAAACAAGCAAGGAGTCCTGTGTCATTTAAAGGCTAATAATAAATACATTTGTAACTCATTCAACTAAGGCATCACTGTATATAGCGTGACCAGGTTCCATTAGACACACATTAAATATACATCTTTAGCTTATTTCTTTGGAAGAATAATGATTCTTTCCAAATTCACTTGTACGTTACTGGATTTGATGATGAGATAACTCTGAAAACTTGTTCCATCAAAAGCAATACACACAGCAGCTGTGAGACCCACATGGAAAAACCAGCTGAGGACAGTACTGTTGTGCATGCGCTACCATCCATGCACCCCAATTGTATTAGTTACCTATGGCTTGTTGTGGAGTACAAAAGGAGATATCACTCTACCTTTGAAACCGAAAGGAGTTGGATCACTCTTTACTTCATGTCGGTTAGTTTTTTTGTCAGGGCTGGTAGGAGAAGCTGCAGTAGGATGAATAGGCAAAAAACACAGAAGAGAGATATTGAAGAACTGGAAAAAAGAGAATAGGTAGATTGCATGCTAAATACCTTTGAGTTTACACTGGAATATAGTAAATGGTTTCTGATGAGTCTAATTTATTTTTGTTGTCACTGATTGATTCTAACAAAATGAATTAATTTTTAGGTATTAAATCAATTATGTACTAAATTGGGAAGGAATTTTTACTATTATGGATACAATATTTTTTTCCTGAAAGAGCTGTAAATCAGAGTACAGCTAATCGGTATTTTAGGTACAAATGTTACATAAACATGATTTTATTCTGGCAAACTAATTCTACAGCAATACCTGATCCTATCAGAAGAATCATTGGCAAAGTCTGTTGTTTAGCAGGAGATAGAGCTTCTGTCAAGGTAAGCATGGAATACTAGTGCTTACCTCTTATGTGCTTTGAGCATTTAGAATTGCTACACCGATACAGTCTCTCCAGAAAGAACTCAAAGGTAATCAGGGTTTAAAATAAGGGTCTCAAACTTATGGTCCAAGGGCCCCATGCAGCTCCTAAAGTTATTTCTTGCAGCCCCCAATAACACTATCACTATCGTTATTTGCAATATCGTAGTATGAAAAGGTTTCAGTGGTGTGGCCCTTGCGCTACCCTACTAGTCCTCATGCAGCCCTGGTGGTGATTTGAGTTTGAGACCCCTGATTTAAAAAGGTATGTTATAAGGGTGCTTGAAATCATGGTTTCTACTAAGTGTTATCATATTAGTGCAATGCAGACTATTTTAAAGGCAGTAATCCAAAGTAAGCAGGTACTCTACAACTCTACAAATGCATTTATGTGGCAGCAGGAAGCAAGAAAGTATCTTTGAGACGACTAGCTCCTGTTTCAGAACAAAACTGAAGATCTCTTTTGAAAAAAAAAATTTCCTTATAGCCTTGAAAATAGTAGCACCCCTTGCACAGTCTTGCATTAAATAATACAGATTGAATTAAGAAGAAGAAAACATTTCTCACAAAATATGAGTTCCCTACGGTTTTTAAAATAGCAAATAATCCAGAGCAGATTCACTGAAGGTAGAACATGGTCCACTCATTCACTCTGTGGGCAGGTAAATGAGGTTTCCAAGACCACCCTCTTTCAGTGTCCCCACTGGAGATGAGCAGCTTAAACTCTGGGCACTCCGTGGAAGGAACTGGCGTATACATACACTGGAATCAACACTCCCCGCCACCACCAGTCACTCTGACTACTTCACCATCCAGACTATCACCATGCCTTAAGATATCCCATCACCAATACAAGGGAGATTATATACACTTGGCATGTTCACCTCTCCCAGAACACTCACACTCATGACAGACCAACTACAGCCTTGACTAGAAAACAGAATCTAACTTGTTAAAAATTTACCTTTCTGACTTTTGAGGTTAGTAAAGCCCTGAAGCGTAAAGCGCTTTTTTGACAGTGCAGAGCATTCTGAGGTAGAACTAATAACTGTATCATCTACAAATGAAGAGAGAGATGGAAAGAAAGAGAGAAAGGGAGACACAGATGTAAAGGTCAAAGCCAAAGCATTCAGCACAATGCCAGGGAACCAGCTTTTTAAGGGAGAAACAAAAAACAGAAACCAAGCAACAGTTTATCACCACGATTCAGGCCTTTATATTTAGAAGTGGGCTAGCAGCTCAACTGAATGATGGGAAGCAAATCACAGATGAATAAAGGGCTCTTCACAATGATCTTTGCAGGGTTTTAAGTGAATTTTGAAGTAGCTTCAAGACTTTAAAAGTAAAAGAAATTTGGGAAACAATCATTTCTACGGTGTCAATGTACAGTGCTGGACCTTAACAACCCCCCCACCCCCCTCCGAACATATTCCTAGCTCTTACTTTTCCCTGGACACACTGCATTCCCCCTCAATAAAGTACACTATGCCCCTAGATAATTTAATTGTAACTGTGACTCACCTTTACCTTTTTCAGGGTACTTTGGTGCTCCTGAGGTGACACAACTTTCTGGACTTGTGGGATCCATTTTTCTCTCTTCTAGTTTTTTGTTTCTTCCCTGATTCCTTGAAGGACTGTTTATTAGAAGAAAATTAAGACAATAACTTTCCTGTAGTTCTAAGTCTGGACAAAGATGCTAGATATCTGTCCATTCTACAAGGCCACAGGGCTGCTGTTTCTCCTTCCTGCAGATGTGTATACTTCCCTTGCTCCCTGGAAAGCTAAGATGAGGAATGTCACCCAGTGATGTAGACCTGTGTGTTATGGCCACCACTGTGGCAGAGGAAGGACTCAGGATTACTCACCCCCCCCCCCCAACTAAGTTTGGTGAGTTCTGCCTTAGCAGAATCTCCTGAACATCCCTTTTGCTGAGAACAACAGATAGAGTCAGCTTTTAGCTGCGACCACTAAGGAGACAGGCAAGTGATGAAGGAGGGAACAGAACAGGTCCAAGCACAATGTTAGACTCTAGGCTAAGGAGGGGAGGGGCTGTCCCTAGAACCCTGTACAGCAGAAATATTTTCCTTTGGGCTGAGCAGCTGTACGTGTATGGGTGCAGATGTAGAGTGTGCATCTCTGGAAATGATGTACAGGGGTGTGTGTCTGAGTATGTGATGACAGGGAACTGGCGTGAGGACCACATCCATATGGCATGAGTCCAGGTGTCTGAGTGGATCTGTTAACATGGTGTGAAGTATGAACAACAGCGGGATTACAGTGTGGAGCTAGAGAATGGCCAAGGGGGGAGGGAGAGAATAACACAGTTGTAAAGGGATTCAGACAACACACAAGAAGAAAAAGAAGGAAACCTTTGATGGAGAACTCTGAGATGGAAGGAATCAACACACTGTTTGGAAAGAGGAAGAGATGAGAAATGAGTGTTATTAAACAACAGAAGAAAAGCAAACAGGGAAATAGAGTAAAGAAAGGAAGAGAAAAGAAAGGGTAAAAGAAACGTCACTCACTCCCCTTGATGGTAGGAGAAACTTGAGTGGGGTGGTGGTAAAAGAGGAGAGCACCAGCAATGAAGGAGGGAAACCATCACCAAGGGATACACCTTCACTGATGTAGCACCTCTCCACCCTCTTGGTGTCTCTGGCACCCACTAGCCAATGGTGGTGTGTGTACTGCCAGGCCAGCATTCGCTATCTCTCACGATTTAACCTGGCAGGGAGCATGTGGAGTCTTTTGGCTCTGTTCCAGCAGCTCCACCCTATCTGCTTTGAACTAGATGTGGGAACGCAGCTAGAGGATGCTGTGGATCCAGCTGACTGCCTGTTTGGGGATCAGCAACAAATTTTAATCCCACTAGCCAACTGTCAAATGAATGGGGAGTTTTTCCACCTTCCTTGTAGCATCTTCAGGAAACAGTATGTTAAGTAGGAAAGAGCTTGCTACTTAACTGAGGTGCTTGGTTGAATTGTTAAGTGGTCACAGCTTGTGGGTCAGTTTCCAGTGTGGATAAAAGGGTAAAATGAATGTTTCCCAGAGGTAAAAGACCTGGGATTTTCGGGATGGGTCTAGGGACACCTTGTGGCTTTTGAAGACTGATGTCCCCACCCTTCTGTGCCCTCGGTCTTCTTTGTGGTGGGGAAGCTCGCTCTGAGTCCAGGGGAGTAGGCTAAGGAGCATCTATCACTGAGTTTCAGATTATACTGCAGAAGCCCTATAATCCCAGCTCTGGAACCAATTAAATGCCTAGGAAAGGAGAGTGTGGGTAATGGACAGATGCCTCTCCCCTGTGTCAAACTGTAATAAAAGCTGTGGCCAGCTGTTTAAAATCTATTCATGTGTCTTATTTCATTGCTGTGTCTACAAAGGATGTGTAGCACTTTCTTTGTTTTTTGGAGTTTAATATATGAATTTTTACAATAAAATATCATAAATGCTATAGTCTGTACACATCCAGTCCCACATGGTGGCATGTACAAGTCTACTAGACTAGCTATTTTCTAGTTCATCACACTTCATTTAAAGTGCTATGTAAAAGTTCAAAGGACGCTTAAACCTCAAGTCTAATTCTACAGACGTAGAAAAGAAGCAGTAACAAAGTAAAATATATAGTAGGAGGCAAGTGGACAAAAGACTGCAGATGAACCTCATTGGTAAGCCTAATGTATTTTGTAACAACCTATTATGTCTTCTTCATCAAACTAAGTTGGTGGGCCTTTTACTCACCTTGTACAAGTTGATGCAGGTATAGGTAAACTGTGCGTGTGCTCTAGTGTTCTGTGTTGACTAGCTTCTGCAAGAAAGAAAAATAACTATCAAAATAGTTTATTTGTTCTTGGAGTTCTTGAAGTCACAATTTTTTTTTTCCAAAGCACGTGTACAGGATGGGGTTCCTAGTACAAAAACTGCACCGTGTAGAAGGAAAAAGTAAAGAGATATAGAGAATGTTTTACCTCTGCATGCCTGCAGTTGACTAGTTAAGACTTTTCTAATTTCATTTACCCAGGTAGCTTTAATTTCAGGGGTTGGTGCCTATCATAAAAAAGAAATCAGTGATCAAGTATTGAATGCTACTTACACTAACAGTGTATGCAAAAAACACCCCTAGGAACGGTCCTAAAGAAAAGATAAACAAACTCATCACTCTGGGCCTTGGGTGAAGGGAAATTATTTTAAGATATTGGCTAGTCTGAGGAGAAGACTGAACCTTTTGTCTCTGTCACAGATATTTCATTTCCCTAAGGAGGAACTTAACAAGATTTTTAGATATACAAATTGTTTGCCTGAAATGCTAGGAATCTTATTTTTTCATCATAAAGCCCTGGATCCTGCAAACACACACATTAACTTTTACACACCTGAACACTGCCACTGAAGTAAATGGGTGGCTGAGGTGTGTACAGTTAATCACATTTGTAAGTTCTTGCAGGATAAGATTTCTTCTCCACTTTTCAATCAATGACATCTAAGCCGTGTCACAAAACTATGGAGCTGTAAACTGTAGATTATGACATTGTAAAAGGAGACAACACTTACTCTCCTTTCTACTTTCTTTTTTAGAAGCGCTTCTTTTGTTGGAATATTTATATCAGAAACTGCCCTCTGCAGTCACCTGTGTGTGGGAGTTCTGCTCTCTCATTATACCGGTGCAGAATAATGCCATAAAAAAATCCAACAAACGTCTTATGCATTGCATCCTGAAAAGCTTCATGGGATTGAATACTACTTTACTTTTCACGTTTATAATTCACCACAAGGAGAGAGAAATTAAATGTTATATTTTTTCCTCTTTTCTCTAAATGGCTGCCATGACAGTCAGTGGGTCAAACCCTCAGCTAATGTAAACTATTGTAGGTACATTGATTTCAACTGAATAATAGCAATTTGCCTAAACTGAAGATTTGGCCTAAGGAGTCTTACACACTTTCACAGACTTTATTAATAAACATGAAAAATGTTTGAGCAGGCAGCTTTTTGGTGAGTCTGGATTTTGTACGTAGGCTCCATTTGCTTTCCAACTGCCAATACGATATGCCAGCTAGAAAAGAGTCTCAATTTCTAAGCCTCTTCAGACTACACAAGACTTGCTGCAAGTCTGCTACTTGGGCTCCTTGTCCAAGTGACATTGTGAATATTGAAATAATGATGTCTGGAAGTAGTAGACACACAGCAAACATATGAATTTATTTATTGCATGAGCTTTTGTGGCAGAAAATCCCACTTCGTCAGATGCTTTGAAGACACTTCAAAGCCTCTCATGAAGTGGGATTTTCTCCCGTGAAAGCTCATGCAATAAATAAATTTGTTAGTCTTTAAAAGTGCCACAGGACTCCTTGCTTGTTTTACTGAACTAGGCTAACATGGCTGCCCTTTGGAACTTGAAAACATTTGGTACATGTGGAAAGTATCTGACCATTTATTCCGTGCAAGTGCACGCACGTCCACAAATAAACAATAGTACATAAACAGAAATATAAATAACTGAGTTTTATTTTAAATAAAATGCAGCACAATTACCTGAATGATGTAAACTTCTTCCCTTGCATTATACCAGATTTCAAATTTTTTTGAGTCACCTTTTACATTCTCTGTTATTCCCACAGATGTCATCTGACAAACACAACAAACTGATGTTGACATACTAAGTTTTAATTAAAATAAAAGTAACAGAAGATCATAGTCACCCTCTTTTATTTTAATACACTAAACTGTTTAAAACTATTCTGCAATTTGTTCAGTGCTGATCTGAGAATTTGTGCTCAACACAAAAGATATTGATCATATACAACCTTCAGAGTATGCAGCTGAAGTAGGGGAGATTTACAGCTTTACTCTCAGTCAACACTTGTGAGCCAGAGGGAAAATGAGTTTGTGTAAATTAATCAAGAGCCCACAATATCTTACATTTAATGGGTTTACAATGCTACCTTTACTTACATTTAGGATGATCTTACTTCATTAATAGTTCCAATTCACTGTTTAATGTGAAGGGGATCATAGTCTGGATTAAATTAGTCTAATATGATTTTTTAAATGTCACAATAGAACATATTGGAGTTAAAAAAGGGATGCCACTAGAAATGAGGAGGAAAGGGAAGACAGAGAAAATGACAATATAGGCTAGACTTCCTTCAAAGAGCAAGTCCATGCTGCAAAAAATTCTTCAGGCGTTTAAGATCAGCAAACTATACTGGGCACACAAGCTGCTCTCAGATAAAGTTATAGGTATAAAACGTGTTCACTGTGGGATCATAATATACTGTGTTCCAGCAGCTCAAAATGTTAAGTACTGCTCATCTCTTATTCTTAATACGATAGATAAAATAGCTTACCTTTAAGGAATGCTTATAACTGTAGGAAGGTGCTTTTTCATATCCCTCTCCATTTTCTTCTCTCTTTTTACAGAACAGCACTGCCTTCTCATGGAGGAATAGGTGCCTTTGCATTGGCTTGAAACGTGCCAAATCCTTCACTTTTGAATGGCCCTTTTTATGATCAGTCCATACACTGAAGGATCCTTGCATTAAAAGCTTGCCTAGTTCATTCAGGTTTCCCTGCAACAAAAAGAGTGTAATTGTTTAACCTCGATGGGACACTTGAAAACCATATTTCCATTTGTAAATGTTCTTGCAATACTGTTCTTACAAGACACTCCAATGATCAGTAAGGGAAGGTGAACCCAAGGAATGTGACTTCAGTAGGAGAACAGAAAACTTGTTACAACTGATTGACATTGTTCCTTCATGCATAATAGATTTAGCGTATTAATTTTGAAAGTGGGAAGACTTTATACACGGCTATGTGATGCAAGATGGTCCAAATTTACATAATGCAATAGAAGCAGCCAACCAGGGCAGCAATGCTGCTTTTTATTTAGACTTCAACCATTCTTAACAAAGAAAGGATGAAGAATCCACTATTACATGCAAATTAACACCAACAATTTATATATCACATCTAACATCCAGCAACACATCAAACACCAAAGAGAAATATGCTAGAGGATGATGTGAGATTACTAAAACAAAAAAAAAAGTTTTATTTGAACTTCTTTACTTTGATTGTTGGGATGGAGGAGGGGATGTAATTCTTGCCCTATTGAAGTCTTATGTCCTGTATAACACAGACTATATAACTTACCCAAAATAACTCCTAGAACAGATCTTTTAGAAAAACGCCCAATCTTGATTTAAAACTTTTCAGTGATAGAGTCCCCGCCCTGACACTTTTGTTAACTATTCCAATGGATGATTATGCCCTCTACTGCAAATTACACTTTATTTTCATTCTCAATCTGTCTAGCTTAAATTTCCAACCATTGGATCACATTAAATCTTTCTCTGCTAGACTGAAGAGCCTGTTATTAAGTATTTGTTCTCCACATAGGTAATTATGAACCTTATAATCAGGCCACACCTTGATCATCATCATCTCTTTATTAAGTTAAATAGATTGAGTTCCTTGAGTCTCTCTTTCCCTCCCTCCCATGAATTTGTCAAAACCTATAACCATTCTTATGGTCTTTAATTCATCAACATCCTCCTTGAATTGTGGACACCAGATCTGGACACAGTATTCCAGAAAGGCCATACCAGTACAAAGTACAGGGGTGAAACAATCTCATTCCTACTCAAGATTCCCTTGTTATGCATCCTAGGACTGCATTGGCTGTTTTGGACATAGAGTCATGTGTGAAGCTTCTGTTCAGCTGATTACCCAGTATGATCCCCAAACATTTTTCAAAGTCACTACTTTCAGGGTACAGGATGCTATCATTCCTGGGTTTGGTTCTGCAAACTCAATTTACCCACCAGTTCATCTCTAGAAAAAATTTCCCTCCAAGGATAAAGTATTATGCATGGGTTAACAATGTTTTCTGAAACATTTGGCAATCTCTACTGCCAGGCAGTGTGCAGCAATAAAAATGGACAACTAAAATGGCAATTCTTATTCTCTTCTTTCTAAGGTATTTTGCTGAATAAAATAGACTTTATACCTTGGGTTGTATGCATTTGAAAAGCAAAACTGGTATCTACAAAGTGGAATTGTCACTTGTAATAAAGTATGTTAAAACTATGTACTACTAATGATGTTGGTGAGATACTTGTAAGAAATAAATGTTCCCACTATTTTTACTAGACAATGGAGTTCACGTATTAGTTAAAAAGAAACTTGCAAAATCCAGTTTGCATTATCATACACACCCCATTTCTCTTTGTATGTTTTCAGAAATAGTTAAGAAATGCTGTCACTTACATCATAGCCAGTAATGGCAATCTGGTGCATGGAATCATTGACTGCTTTG
Organism: Podocnemis expansa; assembly: GCA_007922195.1. Lineage (NCBI taxonomy): Eukaryota > Metazoa > Chordata > Testudines > Podocnemididae > Podocnemis > Podocnemis expansa. Next base: position 3,883,977 of record ML682082.1, on the reverse strand, counting down.
AGAATACCTAATATAGAGGTTAATGCATCCTGTAGATCTTCAGCTCCTTCACAGTTTTTACTATATTTTAGCATTTCCTGCGGGGGAAAAGGATGTGATGCTCATTAAGTTCAGTAAATAGAGGACTAGTAATACACTAGATGAGTGTTCATTCAGCACTGAATTTGAGACAAGCTTTCAAAATTAACTAATAAGCTTTTGTGCAAAAAAAAAAAAGCCTATTTAGTCCTTTGTAAAATTTTTAACCAAAAATTATTACATTTGAAACAAAATTTCCAAGGAAGAGAATTTAAGAAGATGGGATGCTCCAAAAGCCACATGGCAATTGATTAAATGCAAGTTTGGAGTCAGAAAATTTTAAATTCTAGTTCTCATCTCTACCCCTGACTGGCCTTAACAATTCACTCTGAGGGCACTTCACAAATATTAGTAAATTATAAAGTGGATAAATAACTGGAAATAAGGTGGGGTCAGTCAATCTCACAGTTACTATCAAAGTGGTGACAAAATTGGCCAGAATTTTTGTGAAAAATCTTTCTATATTTATTTGGCTCTAAAACTTAAGTACATATCATGCTCATTGTAAACGGTTGTTATTATTTGTATTTCATCGTGGAGGGCTGGTCATGGACTGAAACCCCACTGTGCTAGGCACTGCCTAAAAATATAACAAAGAGGTGGTACTTCACTAAAGACCTTATTATATAAGTAACAATACTCTTTTCTATGGTGCCAATCTTGCAGTCTAACCCAAGTGGAGCTCCACTAACCCCAGCTGGAGATCACATGGGAATTAACGTTCATTCAAGAAAGTCAAACGACAGGAGATAAGGATATTTTAAGATAGACTTCTAAAAATCTAAAATCATCTATCTTTGTATTTAAACATAGGGAGCAAAATTCATCCCTGTTGTAACTTGATTAATTGCAATGGATTTGTGCCAGTATGAATTTGATCCAATGCTATTTTTAAATAATTAGCATACTATAATTTTAAAAACTAATTTTGGAATCTTAATTTGCCTATGTGAAGCATGTGTTAAAACAATTCGCATGCACGGACGAGGTTGTATTTTGAATATTCATTAAATAATTTATTATTAGAAAAATCAGATAAATGTTTGGAAACGTAGAGTAGCATTTTCAAAAAGTTCACGCTTCTAATATGAAATCATAAAATACAGCATAGTCACGTATTTTCTAAAAATGTCAATTGAAAACTACTCAATCCCTGATCTGAATCCTTCTGCATTATCTTGCAGAATTTCCATTCAGCTATGGAGGCATGTATTTTAGCCCATAATGCAAATTCCTGTAATGGTCACAAGTTTTAAGCAAATGAGAAGTTTTCCTTGCAATTCTATTTGTCCTAATCCTCCTCCTGCCTACCCAAAAGTAGAATGAAGACAAAAGTAACTGTTAAACAAAGCCTATCCACAGAAATACTAGACTGCCCCCTTTCTGCTCTTAGAACCAGAGAAACAAGAGACCTGAACAAGAAGATAGCATACTTGGATGTACATACCAGTCTTTATGACTAGAAAGTCCCTTCAAGGTCTTCTTTCCTATTATTCTTTTAAGCTTTCTCTAGATCAGATGAGACAAGTAGTGACATACAACACATTTTTAAAAATGCGCTACCTTCAAAACCACACTCATGAATATCATCCTGTATCCCCCTACCTTCAGCAGTAACTGATATTTGGTTATTCTCTGAACAGGTTTCAGTAAGTAGGAATCCAAACTGAGCTTGTGATCAAGTTTCTTCTGACATTCCTAAAACAAATTTAGCACTTTGTTAAAGTCTTTCTTCATCCAGTTTTTGAAACACTGACAAAGTATGCCAATTTAAAATAGTAATATTTTAAATTAATGAATAAATATACCTGAAAAAAGGCAGAATCTGAAAACTGCCTCCACAAGCTTTCAGATCGGGGCTTATTTTGACAATATTTTTCATAAATCTGGAAATCCTCCATCTGAATTTAGGAAAAAAGGTTGTTGTGAATTCAAGTATTGAACTTTTATTAAACAGTATTCAAAATCCTTTGGAATGCCTGCTTATGAGCCTAAGCACATTTAGGACAAATAAAGTATAATTCTCTGGAATCTTACTGGCACACAAAAAATGTTAAATTATTCACTGTCATTTTAATTGATATTCATTTACACATTGTGTTGAAGAATTGAAAAACATTTTCTTGTGAATTCTTGCTTCAGTTTAACATTAATCATGTTTTAAATACATAGAACCTACACACCCACCCACACACCCTTTATTTAAATTAATATATGAAAAAGAAACTTCTATATAGCATTATATTAACCATAAATGCAGGCAAACAGTAGCCTGCTGCTCTTTAGCGGTAGGCTACTAACTCACCAGCTGCATCAAGATGGTAAATGTTGCCGATGGCTAATTCATGACAAACTTTTGCTATCCATTAAGAAATAATAGGTGCAACAATCATCAAAAGAATCCTAATCTTGTGGAGTGGGGCAAAGCCTTCATAGCTCTAAGTATTCAAATATTTCTGCAGATTTTCTGTTTGTGAGTTCTCTGCATACAGATTTGAATTTGATGAATTTGCTCATTAGTGAAAAGTGTTCAAACACTTGCTAGTAACATACCACCCAAGTGGGAATGCACTATTCACCTCGATGTCTTCCAGGGTTTCACTATTCAAGAACACGACTGGTCATATATGTCATTTGGTATTACTTCTGCTCCCTAACTGTGCGACTAAAAGAAATATAAATTAAAGAAACTTTTGTGCTATATTCACACAGGTGTTCTTGAACCTACCACCCTCTGGATGGAACATGCACTTGTACAAAGAGCCAGAATAAAGTCTATGAGATGCACAAGTTCTACTTCAGCTTTCTAAATAAAGTTTAAATGGGGCATACATGTTACATAAGCTATATGCTGGCCCTCTGCAGAGTAGCAAGTTTTATCTTCTGAACAAAAGTGTCACAGAATGTGACTGTTATGGAAGCACATTCAAGTTCTTAATTTTAATAAATATTGGCAATCAGGTTTTTTTGGTAGTATTTGCACAGCTCTACTCTTTTTCTGTCTCATTTGTGACAATAACTCAGCAAGTAAATGGAGCTAAATTTGTTAGTTTTTAAAAGTGCCACCAGACTCCTCGTTTGTTTTTCCAAGATTAGCTTCTTTCTAGTAGACATTTTGAATATCATGTTTGGGTTTATCTTGGAGAAGAAGCTTGTTTATAAATCAATCAAACCCATTCCTAGGTCTTTTTTCTTTAAAACAACACTTACAGAGTTAAACCCATTATTATATGATCAAATGTCAGCCAAACTACTTCTTCAAGACATTATTAACTATAACACTTAAAACATTCACCTACATGATTCACTCTGTTACCTAACATTTCAAGAGTTTAAAAGTATGTTGGCTTATTCCAAGGAACAGTTAATGGGGGATTCAATTCTGACCTATGAGTTGAAGTATTTGCATCTATTCAAAAAACAGGTATTTGTCTTTTATTTACAAAGAATAAAAGTATTGTGAAAACCCTCATATGTACATTATAAAGGATTAATGGCTTCAGCAAACAAATTAAATCTTCACATGAACCGGTGTGCTCAATGAATTCCCATGTCATGCTGCCTATTTATGCAACTCTGTTGGGGAGATGTTTCTCAGATACTGCCCTGGGTTTCTACGGGACTTGCTCATGGACTACAGCACAGTGACTGTGGAGGCCTATGACTCCAACTGCCTGAGGTCAATCAGGAACTGCAGCAGGTACCTCTGAACACCTTGTCAGTGGGATGTGATCCTTAAAAGAGGTGAAGTTTCTAAGAATTTTCAAAAGTTCAGGGGAGATGAGTCCCAAGAGATTTAGACCTATTTCAAAAGCAGTGAAAGTCCTGTGGCACCTTGCAGACTAACAGACTTCTTTCAGCATAAGCTTTCATGGGCTTCAACCCACTTCATCAGATGCATGCAAAGCTTATACTCAAAGAAATGTTAGTCTACAAGGTGCCACAGGACTCTCGCTGCTTTTGTTATATGCAGATTAACACAACTACCCTTCTGGAAAGACCTATTTCAGCAGTTCTAATACATGCTTCCCTGTAGTACCTAGTTGGCAACAAAAAGAATGGTTGAAGTAGAATAATATGGGATTTATTTGTATTTAATCATACTAATTATTATACATAATGTGATTTAGCGCAATAATTGAGAGTTATGATAAGTTGTGTTCCTTAGGAAGCTGAAAGAAGTTCATTTTTCTACACAGATGACAACTGATTTAACGAGCCAGTCATTTACACTAACTTGACCCTGATTGCCTCATCTAAGATTTTGTGACCTTGATGTTAACGAAACTCTGTTTTTCATCCAGTCAGTGTTTCAGAGGGAAATGATAGGAAAAAACCAGAACAATAAGGAATCCTGGGGCGCTTTTAAAGATAGAAGTTCCCCAGCTTAAAACCTCTCACAAAGTGGGATTTTCTCCCATGAAATCTCATGCCATAAATAAATGTGTTAGTCTTTAAAAGTGCCACTGGACTCCTTGTTTGTTTTTCTGAAGTAGACTAACACGGCTGCCCCTCTGGAACTTGGGGGGAAAATGTAACTGAGTCAAGAGTAAATAATTTCCTCCTCTCCCCTCCCATGAAAGTTGAAAATTAAATACATTCAAATATCAGCTACCTTATTGATTCCTCTACTACTCACTCAAATTTAATGCAAGGGGTTTAACGACAATGGCCATGTGAAAATCTCCAACTTGTTGGTAGGTCAATAATTAGTATTCTGGGATTCTAACTGAAGCTGAGAGAGACATGAGAACATCTAGTAAAACACATTCTGTTTCTGTGTATTTGTGATACATACCCTTTCCAGAAAACACCTTCCTACCAATTCTGGATAGTCTACGTAATTTTCTAGTTCTCTCAAGAATATTCTGCAAAGAAGATAACTTTGTTAGCCGATCCAGTAAAATACCCTAAATAAAAACAGTTGTAATACCTACATTTTAGGAAATATCAGAGTTGTAATTTTGTACTACAAAACTAAATATACTCCCTAATTTGTTATTTGAAAAGGGACATTAACTTAAAAATTACATTTCTGAATTTTTATTTAACCTACTGCTTTTAGAAATGGTTATGGAAGATTTCTATAACAAAGACTGGGGAAAACGTTTTTAGTTAACTTTGTGCATTTGGTAGCATTTTGCGTATAGTCATCTGCACTATTTCCTCTAGACAGCTTCATATTTTTATGGGGTTTTTCACCTCCAGAAAGGGGAGAATAGAAGACATAGAAAAATGTGACTGTAAAAATCACACAAATTGGCTCACAGCCTCAGGCACAAGCATAAAATGTGAAACTATTTCAACTTTTTTTTTTTTAAACTATCTGGATCACAAGTTGGCAATTTTCCCTTCAAAATTGCTGGCCAAATCCTACATTAGTGGTCATTGAACTTTTTTTTGCAGGATCCAGTTGAAAAATAATTATTTATGACCATGACCCAACACAGTCATAAATTTCAGATGGCTGCTACACCTGGGGGAAGCAGCCATGGGAAACTGACAAGGAGGCTGGCCGCTCTGCTAAAACCTGACTACCCAGAGCAGCCAACGTCCTTGTCAATTTCCCACAGCTGCTTCTCTTGGGTGGAAGCAGCCACGGGAAATTGACAGGACAGTGGCTGCCAAGGGCTGCAGGGAGTGGCCGGACTGCCGGTGTCCTTTTAAACTACTCCTCCCCACCCCCAAATGTAGCTGCAGTTCCATGACCGAGTACCAATAGGTCTGCAACCCAGTACTGGGTCACAACCTGTGGTTTGATGACCACTGTCCTAGATGTCTCTATAAGGAATGTAACAATTGTTCTTTAACAATCAACTGTTTGAAATGATGCTTTTATCTTTCCTATCAGTTCCAGTTCTGCCCTGTGTGGGAAGATCTGCTAAATAGCAGCCATTAACTCAAACTCCTAGGAGAGGTTAATTTTCCTAATAGAATGTAAAATCAGCAGCCTTCACCAGGCAGAAGAATATCAAGGGGGGAGGGGGGGATAAAATGGTTACTGTCTGAGACAAGAAGTTAATACTTAGTGGCAGGGAAAAACAGACTAATATTCAGGATGGGTCATGTTATTCTGAAGTCATGACAATAACATTGCAATGGTTGAAAGACAGTTTCTGTTATATTTGAAACTATTTAACTTTCTTCGTTAACTGGTTGAGTGAAAGGACAGACTGTAAAGCAAAGATGAATATGGAGCAAAATACTGGCTGTTTTATACTTTTTGCAGAAAAAGCTTCACACAGCTCTTTGCAAGGTTCCTGGTCTCCCTTAGCTACTTTGGATTTAGGGTATCAGATACCCACAAAAGACTAAGTCAGGTATTTCAATGTGATTGAAATAACTGAGAACCTTCCCACTCCCAAGCAATACTATGTAAAATGGTACAACAGAGAAATGAAAACATTTACTCTTAACACTCATCCACCCACTCACTGAAGGCTTTTTTGATTGAACACAACCCCCTAACCTGTTGTGAAAATGATAAATTTCTTCCATGTTCCCAAACAAAACATCCTTTTTATTTAGAAGCCCTGGTGAAATGAGATGCATCATTAGAGGGTTGTCCATCTCTGCAGCATACCCCTGTGACATAGAGAGAAGCAGATTAATTCGTTCCATTTAGTTCCAAACACTTGTCTCCCTTCCACAGTTCAGTCTGTCAGCAGCTGATAAACAGCACAGAAGACTGCTGTATAAATTGTGAAATGTTAACTCTTACAACATTGCTCTTCTCTTGAGTGCCAGCAAAAGGAATGCTCAGGAGGATTGCATACACACATTCATAATCTCGAGTGTTATTTTGAAAAATTACTGAATTTTCTTCTTAAATAAAAAGAGATGGAAGTTTACAGAATAATCACATTCAAGCCAAAGCTAGTGTATTTCCTCCTTATTCATGCATGCGTAATTTGCTGGTTTCTCGTAACTCTTTAAACATTTCACCTGATAGTTTCAAAACTAGCTATAGTGTCCATGCAACCTTCTTGCTTATCCACTTTGATGATTACTATTGCAGGTACAAAAATAATTGAAAATCCTGGTTGTTAGCATTTTAACACATCGAGAACTACAAGCAATGCTGTATAAGTCTCATTTCCAAATGCAGACATTACCCAATGAGAATAATGAGCCAGATTCTCTGGTCTGAATCCTCCACATAGTTTAGAAGAGGAGAATGCAAAGATGGCTGAAGACCATTATCACTCTTCCCTAAACCATAGTGTTACTGGTGCAGCCCTCTGCCCCCACAAAATTATTTCCAGATAAAAAATATATAGGGGAAACAAGTTTTTTTTATTAATTTAAGAATAAACTACTGAAGGCGTCTGCTCCTTAGATGAGTAGCTCCATTAGCAGATATATACACAGACTTACCTCAAGAACACAAAGAAGTTCTTCCACATAGGCTCGTTCTGTTTCAATAAGCTCATTAATTACATGGCTGTTAACAGAGAGATAATTAAGAAAGGACTGTTTGTAATTCAGAAAGGACTACTAAGACTCCATATAAAATTTCTTAGCCTGTTTTACAGGCACAAGTAACTAATGATGAAGGAAAAACTGCATATCCACATATGTATTTGCTTATCAATATATTATGTCAAAATGTGGCTCCTACAAATGGCAGTGTAGTGGACGTCACTTAAATCAGTTTATAAATTGAGGCAGCAGATTGTGACATCACACACCTTGAACTTGGATTCTGCTATACAACCAAGTGGTACAGGAGCTAGTGTTAAAGCTGCAATGTACTACTGAACACAGATTTTTATGTTAAATTCAGCTGGCCGTCTGCTATTCAAGTCATCTTATGAATTAGTATTTATGGTATATTATGAAGAAATGTCATGCCCTGTCAGGCACATTTGTCTTCCACAGGAATCTATTTAACATGGATTCCTTTTCCTCATTATATTTTTGGGTGAGTGGATTTTCACATGCCTGTGAACACATGGAGTTAACACAGGGGTCAGTGGTACTGTAAGGTTTTTCAGAGAGGTGAGGCAATATACTTCAGTCTGAAAAGTACAATTTGACAGGCCTTGGAATTTTCCTAAACTGGTGGATCCCTTCCCCCCCATGTCCGGGCCCCCCTCACGCAGGTCCAAGCCACCCTTCACCAACCTCAGCTACTGCACCCTAAACACCTGTCCCACCATCCCAGCTACTGCTCCCCCACATGCCTACCCCCCCACTCCAGCTACTGCCCCCTATCAGATTCTTCCCCCATGTCCTCCACAGACCCCATTCCAACCCCTTCTTCCTACCCCACCCTCTGTGCCCTTTCCCCGCCAGCTGCCACAACCCCCCAGCCCTCTTTACCCTGCTGCTGAGGTGGCTGAGAAGCTGGGCAGGTGGGAGGGAGGTTGCAGGCTGCACTGGCCAGCCGGCGAGAGGGGACCCAGGCCCAAGACTGGGTCCAGGCCACACGTGCCGTGGAGCCCTGCAGGAAAGGGCAGGGCTGCTGCAGGCTCCGTGGTAAGGAAGGGAGGGGTGGCCAGGCTTGTTCCAGGCCACAGCCCCTGAGCCAGCCTTAGGGAAATGCACCAGAATGCTGCATTCTGGTATGTTCTTTCTATCTTTTGGGGGGTCCGAATGCAGCATCCCAGCACACTCCCCTATTTTTAGGGGCCTCAGTACGCTGCCCCCTAAAAATAGGGGGACCCTGGAACACTGTTTCAGGGCATTCCGGCTAACTTTAAACCCTGGCTGCTAGACCAATGCCAGATCAGTTCTGGGCAGAGATTGCTGATTTTTGAATTCCATATCGTGGTTCTCTGATGTAGAAAAAAGGGACTGCTTTGAGATTTCCCAAGCATACAGTTTAAGGTCTCCAGGCCACTAACATCACATGCAGCAACCTAAACTAGAACAAAAGCACAACAGCCCCTTTAAGACCAAATCAGGAGGATTCAAAAGCAGAGAATGAGGGGAAATTCTTTTCTGACTTCACATACACTGAATTTGTGAGCCTGACCCTGACCATGTGAGCAAGAACTAACCAGATGAGCACCTGAGAGAATTCTCAGGACTCCCTTAGATGACTGGACCACCTCATCCAGGGTCCCTTCTCCAGCTGTGGCCATCTCTGATGCTTCAGGGGGATGAGGGAAAACAAAAAAACAAAAACACAAAAAAACCAAACAAAAAATGGCAGGGGAAAGGGGAACATTTCCTGACACTTTCAGGAGACTGGCTGAAGCCCTGAAGCATCAGATTTTAGGAATACATGACATGAACTGGAAGGGATCCCTAAAGCTACCAAGCTCTGGCCTCTAATACCACAACCAACCCCATCAGAGAATCCAAGTAATAAATTTGTGAGTTTCACTCTTAAAACTAAGTTGTCCACCCCCTCCACAACTTCTGCTGGGAGGCTGTTTAGAACCTCACTCTTCTGGTGCTTAGAAACATTCTTTTAAATATCTAACCTTAATGTACAGATGGCCAATTTTTTTTATATCATACATACAGAGTTTCATGTATAGTTTTGCCAACACTGTCCTTTAACATAACATGAATCAACCAACCAGACAAATTTCAGGAAAATAATCAAAGGATAGAGACCAAAACCCTCAGTATTATTTTTTAAGCCTTGATAACTATTCAAAACTTTAATACCTATCTGAACTGAAACTTTAAAATCTCCTTTCACTAATCTGCATTTATCATGGAAAGCTGTCCTTCAGGAAGTGAAGTTATATGCCAAAACTGAAATAAACCTTCAGACTAAAAATGGGAAAATATCCTTCAATGTATACCATAGAGCGTAGCTGATTCACTTCCACCAGCTCAAATTGCCTTCAATGATTAGCGCAGCTCAAAGTTTGAAGGCTTGATTCAGAAAAACATACGTAAGCTCAGATGTTTAACTGAACCTTAACAGAGAATAAAACAAAACAGTTTAACTAAGACTCATTGTTCAAAAGTTATAGCATTTTCTTAACATTTGTTGATTTAATTTCGTATCAGATAAGGAGATACTCAGATAACCCCAGCAAGCTGCAGCCTTGCACCACTGGAGAACAAGATAGCTGCAATGGTATGGTGACATTCAAAGCGCAGTAGATGGTATACTTTTACAGAGAGTTTATACAGCTGACCTTGAAGGAAGCATTGGCCAAGACTGACCCTGACTGAGGTAGGAAGACGCAATTTTGAGGAGTTTTAAGAAACCTAAATCCTCCCATACTGTTTCTTGCTGAAAGATAACAACTTGCAAGGACCATGCAAGAAAGAAATCCATTTTATACAAATCCAGGGCTACATCATAGCCATGTAAATCTGCTGAACCAAATGTAATGGTAGACCTTGATCAGTCCAATCAGGCCTACAAGTTGGCTGTTGTACACCAAGCTATACCCACCTTCGTAACACAGCTAGGTTTTCTTCATCATCCATAACAGATCCACCTCTACTTTGATGGATTTCACTCATTTCACTCTGGAACACAAAGTGAAAAAGAATGTCAGAAGGAAAACAGGAAAATGTATTTACATTGTGTGTCTCAGTGTCTATTTCTGTTCAACCAAAACTTAATTTACCAGAGCTCTTTTGTCTAGGGCTTTCTATATTTCTTTGAAAATTCTATGAATTTATGAAGCATTATGACAGTCTAGTTTGGTACGTGCACATGCACATGCACATGTACCTGACAGAATGATCAAGGTGAAACAACAAATTCAGAATTACTTTTACTCTTCTGTAGTTCACTTTCCAGGCCATGCTACCATCTGGGCAAGATACATAGTTAGAGCCTCTTCGAAGACCTGGTATAGAATTAAACAGCAGCCATTAAACTGGAGAAGGTCTGGCACAGATCATTTTATATAACCACAGATAATAGCTTAAATTCTCTTCCAGGTCACTGATGTAGTGCATAAACCTTATTCAATGGCTTTTTCAGTTATTTACCTGGAGAGGTAGAAGGAGATTTTACAGAGACTTCAGGTCTTGGTGCTACTGGCTGAACTGGACGGGTCTGCCTGGCTGCCAGTTTCTTAAGACTCGCTTGTCTCTTTTGAAACATTTCTTCCATGCTTTCTTGCTTTTGAAAGACTTTTTGTACATGTTCCTGTAGAAGTAGCATAAAATCACCATCATGATTTTGAATAAATCCACAAGTCATGCCGTCATTTATGGTATGCTGCTCTCCAAGATTTTCTGCTTTTATACAGCATGTGAAAGGAAACATGGAGAAATAACATTCTAAGCTTTAAAAAGAGCAATTTTTCACCTCATTCTAACTAAAATATAATTTATCATGTCAGGCTGAGTCATTTAGCCCCATCTGCATTAGCATCAACACATTTTTCTGTTGACCACACATGCTAAATTTAGACAAATCAAGTAACTACTGATTCAAACTTAAGGGTCAGTGTTTCAAAGCACATAAGTCACTTATGAGTGTAAATCCCATTTTAAAAATTGACTTCAACACTCAGGAGCCTAATCATCATGGGAAGTCAGTGAGACTTGGATTTCTTAGTGCTCACTTACATTACATACATACTGGAATAGCTAAGAATGGTAAGAGAGGCGCATGAAAGTAATGCTCCATTTAGAACCATTCATTTTTCTAAAGAACATGCACATTTAGAATCAGGTTTTGCTAATGTGTAACAGACCACACAAGAACTCATTTGATGGACAGTAGTGTTCAAAAGATATTCTAAGAAACTAGCCAGTGCTAGGTATTCTGATGTCTTTGGCAGTGAATCTGAGGCAGGGGTCAAGGGGACACACAACTAAGGTGGAGCCATCTTTGTCCTGTGATTCTCAGCCACTTCCACTGGTGCATAGTGCCCTGGAAGAGGTAGAGTTGCTCTACATTAAAGTTGTCCTGGGGGTGACCTACACTGTTACAGGGGAAGTCTTTAAAGAGACAGACCATCCCTTCCTCCTCTATAGCCCAATAAATAAAAGCTATGATGGGTCTACATAAAAGTAGGGTTAGGGTGCTACAGTTCCCAGCTGACCCCCACCTCTTTGCTTCCAGCTAGTGTAGGTGGGGTTGATGAACAGAACGAACAATCAGGCTCAAAGTACTCAAAAATTCAGTGCCCTAGAAGGCCAGGTATGTAGCTTACCATTAAAATTGGCCCTGCAAGAAATCAAATCTAAAATTAACAAAGTTACTATAAATATAGGCATGCATGCATAAATACTAAGAATACCCTTAAGTCCTCATTGAGAATGGGTTCATATAATTTGTAAACTTTATTCAGGTCTTCGATTTTATTGTCTGCACCAGTGTCCAGAAATTTTTCAATCTCCTGCAAAGCTGATTCTGCTCCATCCTGGGACTGACATTTGTCTACAGGCTGTGACGCTAGCAGATAAATTCCTTCATCACACCACTTCATAGACTGGAAACACAGAGACAGGAAAAACTCATATCAGTGTAAATAATTGAGTGGTTTGCAGAAAATGCTTCATATAGTTATGAAATGTTCAGCTATGGGGGGGGGGGGGGGGGAATCACGTTTCTGATTACTACCCGTTAGCAAATGCCTGTTTTATGCCAGAAACATTCTTCTACTAATCTTTATTTACTTCTCAGAAACGTGGGATCATCACGTCCACAACACTGTTAGTGAATAAGATAAGAAGCAGAACTATTTCATATAAACTTTACCTTCTCTAATTGACTGTGCAGTTCCAGAGATTTGGTAAGAAGATCTCTCCTCTTTTCTATCTCTGTAGTAATTGCATCACAGAGATGAAACAGCTCATTGCGCTTTGGAAGTATGGAGTCCACAGCATAGTGCTTATTTTGAATAAGCTGGTCACCTTCAAAAGCTAGCGCCCTAGCTTTTTCTAATGGTTCCTAAGAAAGCAAAGCATTTTAAAATAGTAGATGTAGGCGTAACTTTTGTTAGGATTAACGTTCGCTAAAAAAGAAAGATCACAAATGAAATACACACAAGTTTTATTATGAAAAAGTACATTTATATACTATGCAAAAAATTTCATGTATTAAATTGTTAACTGTTGCATTGTCTAATAAATCAGGGTGTTTTCCTATCTTCCCAGATGCCCAAATACTTTGTTACCTTTATTCAACGTGCACCTGTGTGCTTCACAAACATTACCAAATTTAATCTCATAACACCACCTGTGCAGTCAGAAGTCTTATTATTATACAGATGAGGAGCTGAAGCATAGACAGATTAAACAACTTGTTCAAAGTCACACAGGAAAGCTGTGGGAGAGCCAGGAATCAAACTCAGGTCTTCTGAATCCCAGACCAGTTTCTTAACCAGGATACCTTTATGTCCATATATAACTATTCCATTATAAAACATAAATAGGAAAACTGAAAAAGAAACGTTCTCAATCTATGTGTCCAGAGCAGATATTTTTGTCAGAATGATTACTTAATTTTTTGATACAGTCTTAACAGTTCTAAATTTTAATGACATTAGTCGTTCTAATCAATGGGAAGAAAAGACACTCATTCTACTGAAAACAAACAAGGAGTCCTGTGACACTTTTAAAAATGAACAAATTTATTGCCACAGGACTCCTTATTTGTTTTGCTGAACTAGACTAACATGGCTACCCCTTTGGAACCTGAGTTTTGGCTCAGGGTCATGAACTATATTTAGTAATATGCTTGTTTTTTCTCACAAAGCATACTGTAACCTACAAGACACGGAGAAGTTACAAGAACTTACATGTGATTTTTCTTCAAAGTTGTCAAGATCCTTCAGAATGTGCTCTGCATGTGAACGGCTGTTTCCCACATCTGTAAAAGCACACAATCTCTCGGACACCACGTTTAATGCTGCTTTGACCTGAAATAAGGGATAAAAGGATGATTTCACTTGCCTCTGTAATAAGACTACTTATAATATGCTGCTACATGAGAAATGGTTTGGAAGGGACCACTGAACACTTATGCCCACCATTAGTGGAGATCAAAACATTGCAAGAAGACATTTCGCCTGTAGAGAGAAGCAGACAAACTAACCAGTCTCCTACTTGTATCATTCCCTAGTGACTTGAAGAAGAGGTCAGTGTAGCTCAATAGCTTTTCTCTTTCACTAACAGAAGTTGGTCCAATGAAACATACTATCACACCTGCCTTTTCCCCCTCATTGTCTGGGACCAACATGGTTTCACCATTGCAAACATCACTGCCTACTGGTAATCCTTGAACTATCACTGACAGTAACTGATTGCCCAGAAGGACATACTGTGATAATAGAATGTAAGACCACAGCAAATACAAGAAAAAAATTTGGAAGAAAACTTTCAATTGCATGAGAAAGATGGAAGATAGGTAAGGAAAAAAAATACATTGCTTTAAGGATTAGACTAGGAGTTCCCAACCTTTGTAAGGCTGGGGACCCCTTTGTCACAAACACACCTTTGCAGCCCCCCTGGGTGTGTGGTGCTGCTGCTGTGCAGCAGCACTGCCACAGGAAAAATCTGGCCCACATGGGGCAGAATCTGGCCCACACCGCTCTCTTGCCAGAGAGTGGGGGCTGCCATGGCTATGGCCTCCTACCGCTGTCTGGGGAGCCAACCTGCACCTGCCCGCCCGTGTTCCCTAGCCACCAGTCCATTCTCCGCTCCTCCCACTGCTGGTTCCCTGTCCCCCAGGGCTCCTTCTCCTCCAGCCTTACCTGGCCACAGGAGCTGCTGGCACTTGGCCACCCCCCAGACTACTTCGCCTGAGCATGCTCAGGAGGGCGTTTTAAAAACTCCCTGCCTGGGGGAAGCTCCCTGCTGGCCGGAAGCTTGGGTCTCCCTGGCAACTGGAGACCCCAGTGGCATCTGGCTCCAGCTCTCAGCCTGTCTGCACCCGCCCCCCCTCCGGAGTAACTCTGCAGACCCCAGGCTGGGGACCACCGGATTAAAGGTCGTTGAATGTAAATAATCTGGGAAGTGATTATGGATCCTTCAGAAATGAAGGTGACAAATGTAAAAGACCAAATCATCATCAATAAACTCTCACCTCTCTAAAAATTTGTTCAAAATTCCGAAGCTGCATACACTGGATAAGCTTTTCATGGTGTTTAGCCCAAAACTCATCAAAGGCAACCTCTGTTTCATCTAACTGAGCCAGAAGTCTAAAAGAAAATAAAGCATTAAAGAGTCACACGCTTACCATCTTTAAGATATAATAGCGTCCTTTAACGGACAACTCAAAACCATCTTTTTCTAATCAACAAGATGGGCTATTGTTAGAAGTCCAGTAGCTAGTGTTCCTAAAGTACTAGATTTTATTTCTGCGTTTTTGTTATGTTGTTAATTTCTTGAATAATACTGATATAAAACAGAAATCCATCATGAATATTAGCATTTATAGAAAAGAGATTGCAATGGCTAGATCTAGCTGCTGCACATACCCACATTTTAAGCCTTGTCTACCCTAGAGAGTGTTGTCAATGCAAATTACAGTGACGATCATGAAGTACTATAATTACAACACTTGTGCATATTCGCACAGCACTCATATTCTCAAAGCATGTCAAAGTTGGTGCTCTAGCACTGCAATGAGAGCAGTGCAGTATGTACAGCTGTCACACTGTGTCACTCACTACCATGTGCCGCTGTGAAATGTGGGAAGAAGAGGATCACAGTGCATCATGTGTACAAGCTCAATGTCCCATGATGCAGTGATTTTTATCTTGCCATACCATGGGTTTCCAACTGCATTTCGTGGCATTTTTCAAAGGCCCCCATTTTCTGTACACCCGCCATTTCTATCTGAAAAGATGCACCATGCCTTGCTCTTCACTGTCTCTGTTCTGAACACATGGCAGATGTTCTTGAAATACACGAGCACCAGTTAGAACAGGCATCTGAGGTACAAGGACACCAGAATGAGAGCTGCCTTTGCAGTGGAGAAGCACATGATGATTGCTGTGTGGAAGCTGGCACTTCCAGACTGCTACTGGTCAGTCACTGATCAGTTTGGAACTGGCAGGTCCACCACTAGTGCAAGCTGCAGGGCCATTAATCACATTCTGTTATGAAGAACTATGAGTCTTGAAAATGTACAAAAAATAGAGGATGGCTTTGCAGCAATGGGATTCCCCAACTGTGGTGAGGCAATAGATAGCGTGCGTATTTAAATTCGGGCCACGGACCATCTTGTAACAGAGTCCATTAGTAGAAAGGTGTACTTCTCTGAGGTGCCGCAGGCACTTGTGGATCACTGTGGGTGACTCACTGACATCAATGCAGGTTGGTCAGAGAAGGTGCATGACACAAGCATCTTTAGGAACACTGGCCTGTACAGAGAGCTGCAAGCAGGGACTCTCTTTTGAAATCACAAGATTTCAGTGGGGGCTGTTGAAATGGCCACTGTGATCCTGGGAGATCCAGCCTCTCCTTACTTTCACAGCTCATGAAGTCTTACAGGGGCAATTTGAATAGCAGTAAAAAGTGCTTCAACAACAAGTTGATTGGGCAGGTTAAAAGCATGTTGGTGATGTCTTTATGGCAGGTTAGATTTAAAAGAGGAAAATAATCCCATGGTTATAGCTGTCTGCTGTGTGCATATAATATTTGTGAAACTAAAGGTGAAAAGATTTCCCCTGTGTGGAGCACACAGAAATAGATTGCCTTCCAACCATGAACAATCAGATATCAGGGTTAGAAGGGCACAATGGGGGAAAGGATATTCAAATCAAGGAAGTCTTGAGGAACCATTTTGACAATGAGCACCAGTAAGGTGTCTGTGTAAACAGCACTGTGACATACTATGACTGCTAGTCAGCTTGTACTGTACCATGAGGTAAGCTGCAACAACCACTGTGTGCAAGAAAGAGACAAAAAGATTTTTAATCTTTCACAGCATATGACTTTATTAAATAACTATTATTCAAAACACACAAAATGCTGGGGTGAAGGTGAAAAAGCCGAGAGAGGCAGTGAGAGTTATGACAGTGGGTGTAATCCCAGCTACCATTCTGGAAGTTGTCTGTGGAGGTGTAATGAATGGGGTACCAAGACAGTGCAGGTGTGTGTTAGGAACATGGGGATGGATTTTGGGAAGGGCATGGAAAGCAGTTCTGTATTGGCTGCAAGTGAGAGCGAGAATCCAATCTTCAGCGTAACAAGTAAGTTCAGCAGCTCCATTTGCTTTTCCATGGCTTTTCTCACAAGCTCATGACATGCTGTCACTTGCTCCTGATTTTCTCTCCTCTCCTGCCTATCTGTTTTTTTTTTTTTTTTTTTTTTGGTTATACCCACTCCCCTATCTTTTCCCCCCTCCTCAGAGAACTGGAAGAAGCCTTGGAACATCTCCTCTTTGCTCCTCCATGGATGTTTTTGTATCAGCTGCAGGAGTGTAGGGGTTCCCATCAAGGGCACATCTGTGGCAGCACAAACAGAGGTACGATTGTTAGTGCAGTAACAGCACCATTCATACTGTGAAATACACTTCTTTTTCTCTGTCCCCTAGCAAGTGCACAGCATGGCCAACAGCCAGAGCATGGCGAGTTGTGCCCAGGAGGAAGTGGCACTGAAGCTGGGGAAAAGGTTCTGGGTCGTTGCTTAGTGTATTGATACAGATAGATAGGGAGAAAATTTCAAATTTTGCTGCCATTTTCAAAAGATGGAGGCAGGAGAAGCCGATATCTCACTCCTGAGTAACTGTGGATGCTAGGGTACCTCTCCTCCATGCGAGTAGCTTTAAACTGGGCCCTTATGTTGCTCACCTGTGTGCAGCTTTGATTCCTGCATGAGTGATTGCTGATTGGCATGGGAAAGATTCCTAGAACAGGGAAAGAAACAAAGAGGTTCTGCTAAGGAATCCCCAGCAGATGATTGACAAGTAGCTCCAGGAAAGTTTCCTAGAGTTCTCTGGAGGATGCCTGTGAAACCTAGGTGTGCCATACCACACTTTTCTGCTGCAGAGTAGCCATACAGAGGAATGGGAAGCACACAAAAACCACAGCTGCTCTTGTACATTTCTATCCTTTCAATCAGTTGCATAATGCAAAAAAGAGGAAGGACAGCTGTACTTCATGTAACGAAAATGCATCAGCTCAAAAAAAACCTAAAAATCACTTACCAGAACTCCCTCCTCCTGCATCTTGCACTCTACAGGTGGAGGGCTGGGAGAAGCTTCACCCCTTCAGTGTTCAGAATACCTCCTTGCTCCCCTATTTGCAAACAACCCCGTCTCTTGCTCTGCATCATCCTCCAACTTGACCTCCTTGTCTACATCTTCTTCCTTAGGGTTGAGTCTGGTGTTCACTGTTTCTGGGTCCACAGAGGGATCCAAGTGTCTATTAGTGATGGAGGTGGAGTAGCTGTTTGAGGATGCCTTCCAGCTTTTTAAAGAAGTGGTGGGTATTTGATCCTGTACCAGAGCAGCTGTTTGACTCCCTAGCCTTTTGGAACCCCCTGCCGCAGCTCCTTAATTTTCGTATGGCACTGCAGCGTGGCCTGTTCATAGCCCTTTTCTGCCATGCAACAAGAAATGTGACTGTAGGTATCAAAGTTCGTTCAGCTGAAGCAGGCCTGGGACTCCACAGCCTCCTCCACCCAAATGCTAATCAGATCCAGAAGCACTGGTATGCTACAAGCAAGAGTGTGTTTGGTGTGTGGAGCTGCCATCTTCTGGGAAAATTGCTATGTGAGCTCTCCATGCCAACCAAATAGGAAGCAGAATTTCAAAAATTCCCAAGACTTAAAAGGCAGATGGATGGATGGCTGCAGGACAGTGGAGTTCGAACTGATGGCCAGAACAGTCAGGATGGGCACTGCAGGATACTTCTGGAGGCCATTTACTGTGACATAACCAAGTGCAGCATCTACACTGATACTTTGTCACTAAAAGTTTAGCACAAAAACCTCTAGGCCATTCATTGAGGTGGTTTTATTTTGTTGCCTAATCAGGGGAGTTGGGTCAGTGGAGAGGATAGTAGTGTGCACACCATTACCGTTTTGGTGCAAAAAGCTGGCTTTGGTTGACAGAAGTCTAGCAGAGATCAGACTAACTTATGATTTGTTGTACCCCCTAGATTCCTCTCTCCTGCACAGAGACAGTGGAATCTCCATCTCTGGAGGTGTTCAAGGCCCAGCTGGACAAAACCCTGACTGGGATGATCTAATGGGAGTGGTTCTGCTTTTTTTGGCAGGGGGTCGGACTAGATGACCTCGTGGGGTCCCTTCCAACCCTATGGTTCTATGATTCTATGACAGTCAGTCAGTAATTTTAGCTATATACAAGTGTGTGGTGGTGACTGTGATAAATAAGAATTTGTTTCACTTGTAATTGTAAGCCAGGTTTGCACACAGCTGTTTTAAGCCCATCTACGTATGCATATAAATGTGAGTATCACGCTTAGCACTATGGTATCTGAATGCTTATCCTCACAAATGTACGTTACTCTAGGCTATAATCAGATTGTTGCAGGTTAGGACAGATGCGCTTTGTTTCACTGACAACAGAACAAAATTCACCCAGAATTTTGAAAAGGAGTTGGATGAATTAAAAAATATAAATTTAATGAAGAAGAGGAGCTTGTATGGACCCTGTAGTTCATTCCAGCACTCCTCTGACATCATATCTATGTGGAACATTGTTTGTAAACTACCCAAAAGAGCATCACCTCTGTTTTGTCTGGGCTGAGTTGCAGTCAGCCATTGCTCATACAAGCAACAAACTTCCCCAGAGAGCGAGAAGGCTGATGGATTGCATTGCCTGAGCCAGATGAAATGCAAACACAGAAAAGAGTGTCGTCAGTATACCGATGGCACTGAAATACAGACTGTATCTTTATTTGCCTCACTAGTAGACCAAGCAGCAAAGGAGACAAAATGGAACCCTGCAGCCTCTAGAGAAGAAAGGCTACTGCATTCTAGCACCTTCTAAATATTCACTATGTTGTATCATTCTGCTAGTTTGCTGCCTCCATGTATAAAAGTTAAAAACTAGAACATTAAAGAAAAGTGTAAAATGAAAATTAATGCACAGGCCATACTTTATTCATCTCACCTTTCCACAGTGGCTAGATTGTCAAGCTGATCTTGGTTGAGTTTGTAGCCAGCATTCTCAGTAACCGGCTTTCTAATACTGTCAAGGATGTCGTGTCCCTGTTTTAATGCTAACTTTAAATCCTCCTGCAGAAAAATCAAAAAATAACATCTTTCCCAGCAGTTTTCCTAAAGAAATCTTGTCAACTATCATAAATAAAAGGTTCTTTGGAGGAAGAATATTGGTACCAATTCAGTAAAGTGATTTAATTAAAGGTAATGAATTAAAAGGTACTGAAAGTTAAACCTCAATGTTTTCCATGCTTGTTCCAACTTCTCAAATCTATGTTGGAAGTTTCAGGAGAACAGATACTTTTTCAAGTGCTTCTAGTTATGCCACAATTACCTTGACAGTTTTTGCTGCTATATTCTAAAAGTATTGCTATATTAGTTTTGATTCAAATTACTCATTTTTAAAAAATGTTACCTGAACTGGTTTGTCCATT
This sequence comes from Podocnemis expansa, assembly GCA_007922195.1. Classification (NCBI taxonomy): domain Eukaryota; kingdom Metazoa; phylum Chordata; order Testudines; family Podocnemididae; genus Podocnemis; species Podocnemis expansa. The sequence continues at coordinate 3,863,446 of ML682082.1, read as the reverse complement.
CCTAATCAGAATTTTATATACATGGAGACTCATTGTTACAAATAAAAAAAAAATCATGAAAATATAATCATCCCCATTACTGTATCTTTGCTTGTACTTTATGCGGTGTATCTTTTTAGCCCCCAGGATTATTTTTGCAAGGAATAAAGATTCTTATTAAACTTCAAATATAGCCATGCAGCTTTAAGGTTTCAGGGTCTCACATTCTTAATATTACCTATCTAAATGTTTTCAAAAGAACCCCAATTCTTTTCAACATATTTTTATTGCTAGTTATAATTAAAATAATATGCTATCCAACTAAGAGCAGGGTAATTTCATACAACATACTTACCTTCATTTTCTCCTTCTTTTCACTGTGTGCTGCAAGAAGGGATCTGGTTGATTGCACATCATTTGGTAATTCTGTTTCAGCTAGTTCAGTCCCAAAGGACTGAAGCATTTGAGCTCTTTGCTTAACCATCAGGGCAAAACTTTCTATGGCCTTTTGGAACATAAAACCATTAAAGACATTTCATGCTCTGAATATACACACATCTTAGTAAAATGCACACATTAGGCTATAAAAAGTAAGGAAAACAAAAGAGTCTGACTTACAATTTTTAAAGGATATTTTGCTAGCAAGTTATAAATAAATCACCCTCCTCACTAGCTTCATAACTGGATATTTTCTCTATGCTTACATCAGGTGCCTTCTTCACATTTTTATAACCAGGAGTCATTTTTCAAACCTGAGCTTTTTCCCGCATCTCTTGTAACAACAAAATACCCCTCCATTCCTCAAACATTTCTTTGCCCCAAAACCCCAAGAAAACCACCCCCAACTTTATTACTCATGTTGTTTCTCTAATACGACTAAGTTCCACTGAGACAATCTCTTCACTCAGGTTATGTCAATTTGAATTAAATAGAATGCATGTTATAAGTGACAGCATACAAAACAGGATGGTCAATTAAACTGTGAAAAATAAAAACAACAAACCAAGACTTACAGTGCGATGAGAGAGCCATCTGTTATGGCAATAATCCAGAGTGCCACCAAGGTCTTCTGTTAGCTGTGTTTTGTCAATATAACCATGCAATTCTGTTATTGAGCCCAGCATTATGATCTGCAGCCACAAAGAACTAGAATCAATACGATCAAACCAAAGGCAAGTATCATATTAAGAATTTTGGGGCAAATCCTGCAGTCTTTACTCAGGAAACTGAAATCAAAGAAACTAGCATAGGATGGATTTCTTCCCTTCATGACTACAACAGCATAGCAACTCAATAGTTGTTTGTGTTGGAAGATGTTACAAATTTAATGAGAGAAGTCATAACCATCAGAATGTTATTCAGACAGAAGAGGTGTTAAGTAAGGCCCGTGCAAAGTACAACAGACAGCATACAATTCCATCAATCTTTGCTTTTGGCACACTATATATGGCTATTTTCTGAAAGCTTTGGTATTCAGTTTATTCACATCATATCAAAGGCATCCATCACAGACATGTGGCTTAATCTGAGAGAAAAGGGAGAGAATCAAATTACAGCATGCAACAGTGGCTTTGAATGTTTGTTTCCTTTAGTTCCCAATTATAACCCCATTTTTGACTTTGAGGAGGATGTTCCCATAGGCACAGTACATTATAAGCCAGAGGTAAGAAGTCCACAATCCACTTTTCAGGGAAACATGATTGTGGGTGCAATCTTCACCCACAATTTTCAATAGCTGTAACTGGTTTGGCTTAGATGGGAAGGCATCTTATTTTGTGATCATATTCAGGTTGTTTCTACATATAAATCACGGGCATAAAAATGGAGGCTGGGTTGAATGATCAGACCCTGTAGCTGAGTTACCATAAAATATTATATCACAAGCAAGAGGTGTGACATGTTTTCATCAGGAGAAATAGGAGTTTTAGCAAATACAAATCAGCTTCAGTAACATGAGTTTGAAAACAGCTGGTAATGAAATCATCCTGCTGCTCCTCAATGATGTAAACATACAAGATCTGACTCTTCACCACTGCACAACCGATATAAATGAACTCATTTTTTAAAAGTATGTACTTGCATATATTTTAGTACACAGGCAGTGTTTACAGAACAAAGCTGTACGTTTATAAACTTTAACACAAACTAGGGTTTGGTTAAATGCTTGATATTAGATCACTTATTTTATGTTTACTCGCTTTAAAATACTTTTTGTCTAAAAGACTCCATGTGAACAAAACTCCAACATGTAACAGCACAAGCTGTTAAAGTAACATGTAAGCGATTTTTCTTCTTTTGCTCATATGCACTCTGTCCAGATTAAATATTTAATACATCCCTGCTAGTACAGTTAAGGCAAAGATATACTTACAGGTACCTTCATTTTAAATTCATCTTTGTTGAATTTGAAAGCGATGTCTGAGAGAGTTCGGTGGATAAATCCTGTTGGGCGCAGAACAAGGACTAACTGCAGGTTTCCTGGGAAAGATGCCTGTAAGTATCAAACAGGTTTATCCCATTAATTTCTGTATCTGAGTTTTATAACATATTTTTAGACTACACAGAACCCATGTTAAACCATCTCCTAAGTCCTCCATAAACACTTCACTGAATAAAAACTCAGCAAGGCCTGCAATCAGAACATTGTCACTAAAATTTTTGGCTATCCAAGCTATTATTATTCATGCTGTGATAGTACCCACAACACAGCAAGTCTTCACCACACACACATCAAGAGAAAGTCTCTGTCCCAAACAGCTCACAATCTGGGACTTCACTGCCGTATACATGGTTCATCCTATTGTCACTGGAACTTCACATCAGCAACAAGGACAGAACCTGTAGCTTCTGTCTCCAAAGGCACATTCCACTAGTAAATGAACCGTCATTAGCTATTATTAGCTGTTAGCTCGACTTGACTTATAAGGGAAGACAAAGAGCTGGATTTGTTTAGAATGGAAAAGAGGAGACAGGGGTATGATAATAGTTTTCAAAAGTTTTCAACCTAAAAGGTTGTCACGAGGAGGAGGGAGAAAAATTGTTCTCCTTAACTGCTGGTGATAGGACAAGAAACGGTGGTCTTAAATTATGGCAAGGAAGGATTAGGTTGGGCATTAGGAAAAAGATTCCTGACTGTCAGGGTGATCAACCACTGAAATAAGTTGCCAGAGGTTGTGGGAATCTCTTTCACGGGAAGTATTTAAGAGCAGGTTAGATAAACACCTGAGAGGGATAGTTTAAGAGGGTACTTGGTCCTGCCATGAGTGCAGGGGACTGGACTTGATGACCTCTATTGGTTCCTTCTAGTTTCTATGATTAGCAGTAAAGGAACTATGGTGCATTGGGGAACAGTTCAAATGTCACTCAGTAGAGGGCTATGATACCAGTAAACAGCATCATCATTTGGGCAATGGCTTCTGATTTTGCTTGTGGCTGTGCCACTCTGTCTGATCCCCTGATGTGCCTCTTAGCTCCACTCACTCCTTTCTGGCTCCTGCTGCCTCAAGGGAAAACTACAGGGGAAGAGAAGGGGTGGAAAGCAGGAGCCACAAGTGGGGAGGCTTCAAGTAAAGGGACAGAGTGAGTACAGGAAGAGACAGACCAAGGGTGGGGCCTCTGGGAGGGAAAAGGCAAGGTGGGAGTGGAGCCACATTCCAGGCTATCATGGCGTCCCTGTTTCTTGTGAGCTTCCAGCAGCAGTGCTCCAGAGGCAGTTGGCTAGCCCACCACCAAAGGGAGGAGCACCACATCTAGCACCTCTTGCCCCATTTGTGATGCTTAGCTTCCGCAAGGCTCTTTCATTCACCACCTATCCTGTGGTTCATAGGTGCCGAGCATACCCTCTTTCTTTGGTAGGTACGTGAGCCTCAAACTACCCATGGAGTCGATGGCTGTAGTTTGGATATTTGTAGGATAGCCATGTGTGTGAAAATAAGATTTATGTCTTCCTTTGCTGTCTGTTACTAAGCATCAACAGAAGGCTCCTGAAACTTTCTAACAATGCTGTCATTTTGGAAGACAGGCAGATTTTTTTTTTTTGTTCTTGGCTCCATGTTTCCCTCTGGCAATTGAGGCAGTAAAATTACTGCAGCCAAGGAATTATGTCAATACCAGAGCACTGATGGAAGATAAATTTGGGGAGGAGGGAGGAAGGAGGGGAAGTCAACATTCACAATATATAAACTTCTGTTCTCACCAGAAAGTCTAAATCAGTGGTTCTCAATCCATAGCCTACAGGCTGCTTGCAGCCCAGTCAACACCAAGCCGCAGCCCATGTGACATCCTCAAGACCAGGTATATATACAGACAATATGTTTGCATTATACAGATGCAGCCCACATAACACACTGAGAGTTGCATACGCGGCTCACAAAGGCAAATAGATTGAGAACCGCTAGTCTAAACATACACATCCATATGCAACCGACATAATGCTTCTTCCATACACAGTATATCCTGTAACCAGAACTCCCTTGGTTAAAAGTGATCAGAAACATATTCTTTGATGTACACACGATTTACAAGGGTGTTAAATATCTGTGTACGGATAAATAATTAATAGAGTACCTCTCTTACAACACTGCCTAAATTACATACCACATACACCACCACTGAAACATAGCTTCCTCTGGAGGAAGGAATACAACCAACTATTCCTATTATTATTCATACTATGGTAGAGCTCAAAGTCCTAATCAGAACTGTGGACCCATTATGTGAGGTGCTGTACAAATACATAGGAAGATGCTGTACATTTACAGGCAAGAACTATCTTATTTGAAAGTCTAATAAACTATAAGATGGAAGAAGGAGAACAACATAATAAACAAGGAGCCTTGTGGCACTTTCAAAGACTAACAAATTTATTTATTGCACAAACTTTTGTGGCAGAAAATCCCACTTCATCTGATGGACTGGGATCTTCTCCCATGAAAAACAAATTTGTTAGTCTTTAAGGCTATGTCCACAAATACATTGTTATTTCAAAATAAAGTCCTTATTTCAAAATAAGTTAATTAGAATTAAGGGAAAGCCTGCTATCGAAACAGCTGTTATTTCAAAATGGTTATTTTGAAATAACGTCGTTTGGACATGTTGTTTTGAAACAGCTGTTTTGAAACAATGGTGTTGTTTCGAAACAATATGTCCCAATGGAGTTATTTTGAAATAACCATTTCGAAATAACAGCCATTTCAAAATGATTGGGGTTTAAGCTGTTTCAAAACAACAGTTCTTATTTCGAAAGGACAGGATCCGTCCTTTCGAAATAAGAAAACGTCATGTGGACCAAATATCTTTTATTTTGAAATAAAAGTGCTGTGCAGACATACCCTAAAAGTGCCTCAGGACTCCTTGTTTGTTTTGTTGAACTAGACTAACAAGGCTACCCCTTTGGAACTAATGAACACAATACATGACTATGCAGAGGTTAGCCATTGCCCAGATTGAACTATCTTTACCCATTGTTGTAAATAAAAATAAAGATAGCTATTAGGTGCTGAACAACCTTGTTATCGCCAATATCTTGTGGATATTACAATTGTGTGTGGTGAGGAAGGGATGGAGCAATTTGAAAAGAGGAGAGTGACCTCACAGATTTGTTCAGGTATAGCACAAAACTTTGCACCCCAAGGACAGGAGAAGACATTTTGGGATGTGACAACAGAGCAAACCCCAACTCAACTCTTCCAAACAGCATCATAGGATATTTAATTCTTGCACAAAATGGGAAGGGCTCTGTTTTCAAGGTCCAATTTGAAGCACAGTAGAATATACAGTAATCAGTTTATCTGCCTTGTATGTCTGAAAGCCTGATGCAACCTGCTAAGAATTTAACCAGGAATTCCTGGGGGTGTAGATTTTTCAAAGATAGGGGGAGATCCCACTTCAGTAAGAGGGCAGTTGTGTTCCTCTTCAAGTCAATGGCAAAGCTCTTTTTCAGTTCCATGGGAGCAGAGTCAGACCCAAAGTCACCTGGAGTTATACTACAGACTTCAATGGAAGCAGTACATACTCCTGATGCGTAATGACTTTTGAATGGCAGTTGCCATTGAAATCTATAACTGCTCTGCCATCTGCTGGCGAAAGGTTGGAGACCACCAATGTTGAATGTCCAAGTATTTACTGTATGTGCTGCTCAGTAACATGGAAGACAACACAGTATTCCACCTGAATGACATTTATTAAGGTGCTCAAGGAGAATGCAACAAGCCATGAAAGGAAGATGTGTTGAATAGCACTTTCAACAGCTGAATTACCGTAGGTACTTTATGTTCTGATACTAAGGTACGTTATTACTAACCAGCTTTTAACTTAACCCACACAATGGTGGCCTATTGCTTTGACCATGGCTTTTTTATTAGATGGCTTTAGTGATCTGAGCACTGTTTCTTGAAGGGAATTCAGTGTCAGTGTACATGGGAACCTGCAATTCCTTGCAAAGTATTCCAATGTCTATCACTCACAGCTATCAATTAGAAAAAAGAAAACCCTTAAAAAAATTAAGACTAATTTCCATAAATCGAATATTGAAAGACTAAAATCTAACAAAAAATCTAACAGGTTTAACATTTTCCCCTACAATGTTATTTCACAACATATAATCTGTAGCCCTTTTTTACAAGGACATAATTCAGCTTAGGATCAAAATTCACTTATTTTAATTTCTGAACTAAATTGATTTTATTAAATTAAAATAATTCAGTGAGAACAATTTTTGTTTTTAAAATTTAAAACCATTCCCTGCATTTGTTGTGAACACAAGCTAGCATAATGTTTATAAAGGAGAACAAAAATGTTGAATATTTACAAATGTAAGTGATAAGGATCAGCCTAATTTGATCCTCCAAGCTGAGTGAAATGCCCGAAGTAAAGCAACAGCACAACATGATGAAAAGAAAGTACACCTCTTGAATTATTTCTCATAGGCTCTAAGGTCAGAAGGGAGCAATATGATCATCTAGTAGGACCTCCTGCACAATGAAGGCCACAGACTCCTACCCACCCACTTCTGTAATAATCCTTTAACCTATGACAGTTATTTAAGTCCTCAAATCATGGTTTAAAGTCTTTAAGATGCAGACAAGCTACCAGCAAGTCAGCTGTGTGTCACTCAGTAGAGCAGGGGTTGGCAACCCCTGGAACCCATGCCAAAAATGGCATGGGAGCTGAGCCTCAGTGGTACACAGCGCTACTCAACCTCCCCTGCTGGCCCCACTCCCCTCAGTGCTGCATGGCTGGCAGCAAGAGCCCATGTGCTGCCAACTGCATTTCCCCACTGACGGGTGCAGCCAGCAGGGAGAAAGAAGCTTAGGTGCATGTAGCTCCTGACCTCTGCTGGCCCTGCCCCCTGCTAGGCAGGGCTGGAGGGGAGAGGAGTGGGCTGGCCTGCCCACTTCCAGCTCTGATATTGGATCTGGAAGCTGCCCGCTGGCATGGGCAAGAGCCAGCCCTGGGCAGGACTCTGGAGGCCACCCACTTGTGGGGGCAGCCCCGAACTGGAAGCCTAGGTCTTCCCCCAACACCCACTGAGGGTGTAGTGGGCAGGGCTGGCACGGGGGCCAGCAAAGGTTGCTGAACCTTGCTGTAGAGGAAGGTGAAAATGCCCCACAGACTTTTGCCATCTGCCCTAGGGGAAAATTTCTTCCTAATGCCAAATATTGTGATCAGTTAAACCTTGAACAAGTAGGCGAGACTCACTAGCCAGACACTCAACCAAGAATTCTCTGTAGTAATACAGAATTTACCCGATCAGATGATCCATCTCAGGCTACTGGCATATCCACCACCAGTAGTCAAAGATCAGTCAATTGTCAAAGTAGGCTGTCCCATCAGACTATCCTCTCCATAAATTTATCAAGCTCAGTTTTGAAGCCAACTAGGTTTTTTGCCCCCACTCCTCCCTTCACATAGCTATTCTAGAATTCCACTGCTCTGAGGTTAGAACCCTGCATCTGTTTTCAAGCCTAAAATTCCTGATGGCTAATTTATATCCAGAGGTTAAAGTATAATTCGGTGGGCCCTGGAACCTTCCTAAATTGGAGAGCCCACCTCATGCTGGTCTGGGTCCCCCTCACACACCCCAGCTACTGCCCCCCAAACGCCTGTCCCACCACCCCAGCTACTGCCCCTCACACAGCTATTCCCCACCCCAGCGACTGACCCCAGCCCCCATCTCACCACTTGTCCCCCAACCCTTCCGCAACTCCCCACTGTGCCACGCCGTCTTCGCCTGCTGCCCCAGGCTGACTCCCTCCCCTGCGCTCTTCCCCTGCCAGGCTGGCTCGCCTGTCCCTGAATCTCCCCCATCAGAGCCCCCTTATCTGGTCACCATGTTACTGTGGAGTGACCCCAGCTTGGGCTGAGGCTCAGGACTGAGCTTCCTCTGACCTAACATGCTCAGAAGCTCTGAGCTTGCTCAGTCAGAGGAGGCTCAGGCCAGAGCTTCAGCCCAGGCCAGGGCAGCTCCCTGCCTCCTGGAATGCACTGGAACAGCATCCCGGGACCTCCTATTTTTAGACGCTCAGCATCAGAAGCCCCTAAAAATAGAAAATGGAGCTGGAACAGTATTCTAGGGCCCACTATTTTTAAATGGTGGGCCCTGGAACACAGTGTTCTAGCTCCATTTTCTATTTTTAGGGGTCCTGGAATGCTGAGTCCCTAAAAACAATGGATCCCAGAATGCTATTCCTGTGTGTTCTGGCCTACTTTAACCCAGGGGCATCGCTGGCTGAGGGAGGGATCCAGGTCATGGACCCAATCCCCGCCCCCAGCCCTGCTTTAAGGACCAGCCTGGATCATGCACTCCCAAGGGGGCAGCAACCCCTGCCCTGCTGCTGCCCTGGCCCTAACACGCCGCTGATCTGGGCCCCAACCCCGCTTCCCAGCGCAGCAGTGAGCAGCTAACACAGTGATCGCAGGCTGCTCCTCCCTCCAGGCTGCAGGTGGCGCCCAAGGCGAGCTGGCATTGCTGGGTGCCACTCTCTCCAGCCGTGCCGCTCGTTGTCTTGCCTGGCGCAGCAATTGGGGGGGGCCAGACAGCTCGGCCACAAGGGCTGCTGGTCCAGAGATGGTGCAGGGGCAGCCCGGCCTGCGCCCAGACATAAGATGGAGGCAGCATCGGTGGGGAGGAGGCAGCGTTGGCGGCTGCGGCTGTGTGGGCTGTTGTGGGATGCAGGCGGGGCATGGCTGTGGCCGCGCTCACAGGGCAGATAGAGCAGGGCTGGCGCGGTGGAGCAGGGCTGCCATGGGCTCCGAGGTGCTGCAGATCCTGCACCAGGGCGTGTGGGCAGTGCTAAGCAGCGGTTGGTACCAGGACCTGCACCAGGGCACCGGGGTGAATGCGCTGCACTTGTATCTGTGGCTCTTCCTGCTCGGCTTTCCCTGTGTGGCTGCCGGCGGCTGGGCCCTGGATCTCTGGCCCGATTGGGCCAGAGATCGGGGGCACTGGCACTGGGGTTTGGGGCACGTGCCCCAGAGTGCCCAGTGCCAGCAACACCCCTGCTTTAACCCGTGTTTATATCCATTAGTTCTTGTGTCCACACTGGTGCTGAGCTTAAATAATTCAATTCTTCTCTCTCCCTGCTATTTATTCTTCTGATGTATTTATAGAGAACAATTGTATCACCCCTTAACCTTGTTTTGGTTCAGCTAAACAAGCCAAACTTAGTCTTCTCTCATAAGGCAGGTTTTTCATTGCATGGATCATACTTATAGCCCTTCTCTGCAACTGTTCCAGTTTGTATTCATCTTTCTTAGACATGGGGGAATAGAACTGCACACGTAACAGTACTAATACCTCCCTATTTCTAGTGGAAATACTGTACCTTGTGTGATGCATCCTATGATCATATTCAGCTTGTTTCATGGCCATATCACATTAAATGACCCATAATCATCCTGTAATCAGCCAGTATGCCCCAGTCCTCCTTCTCTTCCATCACTTCCAACTGATACAACCCCAGTTCACAGCAAAACTTCTTGTTGTTAGTCCCTAAATGGATGATCTTGCACTTCCACTATGAAATTTCATTCTGTTCCTATTACTCCAGTTTACAAAAAAAAAGCAAGGAGTCTTGTGGCACTTAAAGACTAATAGAGTTATTTATCACATAAGCTTTCATGGGAGAAAATCCCACTTCATCAGACGCTTTGAAGAGGGGGAATTTACAGAATGGGATGCAAATAAATGCAGGGGAGTGTAAGACATGGGATCAGATCATACTGCAACAGGAAATCTGAGCATTTGTAGGGATTCAAACTCTGGGAAACAGCACATAGAGGGAGGGTGAAGTCAAATTACTTGTTATAATGTGAAAAGAATCCATAGTCATGATTAAGTCCTGCTTTCACACAATCTAATTTGCATATTAGTTGAATTTCTGCTGTTTCTCTTTGAAGTCTTGATGTCCCATTGATTTTCTTGAGAACCATAGTTAACAAATCATTAAAGGAGTGATTAGGAAGATGGAAGTGCTCAGCAACTGTTTATAAGGTCATCCAGATCTTGCTGTATGATATCCCGATCCTTCTATTGGCAACATCTCTCAATTTTGTATCACCTGTTAACTTTTATTAGTGCATTCCCACTTTCTGTGCCAATGTCAGTAATAAAAAGATGGAATAAGATTGGCCTCAAAGCCAATTCCTGAGGAACTACTCTAGTAACTTCCCCCCAGCCTGACAGTTCACCTTTCGGTATGATCTGTTGTGCTCTCCCCTTTAACCAGTTCCTTATCCACCTTTCTGTTTTCATATTAATACCCATCTTTTCTAATTTAACAAACAATTACCTGTGTGGAACTATCAAATACCTTACTGAAATCCAGGTAAATTAGACCTATGCATCCCCCTCCCCCCCAAACCTGTTATCTTCTCAGAAGAGGAGATCAGGTTGGTCTGTCATGATTTATATTGTAAAGGTATGTTGAATTTTATCCCAATTACCATTAACCTCAATATTCTTAACTACTTTCTCTTTCAATTTTTTTTCTCCAAAGCAAAGACCTTGCACACTACTGAGGAAAAAGTAAAAAGGTCTGTAGGTTATGCAGATCTCTTCTCCCCCCCCCCCCTTTAAAAAGAAGAACTGGGTTATCTTCCAGTCATATGGTACAACCCAAGTTTACAGAATCACTAAAAATCTTTGCTAATGGGTTTGTAATTTTATGTGCCAGTTCCTTTAATATTCTTGGATGGAGATTAACTGGGCTCCCTGATTCAGCTCAATAAATAGTCTGAATTTGGCTTCTACCTCTGATTTGGTAATTTCTACCTCCATATCCTCATTCCCATTAGCCACCCTACCACTATCCCCAAATTTATCATTAGACTTATTAAAAATGAAGACAGAGTTTTTCTTCTGATATTTGGCCATGCTTGGATTACCCTTAACCTCCACCTCATACTCCATGTTTAGCAGTTCTACTACTTTTTCTTTGTTTTCTTCCTATTCCCTTCACAAGATCCAACTCCACTTGGCTTTTGACCTTATTTTATACTTACATGTTCTGATATCCAAGGAGGTAGCTTTCTTTGCTGATCCCTCCCATCTTCCAATCCTTGTAGGCTCTCTCTCAATCACCTATCTGAGATTCTTACTCATACAACTTGGTCTACAACTCTTGCCTATGAATTTTTCCCCTTCCTTCAGATGCATGCTTCAGATACTTCCTGTAACTTTGACTTGAAGTGATTCTAAGCCTCCTCCACCTTTGGATTCAAGAGTTCTTCAGTCCCATCCACTTCCCCAACTAATCCTCTTAATTTTTTTAAAGTTAGCCCTTTTGAAGTCTAACACTCTATTCACAGATTTATTTTTATTTATCCTTCCCTTTAGTTTGAACTGACTTAAGTCAGTTACTCAAACCAAAGTTGTCTCCTACAACTAGTTCCTCTATGAGATCCTCATGACTCACCAATACCTAATCTAAGATAGCATCTCCTTTTGTTGATGCAGTAACTGTTTGATGAAGGAATTCATCAGTTACCACATCTAGGAAAACCTGAGCCATATTATTACTATTAGCATATGTCCTCCAGTCTATATTTGGCAAGTTAAATTCTCTTCTCTTTAATAATCTGGTCTGTATAAAGTTAACTTTATAAAATACCTATGAACACAAACTGTGTAGCTTGAAAACTGCCTCTTTCACCAACAGCAGCTGGTCCAAAAGAAGATATTGCCTCACCCACTTTTTTCTATGACTAAACCCAAGACAGATTCTCTTTAATCTCTCATGTTTAATGTGCATTCATCTTCACACAGTGGCTCTTTACTTCTGACCTGAATGGCAATGCTGTATAAGATTACTTCCTCAAAATCCATGTTTGTGCTCTAAATTGCATAGGCTAACAAAAAAAGTTTCTGTGCGGTAATTATCTTGGGTATGTCTGCCTACATGACAGCTGGGAGTGAGCCTTCCAGCTAAGGTAGGCACACTTGTGCGAGGAGGGTTTAAGCTAGCATGCTATAGAGAACAGTACAGATGTTGTGGTTTATGTTTTCAACACCAGGGTGGTCAGGTAAGCTCCAGCCCAAGCTGCAACATCCATACTGCTGTTTTCAGCATGCTAGCTCAAGCCCCAGGTCTGTCTAAACAGGGCTAAGAGGCTTGCACCCAGGTACAATATAGACAAACCCCAAGAGGCCACAATAAGGCATCTTATACCAGACCAGCAGAATCCTGAATCCATTTCCCAATTTACATTCCATCCTAGTACCACAGTAAACAGCTGCTACACCACTGGACTAGCTCACTCCCTGTTGTATTTATATAGATAGTGAAGTTGAAGAGAAGGCTTTGAAGGTAATTTGTACTGAAAAGAATGCCAACTTTCTTGGTAAGCAAAAGATGAAGGGTACCTCCTCTTGTACATATAAGTCAGTGGTAGTAGATGTTGCCATGGTTATAGAGGCATTAAAAAGTGGCAATTTGTAATAATGAATCAATAAAAAAGTTATATACAACTGTAGAATGTAACCATGTGTGCATGCATGCATGCACACACACAAATTTAAAGCCTAATAATACAGAGGTCTCATGGAGGACCACACACCACCTTTGGATAGTCTTAATGATAACCATTCAATAGTTAGGTGGGTCCCAATCCTGCAAGCAGATTCCATGCAAGTGGGTGTACTATGGCTTTATGGAGCTCACTGGCTTCAATGGTGAGGCCATCCACAAGGAGCAGTTCTTAGGACTGCAGCCTTAAGTGGGCAGTTTCATGTTTTGTTTGAATGAGCTTCTCATACGGCAGGGGAGAGAAAAATAAGCAAACTCCATGCAATGGCTGAGAGATTCAGTGGTAGGAGTGGCACTTGACTAAATCTTAGACTCTGTGGTAATATGCTCCATTTGTTTATTTAAATGCATGCATGCCCACACCTCTTCCACCCCCACCTCATTGAACATCTGAAAATTCCTGGCTTTGACACCATTCATGTCAAATCCATGTTCTTTCAGACTTGGGGGGAAATTTCCTTATATATAGTGAACCCATTAAATCAAAACTGTCCAGTAAATGTGACTCAGTCATGCTCCCAGGAATTGTACTGTGCTTTCTTTTGTCCTCTGGGTGTCCCAAATCTAGAGCACTAAAGAGCTGCCAGCTAGCTGAATGAGAAAAGAGCAGCCCACTTACAGGCTTTCAAGTAAGGGTTCTGTTAGGTGCTGGGAAGTAAGCTGCTTCTCTCCATCTGACCAGACTTGAGGAAGTAGCCTTTGAGCTTTCCCCTCTCCTCTTAAGTACTGGGAAACATTTTTCTATGTTCTAATTTGCAGAAACAAAAATCAAACCCAGCTATGTTTAAGGCAGAACATCAAGCATATAAATTATGTATAATCTTAATTATAGCCTGCAAAGCTACTGAACTACAAGCCTTCTACTGTACCAGAATTCAGCCTGAGATTAAGCAGCTCTTGCCGAGGGTTGATAAAGAAGCATGCCATCCTTCATTGCTATGTCAGATACTAAAATGATGAGCAACTACAGAATGGATACAGTAAACATGTCACCTGGAAGAGCAGAATTTCCATTTTCTACAGCTGACACTTTCATAGTTCATCAATCCATGTTCTTCCCAACAAAAAACAGCACAACTTTATCTGCTGTTCAAGAACCCGAAGTCTCTTATTGCCACTGCTTCCCTTTTGTTTTAGTCTGACTGGCAATTGGCTAATCCCAAAGATAGTTTAAAACTTTTCAGCTGAATAAATAAGTACATCCAGAGATGACATCTGGCAAGTAGGTGAACTATCAAAATGACAGAGAGGACCAGAAGCTGACTAGTGTCACCCAACTTCATTATGATAAGGTCCGACCCATTCTCTGTGTTATTTAAAATATTTGGACAGCCATGATATATTGAGTACCTCAATCTATCTACATTTCCTTGTAATAATCCAAAGTGTTCCGAAATTTCATTTCTTCTGCAATCACTTGTATATAGCAAGGCACAGGATACTGTATGCCAGAGTCAAGCAGCAAGCACTTCTGTATTCTGAAAGACTGTGAATTGATGCAACATGAAACTACATTAACAATGTCAGTTGCTAGAATCACCCAACATAGTTTAATGGAAGATTTTTGATCCCTTATATGGTCTTATTGTTGGAAAGCTTGATTTAAATTCAAAATTCTAGTAAGGTTAAAAAAATAATTAAAAGGAGTTTCATGCACTAGGTCTGTCCTCAAGTTTCCCTGATATTTATGGCTTTTTCCATTTAAAAAGTGTTTTTCTCTCCTCTTTTTTGAGTTAAAAACCCACATAATAAAAGGGAAAACTGACTGCCTAGATCAGGGAAGTAGTGCAAATGACTATAAACAATGTGCTATCTAATGCACAGTATAAACTAACAGAAAAAATAAATACTGAAATTGAGACAAAAGTGATTTTATATGAACAGTGTATCTTTAAAAAACCTACGTTTTACAAAAACAAAAATGTCTCAAGAGATGAAAAACAATACATAAAGAGAAAATTAACATAACAGCATTCTTCTTAACCAACACATTCACTGGCACTCCTAAAACATAACGCCTCTCAGGGGCGTCGCTGGTGCCTGGCACATGGGACCCATGACCTGAATGCTGGTGCCACTGCCCCAGGTCCTGGAGGGGCCCTGCCTCTCCCTGTCTCTGGCCGGATCGGGCTAGCGATCCGGGGCCCAGCCGCCCGTGGCTCCAGCTGCTGCTCCCGGCCCTGTCCCCAGCTGGGAGCGTGGCCTGTGCCTGTGCCCCGGGTCATTCCCCAGGGCAGCAATGCCCCTGATGCCTCTAAAATATCAGATTCTAGATGAAAAGCAGTTGGCTTAAACTCAACCCATGAAAACCCAAAACAATGGGGGACACGCTGTGAAGAACCAGCTGGACCACTTTCCTCCAACTCCTAGCCCAGGGGTGTCCAACCTTTTTGGGTAAGGGGCCACACTGACTTCTTTTCTCATTCAGAGGGCCAGTGAGAAAAATTTCAATAGATAAGACTTAGAAATTGATCATATTAATAAACTTTAATAAAGTAACTGGTGTGATATTTGGCATTGCTTTTGCTTGCACTGTGTACAGGTGACAAGGGGGACAGAGGTGCCTGTGTGAGGGGGGCAAGGCAGAGTGTGGGGAGCAAGGCAGGATGGGGAGCATGGAAGAGGAGGGGTGAGGAAGAAAGGGAGGGGGGGAAAGCAGAGCAGCTAGGTGGCAGGACTCAGCTACTTCCTGACAGGGACCCCATGAACTCTCCACTCCTTACTGCCTGCCAAGCACTGCTTAGGGGAAGGAGAGCAATGCTGAGAGAGAGAGGAGAACAGAGTCAGACAGAGACAGGACAGAAACCCTGGCAGTTCTGCAGGGGTCACAGGTTTTGGCATTAGGCATCTCTGTACCAGAAATATTGATTAGTAGCAATCTCTACAGAAGAGTTTTTGCCACTAAGGCCAAGGGAAGGATAAGGGTGCTGGGGTTATGGGTGTGGGAGAACAGCAGAACTGGGTGGGATGTCCAGGTCAGGATTTTAAATTGCTTAGGGACTCCGCATTTACCTGCCCTCTGCTCACTCAAAAGGGGCTGAATCCAGCCCCTGAACAGCTCTCTGGCCATGCTACGCCTCCCTGTAGCTGTGCTGTGTGCAGGGTGGGAAACAGACAAGGGACCTGGCTCTTGCAGCAGCACTCCACAAGCTGGATGAAAGCCCTTGGTGGGCTGGAGTCTGGCCCGTAGGCCACAGGTTGGACAAGCCTGTCCTAGCCGTACCAAGTCATATAGCTCCCATTCATGTAAATGGCTAAAAGCCTCCAGGACTTGTTTAACTCAGCCATAAGCTTGGATAACTATTTAACATCAGTTGCTAAAAACATCTTTTCTCTCTCTCTCATTAGTTCACCCTGCCCAGACAAGGCCCTTCACCAGAGAGATCCATGTCTAGATTACTGTAATTCAATGTATCTCAAGATGAATGGAAAAATAAAAATGCAAAGGCTCTACATGCAGAAGGTCCTGGGTTCAATTCCCAGGGGATTGGACTCGATGATCTCATGAGGTCCCTTCCAGCCCTATGATTTGATTTGATTTGATTTAATTTAGACCAGGCATGGCTAAATTGTGGCTCACAAGCTGCATGCTGCTCTTCAAAGAAAAAATGCGGCTCGCCAGCGCAGAGCTGCTTCAGACTGGGGGAGTTAAAATCTCCAGCCTGTCAGGCAGCTCCACAGCCAGCAGCTCAGAGGAGGGGTGGGGAAGAGGAGCAGAGCCAGCAGCCGAGAGCTCAGATGAGGGGCAGGGACTGGTGAGGAGGGAGCAGTGAGCAGCAGCTCCGGCTCAGAGGAGGGTGGGGAGGAGCAGCTGGGCAGCTCAGGGAAGCGATGGGGGTCTCAGGACAGAAAGGCACTTCAGGAAATGGAGGCAGTGAGGGAAAGGACTGAGGGGATCAGAGAAGAGACAAGCTGTAAAGGACTTAAAGACTAACAAATTATTGTTAGTTATTTTCTGTTTAGTAGATTTCAGTGTGGATTTTATTTTGCATTGCTTTATTTATTTGGGTGTACTTTGTATTTTTTATTTTCTTTTGCTTTGGTTGGTTTGGGGGGGTTTGTTTGTTTTGTATTTACCTTATACCACATGCCAAAGCAGCCTCAGTCCTGTCTACAGCACTTTACAAACTTAAGGGCACCTCATGCACTCCCTTTACAAGTATGGCAGTCAGGAAAACAGGTAAAAAGTCATCCATTGTGGCAGAGGGAGAAGGAATAAGCCAGTGAAGAATCCTCCTTCTTGCCAACTCTACAGAAACCTGTAGATCAAGCTCTGGTCAGTTAAACAAGGAGTTTTGTGGAACTTTAAAGACTAACCCATTTATTTGTCACATTTCTCCCATGAAAGCTCATGAGATAAATAAATGTGTTAGTCTTTAACAGTGCCACAGGACTCCTTGTTTGTTTTGCTGAACTAGACTAACACAGCTACCCCTTTGGAGGTCTGGACAGTTGAGGCTCTTCAGAGACCCTGAGGCATTTGGACTAGGGATGAGCTGTTTTCCATAGCATCCTCCCCCTTCAGAATTATTTTATGCAGAATCCTATTCCACAAAACCAAGCCTGTTTTGAAAGATAAGTGTTGGGCCATGTATGGAGTAGGAAAGTATTTCCCAGGACAGCTGAACTATAATGGGAGACAAAGACACTGTTCCTTCTAAGTTGATGATGCAGCTGATCAAGTTATGCATGCACTTGGGGAGCCGACAATTAGGGACCCAGCATCGGGTTGGGGAACCGGGAGAGAACTTGCTCAGCTGCATCCGAAAGTTGCTAAGCTGCATCATCAGCTTAGGGGGAACGTTGCAGGGAAGGGCAGCATGGATGGAGACAGCAGGAGAAGTGAGCAATGGTCAGGGACAGCAGAGAAGCAGTGGCATGGTAAGTGGCAGCCCGGGGGGGGGGGGTGTGGATTGAGCAGGGAAGCCATGGCATGTTTAGATTTTCTCATAGGCCCTAATGCAGCTTACTGCTTTGTTAAAATTGTGTTTTACAAGTCCTAAACATGGCGTGGAATACTAAGAAAGAAAAATACAAAGGAGAAAACGTTTAAAACTGAATGTAGATTACTTTCAATTTTTAGTACAACTTACTGCTGTGAAGCATTGTATTCCACAATGAAATTTGTTAAATCAAAACATTGTGCAATACTTACAGATCAGCACCTGTGAGAGCTTTTACATTCTGCACTGACTACTGCCAAGATTTAAAAAAAACTTGCCACTAGCCTGCAGCATTCTACATCCAGCAACAGCTCAGTTTTTACTGTATAGGCCTAGTTTTCATGGTAACAAGTAAATTATTAGAATCTGACATTAGTAGGATCAATATTTGCCCTGTTTTAAAGATAAAATTAAAGTACGTAATAAATTTTAAGCTTAGTAAGTTTGGAATAGGTAAAAACGTGGTTATATGCCTCAGTTCAACTCTCGAAGGTTTAATAATTGACTTGTGCGGTTCTTGAGTTCCATAAGTTTGACCACCCCTGCTCTAGACAGTACAAAATGTGACTGACTGGCTCTTCCATAGGTTTGGCTGTGATCATGGAACAAGTAGAGCCATGTGTAACTGATCCACGATCCCCAAATACAGTCTGTAGACATCTGCAGATTTGCAGGGCTCTCTACACATCAGATCCATGCTAGTCCCTCCATTGTTCATCAGTGTTTCCAGTTGACAGCTTTTGTCATAATCTTCAAAGGAATGATTGGATCAAGGCCCAGCTATGTAAGAGACTGCAGTTTGAGTTATGAACCATTAACACAGCTGCACTCTTACAGGGCACTGCAGCTCACCAAGCCCAGAATGAAAGGGAAAAGAAGTGGGAACAAAGCATTCTTAATCAAGGGGAAGCAGTCATGGAACAAACTTCCAGACCAGATCAGAGGAATCCAGAGCCCAGTCATCCTCAGGAAATGCTGCAAAGCTTTACTATTCGATAAAGCTTCTTTATCATAAACAGAAGCAGCACAAACTAGTCACTGTCCTCCAACCCACCCAACAATCAAAATAAGAAAGAAAAACCCTATACCAAATTACATTCACATAAACTGAAGGAGAGCAAGAAACATTGGGAAAGTCACAACCACTAACAAACGTCTTGAGAAAGACACCTCAGATATGATGCTTGTGGATGTACGGAACCATAAAATATGATAAGGAAGGAAAGATCCACTTCTGAACTCTGGTGTGAGGCTCTCTTTTCCAAGATTCAGAGATCATTTCTTCTCTCAGTGCTGACTATCAATGGACTATTATATAACACCCCATAACAGAATATTTTGCTCCTTACTGAATCCTGAATCAGAAATTTGCCCTTGTTTGCAGTCTTAGTCAACTGATCAAGTTGTGAGAGCAAGATACTTAAGTGGGACTGTTTTGGGGGTATTCATACTACACCATCACTGAAGGGGTTAGAGAGAACAGAAAGGTCTAATTAACACAGTAAACTTCACCCGGGGAGATACTTGGGCATGACTGACAAGCACTAACAAAAGATGGAGCCCATCTGGACAGAAATAGGTGGGGGCTTGTATAAAGTCAGGAAGTGAAAGCAGAAAGGGGCTATGGTGTGGAGGTCTAAGCACTCTGGGTATATCTACACTTAGGTTAGTTCGAATTAACTGAATTCAAACTAATCAATCCGGACTAATAATTATTAGTTCGAATTAAGTTAATTTGAATTGATACATCCACACTAGAAACCCTAATTCGAACTAGCATGTCCATGCACAGGACTTGCAAGTTCGAATCAGGCAGGGGGCTCTATTGCATAGGGAAAAATCCAGCTGTGGTTAATTCGAACTAACACAGCTCCATTGGTTTAATTTGAACTAATGAGTTCAAATTAACCAACCATTCAAACTTAAGGGAGGTTTTATAGATTTGAACTAGGCTTTCCTTAGTTCAAACTAAGGGAACTCCTTAGTTTGAACTGATGAAAGCACGTGTGGCCATGCACTAAATTTAGTTCGAATTAAGCCTCCTTAATTCAAACTAAATTGTAAGTGTAGACATACCCTCCCTGTCCCTAGAGAGAAAAAAATGAAGAAAGCCAAGAGTATTGCAGAAGCCTTGGTATCCTGACCATGAGGGAAGGGTTTACCCAGGGGGTGGTATAGAAGAAACCCAGATGCACCCACATGGAGACATGCCAGCAGGAAGTGTATCCTGTTAAAAGGTCATTAGTTCTTTGCTTGCCACTGCTACAGCAGAATCTCTACACCTGAAATAGAAATTCATTAAGTCCCTCAGCTAATTTTCTTTCATGATTAAACGAATCTGTGGGCCCAAAATTCATATTCAATGAACATTTATTTAAAAAAATAACTTGTAACATATACAACCCCAGCTAAGAAATCACAGATTTTTAAAATTATCTTTAATATATCGTGTAGAACAGTACACAACAAGTTTATAATTGTACTGGAACTGCATGTGCATATTTGCCATCTTCTGCATTTAAAGATTAACATCCCTTTTCAAGCAAAGACTCCAGCCACCAGTACAATCACAGATCCGATACGCATTGTAGTGAGAAGGTATTCAGGTTCTGTGTTGTGTGAAATCCAAAATTCTCCCATTTCTTCAACACATGGTGCACTTTATTTTCTCTCTCTGATAAATAATTTCTTTAGTATTTAAAGTGTCACAAGACTCCTGATTTGTTTTGCTGAAGTAGACTAACATGGCTATCCCTTTGGCATTTCTATATCTATCTGTTGCTTAAAAGCACAATGTTGGAGCTTACTGTAAACTCCAGTTTCATGGTTGCCAAAAAGCAGCAGTTACAAAAGACAATTTTGCAACCAATTGTGATTTTTATAACATTAAACAGAAAAGCTGGATTTTGGGAGCAGTGTACAGGGGCATTGCTGCCCTGGGGAAAGATCCAGGGCATGGGTCCAGGCCCCACCCCTGGCTGCAGGCCACACCCCCGGCCCCAGTTCTGCGGGTGAGTCCCATCTGGCCTTGGGCACCTGCCGCCGCCAGTCTGGCCCCAGATCCCCAGCTGGGGGCGGGGCTGGGAGAGGCGGATGCTGCCACAGGCTGCCCGGCCTGAATTCCTGGCTGGGGCAGGGTGGGCAGCGGCAGCTGCAGCCATGGGTGGTCTGGCCTAGGACAGGGCTGGGAGCAGCAGGCACCATCGCGGGCAGCCCAGCCCCAGATCTCCAGCAGGAGACAGGGCTGGGAAAGGCAGGGGCCATGCCAGGAACTCAGGGCACTGAAGCTGGGACTCAGGGCACGAGCCCCATGTGCCACGTGCCAGTGATGCCCCTGGAAGTGCACAAACTACCAGAAAGTGAATCCCATTTCTTTAATTATTCCAAATAACTCAAAAATCAACCCTTTTTATTTCCCAGTATTGGAATCAACCTTAACACTGCATCTCAGATTTTCACAAAGTACTAAAAGGATTCCCTTTTGTAGCATTTTTTGATGATTTAGTAATGTTTCAACATTCAGAAAATTCCAAATCCCATAATAAGTATATTGTATTAGCAAATCTGTTTAAACAAACAAATTGTTACACTACAATAGACAGGAAGCCTTGTAGCAGTGCCACTATAGCTAAGGAGCAATGTAACGATGGCAAGTGATGTTCAGTTTTGATTCTGACTGGCTTTCACCTTTCAGGAGGAGAACCACTCAGAGATGACGGCTCCAGCTCTGTGGGTTTGCACTTACTGGTAAACATTGTGAAACAATGGTAATTAATGTCAGCATAAAGGGGTCAAAAGAGGCAAAAATATCCAGACAAGGGTTATGATCAGTATCTGATCAGCAGTGAAATGAATATTCTTTTAATTAGACACACCTCTCTTTTGCTGTTTACACAAGAACATAGCCTGCATTGTCTAACTATTCTATTTTCCTTTCATTTTCAAAAATTAGTAACAGAATGGGATAATTACCAGAGCTTAATTTTAAAAAGTTACCAATGCATGATATAAATACAACTCAGCAGTAAGTTTTCTTTTAAACCTGTTTTAAAACTGTGACACCAGAATTAGCAGGTCTTAAATGTATGTCTGTATCATCTCCCTTTTGAAACATTAAACCACAGAATTTCCTCCTCACAGTGTATTTTGGTAAATGGAGTTTCATGTATATAAATAAATACTGAGACCATTTGGATTTAAAACAGAACTGGCATTTGTTTGAAATCATTAAAGAAACATTGTTTGATCTGTGAAAAGTCATGGGCCAGCTGTATAAGCTGTGAGTTACCAAATGCAAAACCTATTTTTCAACTGAACTTTGTGTATACATGTATATACATACATGCATGCTAAAAACAGACCACAGTATAAGGCATACCACATCTCTATACTACTGGGTCTTGATGGGTTAAATCAAAAACAGAAGAAAGAACAGTTAGAATAGACTACTTTACTAAGAAATTACATTGTAACACTTTGGTGAAAGAAAAAAATGTTTACAGCATTTTATATATGAGATGCAGGTTTGATACGAAAGAACCTTCATAAAGGCCTTAACTGGGGGGAGGGGGGGACAACTCACCGCTATTCGCAGAATGGAGGCTTTCACAGAGGTCCATTTGTCTTGTCTTCGATCTATGACAAGGATAAATCCAATTCCAGCATCTCGTAAACTAAGTTTGGGAAGAAGCAAAGAAACCTGTAGTTAAATATATAAATGAAACTGTCTGATACTCTCAAGCAATATTTCAGTTAAAAAGCTTTAGGTTAACCTTTTTTGTGCTGAGCCTGAAGTTATTTATTTAGATGTGAATATAACAGATATACCATTAGGAGGATGCAGCACTCCCAAATGGATTCCATGCAGCTTGCCAGTCAGTCAATCTGTAAATTGCACTTATCCACAGGATGCAAGATTGCACATTCCCTGTACTAATGTCAATTCAGTGGAATATAAACCCCTTTGATTTTTCAGGATTTTTGTTATTAGTATAATCCATCTTTCATGTACTTTTCAATATTGCTATTCCTGGATAAAGACAAAACATGTTCCTTTTGCATCTGTCTTCTTTTTTTGGACTGGCTTCTTCTTACTTTACTTTTGTCTTAATTCCTTTGGAAAACACAAGCTTTTATGATCCATACATTGCATTAGTTATTCCATCTGAAATTCTCATAGCCTTCCATGTTAAAAAAACTCCTCTTATGGGAATTGTTATATTTAACAAGGCAAAAAATTCCTAAGGCATCTAAGCATGCAAAGTCATATACTAGAAAGGTAAGATAAGATGCACTTCTTTGAAATGGAAACATCTGTGAGAAAAATCACACTTGAATCCTTGTGAAAAGATAATCTTTGTTTTTCTGCTCTGTTAAGCTGCATGTGCTACAGTCACAGCGTACAAATGGGGAGATCTGCTCCTGTTTTGTAATTTCATATTGAAGCCAATTGCATAATGCCAGCTCTCGAATGCCAGCCAATCACAACAGAAATGAAAACGACAAGCAAATACAAGGTAGAGTGACTTGAACTGTTAATTTGTTTGTACATTTAGTAAATTGTACGTGCTTTAATTTGTATTGTACCTAAGCACAGCCGTCATTAATTTAAGAAAAACATAAATTAATGCAAAACTATATAATTTGGGAAGCAGCTTTGGATGCTTGTGCTTGTAAATGCTACGTATGATCATGGCTTATTTTTTATTTTAGATTTGTATCATGATATTGAAATGCTCCTTACTTATTTAGCAGTTATAGGTCATCATAACTGAGTTATGTATTGCCAGTTAAATAGAACACAGATAAATAGTGTGTTATTGTGGATGAAAATTCCAGACCTCTGTGATCTTGAATTAATATTTACTATTATAGGTCTTACTATTCCCTCCTCCCGCCTCCCCCACTAGAAGCTGCTCAAAATTATGGACTAAATATTTACAGGAACAAAAAAACTGAAATAGACTTCCAGAAGTAACAACCAAAGTAGAGAAACAAACAAAGAAAAAGCTAAACAGCACATGTATCAGTCAAAAGAAAACACACAGATACATGTATTTAACACTGAGGTATTTTTACCACAGAAAGACTTCAGCTACCTCACAGCTTCCCAGAACCAAGCAGGATGACCAGATGTCCTGATTTTATAGTCTTTATCTTAAATATGTGCCTATTACTCTTCATGCTTGTAATTTGCTATCTAGTCACTGAGACTAGAACCAAGATGCGTAGCTTTTAACTTGTATGTTTGATTTAGGAATAACTGCATCACAGGTATCTTTTGAGTATTTAACACATAAACCTGACCACTCTACTCTACCTAGGGTGGATTCTAGCCCTATAAATTTATTAGTACATGAATTCAGAGAAAAATATGTAAATAGTCAAATAATGAGCTGTAACTTATTTGGGGGTTGAAGTTGCTTTTCACTGTCTATTTTTTTTTATTACTCTTCTTTCTTTTTTAACCTATATATTCCATCTAGAGAATGCTGGTATTTGATTAGTTCTAATCTGAATTGTTAAATCATTTAATTATTAAATAAATAAGATTCTGTTAGTGTCTGAGGCCATGGAAGTCATCGTAAGTCCATGGCTAACTCGTATATTGACCTCTGAGGGGTCTATTGATAGGATGCATTCCATTGCTGCAGATCAAGTGAGTCATCCTCATAACATGCTCCCGTAGCTCAGAGTTAGGAATGTCAGGGTTGCTCTTGCATCCATTCTAAGACCTTATATCATAAGCTGTTCTGCACATGCATATCCATGTGCTTCCATGAGGCCACTCAAATTGCTTTTGGACCATGCTATTGAGATGGCCTAACAACTAGCAGATTATAATTCTGTATGGTGATAGTTGGAGTTTGCTTCCTTTTCTATTTTATAGGAAACCAACCTCCCTGTTTCTCATAGTAGAAAGATTTCTATTGAAATCAATCTTCTTGTCTTAAAATTCGGCAAACAATACTCCATGAAAGGCATCTATTTTTGCTGAATATTCAACTGTGGACTATTAGATAAAACACTGTAGAAGTGTTTAATATTTGAACTACAAGAGGATTTTCATTAATTGTATCACAGCAGTATTTAGCACTGGGTAAAATTTGTCATTTCTTCTTGGAAAGCATATTATTGGCATGAAAACAAAAACAAACAATAACTGGAAATAACACTATTAATCATAAAAACAATGTTCTTCCCAATGGCTCTGAGGATCTCACATATGCCACAGGTCCAAGAGTAAATATTGTCATGTGATTTTTAATCTAGAAAAAACCACACACATTTAAGCAATTTTATTTAAAAAATGGCAGCTGTTTGAAATAGCTCAGAGTTTGGAAATTAGATTAAATCCAGTGAGAAATGGATTACTAGGCAGAGGACAGGTGAGATGGTCAAAAGTACATGTCATTTAGTCCACACATTACCACATGACTGCACAGCCTCTCCGTACTCACCCTATCAACTCTCCTTCTCTATCAGGATGTCAGCTATCTCCTCCCATCCTCCTTCAAATCCTTCCTTAACATTCTCCTTTGCTGTGATGTCTAGGAAACACTTGATTGAGGTTGGCCTGCTGATGTACTAAGATGATTGCTTATCATACTGACTAATATTGTCTCTTAGTTTGTTAGTACTCCATCTGCTGTCATTTGTCTTAGACTTAGATTGCAAACACTTTAGGATAGGGCTAGCCCTTTTGTTCTATACTTAACAAAACAGAGTCCTGACCCATACAATTCAAATAAAAAATAGTAATGCACATGTGATTTAATTCTAACTGGAACTGGTAGTGAAAATTATGGCTAAATTTGTAGAACTTCTTCCACTATAATTCCCTGATTTATTTTGGTAGACTATGCATTTGGGTTGAAGTTTTCCAGACTTGCTTTCTTCCTCACATTGAAATTCATTTGAATGTTTCAGCAAAAAAGTGAACAAAGAACGCTGTTAGGAGAAAAGAAGTAGTTTTGCCTATGCTAAAAATGTTTTTAATGTTTTTGTGAAGAGCTCGTAAGCTGGAGGGGAATGTTCCCGGAGTGAGAGGTGCCTTTCCTGTCCCAGTGAAAAAATCATTCAACTTTGACAAAAAAAAAAAAGTTTTAAACCTCTGAAAATTGCCCTGTCCACAGATTCAGGAGAATTTATTAGAAGCTTGCTCCTAAAATTTCTCAGCATTCCATCTGCCTTAAGCGTGACATCAAGCCCCAGGTAGCTCCCCATATGCCATCTTCACTTAGCATGTTCCCAGACTCTGCATAGGTTCCCTGCATCATAGGCACAGAAATACAAGATCTAGCTGTGACTAGTATCTACTGATGCTAGCACAACCCCATCTTGAGGTATAGGGGAAGGTGTGCTGGGTTGGGAGCCAAGAGCAATCTTAGTTCTGCTCTTCCAGGCAGGTGTAAATACTTCTGTGCATTTCAAAGCTCTTATTTAGCAAGACCTAATCCCACTTGAGGAAATAAAATATCTTTCACCCATTTCTAAGATGTGGCAGTGAAAAAATTGCACATAGCTACATCTTGTAGAGCTGACAGCAGAAATAGACATAGCTAAATCTTGCAGAGCTGTCAGGTCTCAGATATAACATACCCATGTATATTTATCTTATTTGCCATTCAGAATGAATGGGACAAATCCACATGCTGGGCTCTGTTACCTATAACCAAAACAGAAGAGAGAGTCTTGTTGTTTTCATTTCTGGTGTCTGGCCCAAACCTATAGCAAACCAGACCTGTAAACTGAAGGAAAAGTTCTGCTCAACTCTGGGCTGGAATATGGTCAGTGCACTAAATCAGAGGGTTTAGCTGAGATACTCCAGTGAGTCTCTCCTGAGCATAATGAACTGCAATTTTTTAAAAGCTAGTAACAGGGGCCAAAATTCAGTGGATTTTCACAGGGATGGTAAAGACCACACAGCTGCCAAATGCCAAAAATCTCTATGCCAAACCTTGCTGGCACTAGTGTTCTTCCAAAAAAAAGACTGACAGAATTTTTGTTTGTTTATTTTTTTAACACAGGCAGAACAACTTATTTTCCCCAATCTAGGTCTCAATCTGCAGAAGCAAATAGACTGGTCAACCAGCATGGCAAATTTCAGCCAGAACAGCTGATGTTTGTGAAAATCATAAGCAACTGGAAACAGAGTCTTAGAATAGGAAGTGACAGCAATCTTAATAGATCTGGCCAGACTCTGTTTTCAGTAAATACTCACACACACGTAATCTGATAGCACTTTTCTTTTCTGTACTTTATTTGTATTCTGAAAGGTAATTTATAAAACGTATCATTCAAAAGAATCAGTGAGCAGACTTAACATTTCCTCCCTCCCAAAATAAATAAAAATACACCAGGTGGTCACTACCATTCTCTGTATTCTGCATAATTATAATCAGACAGAACAGACCATGGCTCAGAAAAAAGCAGCTGAAAGATATTGAAGCAGCTAGATTAGTAGCGCTCCCGGACTACAGATAAGAAAGGGTAGAGAGAAGAGGGAATGGAAGGAGAAAAAAAAAAAAAGGGACAAAAATTATGTTGTGGGCTAGGTCTCACCTTTTCAAGGCCAATATCCTATAATGCAGTTCTGGATGGCTGAAGGGTACTGAAACAACCCCTTACTCCTTTCCCTGCAAACACATATCTCATACAGTGTAGAGCAATGGCTGAAATTCTCATTCAATGAACCTTCTGCTTTAGGCTATGGAGGCATCTCCCTCCTTTGTCTTCTAAGATTTATGATCTCATGTACCAGGGGAAAGGGTGGGAAAGCTTAGAACACACATGGTGTTTCAGAAAGCAACTTTCCCTTAAGTCATGTGGAAGCAATTATGTACTCATCATCTGGAAGATCCTTACATTCTCCAAGGTAGGGGTGGTGATAAGCGGGATGCAAATAAGATGTCAAAAGTTTCTGCCACTTTTTTATGGCTACACAAATGCTGCTTGCATACATTGCTCCCCACACTAACACAACATACAAACTGCCTTACTACAGTGACTTACTAAAGTGGAGATCATAAATATTTCAAACTGAGGACAGTGTTATATATCATTTTTTACCTCAATAACTAAACAATGCAAGTTTAATAAAATGTACTTCTGTATTAACATGTTTTTATTATTGAAAACAAATGAAAGCTAATCGACAATGTGTTTCAATTGTTCCCTGGCTTTACCATCCATCTGATTATGCTAACATGATAGCAATTTAAACTTTCAATAGCTGAACAACAATTTTATTATTTAGATTTTAGTGAGCAGGGACCATACTTCTGTTTGTTTTCACCAGCACCTCGCCCAATGGGTCACAGTGTATTAAAAGGCTCATAGGGGCAACAGTATCATTATTATTATTATTAAATACTACTACTACTACTAATAATAAATATCATCATCCAAGGAGGACATAGCGCTGTGACTAGAGCACAAAGGTGACATATTTACAGCAACTGTCTGGTCCAGAGTACATAAGTTGCTGTATTTGGAAGCAGCTGGAGCTCTCTCAGGACCTCTGAGTTCATTCTCAGATACTATGACATGCAGAAGTCAAGCACGAAGGTAATGGATAAACTGACGTCCAAGGTGGATAGTCATGTGTCAAGGGACACCAGTGTGGCTGCCAGGCACTCCAATGGTAAAAGGCATTTGCAGCAGATGTGACTAACTGAAGTCAGAGACGATTCCTCATTTGCTTCTTGTATCATTCTTAGTTACCTTGTTTAGGAGTAGGTTATTAGAAACCAGCTGATAACTGGCAAGATTTTGTTTCCAGGAGAAATCAAGAATCCTGAGCTTCAGAAGTTTCAATGGACAGGATTTGAACTACCCCCAAAATCACTTTTCACTCAGAGATCAAGATTTGCTAAAAGGACAGTATATCTCAGATAACAGAAGTATTGGCTACAAGCATGAGACTCTTGGGACCAGCACACAAAGCCTCTCAGTCAGTTGTGGCTCTGGAAATATCCATCTTCTGCTGCCAAGAATGGTCACTTTCCAGGACAAAACATAAACCCATATTTTGCCATAGTTATTTCACAATATTCAAATAAAGGCATGCACTAGAAGAGAAGCAACAATCTACTCATCCATCCTATGCAAATTTTGTAAAGCACTTTAAAATATGGTGATGATTGTGATACAGATTAGGTAAAGCAGAATACTCCCTTACAAAAATTTCAGCTTAAAGAAAAAGGGTCAGATGGAGAACATTAGGGTGTAATGTAACTTGAAAATATTAGGGTTCTATGTCACCTACGTAATCATATCAGAAGAAATTCATGGGTTACAGATTATATACTAGAGAAACCAAATTGCAAGATTATGACTTCTATCTAGACACTGAACAACAGTCTCTAAAGAGGACTCACTTTATTAATTTGTTCTTGATCATTATCAATCAGAAATAACCACCCCTTCAGAACTGGCTTTTAAAAATCCGTTCACATTTTTAGACTGCATCTATCACCATGCTATTTGAATGCCTCACAAATTTACTGAAGTGAACTCCAGAAGATGCTGTATATCTAGCTCTCTGTTGGCACTTTTTTTGCATTTTGATTCTGTGACGCAGGATAACTAACCATCTAAAACAAGCCAAGCACATCTTACCAAGGAAATCATTGCTTTAAAAGGAGCAAAACTGTCTTGCTCCTTCTTCTGTAAATGATGGAATAGTGAGACTTTTCTCTATAAAGTTCTACTTTGAATGGTTCAGGCGTTGGGCCTTGGAAATGTTTTTCAACTTATAACACTACTTCTGGATTCACTATGTAAACCCTTTAGTTAGCTCTCTTCAGAAATAATAAACACTAAGAAGTAAAGTTATCAGGTGAAGAAGACATGTTACTTATTCTCATGTGGGTAAGGCATTAAGCTTTGAGAACTGACAATTAATAAGAAGATATGCTATACATGTTTTGAAAAATGAAGTCTTAATTGAACACTGAACTTTATAATCCTGAAGATGCATTTTGGATGCTTTACTACAAAAAACTACTAAGAAAACTGCTTAAAGCTTTTGGTTAAAGGATATGCTTTAAACAGTAGAATAATTTCAATAACTACCTTAAAATATAATATGTCAGCAGTATACAAAATAAATTACAAATAAAATGTTAATACATAAAAGATTACATATTTCAAAGCAAAACTACTGTATTCTCTCTGTCATTTATCATGAGCAACAGGAAGCCTGACCTTGAAATCTTTTGATTCAGTGGCTCCCTTTGATTACCTTTTTCATCTTCCTTTACCCTTACATTACACATCCTTTATCCTTACATACGTTCTTAAGTGCATAGGACATCTGCTAGTTTCTGCCATTTATTTCAGTCTTGTACTGATCTTTTCAGGCTTCTTAGTGTCATGTTGATGGATCTGATTGGTTGGATCTCCACGTGGCCCTCTATTTCTCTTTCTAGATAGCATCCACCTCTCACTTGCCATGAAAGGCATGTCAGTGGCAACCTTAAGCCACGTCCTAAATATGCCCCTTGTCTTCTTACTATATTTGATGTTTTAGATTGGTCTCCTCGACTGTGAATTACTGAAGTTAAAATTCTTTCCAATGGACTCTGAAGATCTTCCATAGAGACTTTTTACTTTGAAATGGGTTTATTTTCTTATTAAAATCTGTTCTAGATTTCTGTGATTCTATTCCATAAAGGAGGACAGACACAAAGCTGATATTAAAAATGGATTACTTGTATTATTTCTTCATCCACTCTTGTAACATTAATAGCCATATATTTGGTCTTCCCCTTGTCGATGGACACACCAACTCATTTTGCTGTTTCTGACAAAAGATAAGTCTTTTCTTCTGTTATGTGATGCACTGAACTAAATAGGATAATGTGATCTACAAAAAAGGAGGTCATCCAAATTTGCTTTATCATGAGTCCATACAATTCCTTGGTTGCTGTGTGTGGTTACTTTCCTCATGACAGTCAATGAGCAGTGTGCACAATAATGGGTACACACTACAGACTTGTGATATACCAGCTGTCACTTCAAACTATTGGCTGATGTTACCACCATCTCTGACAGCAGATTTGGCATTATCAGAGAACAACAACATGGTCTTCACGTCATCTGAAGTGGTCTAAAATCTATTTGTTCCTCTCTAAGTTGAAGGACTAGCTGTTTCTTCTTATGCACCAGGATGATGATGTTGCAAGTGATTTTCTTAGACACAGAGTAATGTGATTCACCTCTAGTTATTACAATTGGCAAGGTCACCTCTGTTTGGGCATTTTACTAGAAATGTGTTGAGTTCCTTTCCTCATTCTATATTCTATCCAAAGAAACAGGAGAATTGCCTCATCACTTGCTATAAGCATCTCTACAGTAATGCTATCTGGCTACCTGCTTCCCAGTTTTGAGTTTACTGATAACTTTTCTAACTTCTTCCATTGCAGTGTCTCTTAAATCTTTATGAAGCTGTAATGGTAGGTCTACATTACATGTTTCTAGTGAATTTTCTTGGGCTCGGTCCATTTAAAATAGCCTGAAAATGTTCTGTCCATCATTTCATTTTTATTTTCTGTATCAAGAGTCTTTTCATTTGCATGTTTATTACAACCTCCAGTACAACTAAAGTTTTCTGTGAGCTGTTTGTTTGTCGTATACAATGTATAAGATCACTTCTTTGGCTAGCATCTTCAGACTCAAGACAATTTCTATAAATAAAAGCACTTATTTTTTCTAGCACTCCTTTTTTGGCTTTATATATTAAAGGTGATACGTGGTGGATTAGGGACCTCTAGGCCCCCGGGCCTCCCACACTGGTGGGCCCCACCTACCTCTGCCTGAGGCCACATACCCCCTCCAGACTATAGCCCTGCCCTCTGCGAGAGGGCTGGCACTTGGGGGTAGGGAAAGCTGGGGCCAAGCCGCCCCCAGTCAGGCTGATTGGCCCCCTAGAGCAGCAGAGTTGACTAGTGCACGCAGGGCTGGAGACTGTGCTATACTATACAGCACAGCAGCCAGCCCCACTCCCAGGGACAGACTGGCTGGCTCAGAGGCAGGGCAAGAGAGCAGAGCCCAGCCTCCGGGCTGGCCCACCCTGCCCCCAGACGTGGACTGGCCAGCTCTAGAGTGAGGCGGGAGAGCAATGCAGGGCCCGGCCTCCAGACCAGGGCAGCTCCACTCCCCCTAGTGCCGCACAGCAGAGGGCCCCCCACATTGTGTGGTCCTCTGAGCATGGGCTCCATAGGCCCACGTGTTAATCTGCCCATAGTGGTAAAGTACTTTAACCCACAGCACAAAAGCAGAAAAGTAGCCATCTTTTTGAACAGCTAAATTTTTGCTGCTAGCCCCAAAACTAATTTTCACATACTACTGAGTCTATTTTAAATGTTCACTCTTTTTATTTTTTCCCTCCAAGTATTACTGTTTTTATGGCACACAATGCATTTTAGGTTTGTACAGATCGCAGAATATTGATGGCAAAGAAATAATACCAGGAGGAAAAAAATTATGCAATTATTTTCCCAGTTCCAGAGAGGTAGCTGTGCTAGTCTGTATATAACAAAAAACAACAGAAGTCCTGTGGTATTTTAAAGACTAACAAATTTCTTCCAGCATAAGCTTTTGTGGGCTGCAACCCACTTCATCAGATGCATAGATGATTAGACAGAAAATAACAGAGGGCCAAATTCTTTCCCTTGATGGGTGACTCTCAGTGAGGTTAATGGAAGTTGCACACATCTGAGGGCAGAACTGTTTCTAACAATTATAATAATAAAAAATAAGAATAAGTTACTGTATGATATAATTAAAAGATCTAGTTAAACTCTTAAAAAGATCTAGTTAATATCTGATGGTTCCACAGAGCTATAGCTGTCTCCTTAAGCAAACTATGCCCTTTCATTCCAAATCTGATTCATGCTGGTGACCTGTCATCTCAAATTCTACCATCCAAAAGCTGTATAGCATCCTCCTGATCTCTGAACAGAACATTTAATCTGTTGGTGAACTATCTCAAATTTAACTGTATAAATCCATTGTCATTTAACACTTAATATATGGTACATTTATGGGGAATGTGAGAAGCCTAGGAACAAAAATATTTATTTAAAAGTTCTGTGTTCATTCTTCCAGCTTGCAAGATGTTTAAGTCACTCCACTGGATGGGGGAGGGGGGAGACAAAAACAAAAAACCAACCAAACAAAAAAAATCTGAGTGAAGAATAACTCATATAGTATTTTTAAAAAAAGACTGTGATCCATAATTTGTGAAAAACTCTTTCACAAGGAAGCTGGAAGGATACCACTGTAAAGGGCTACAGAAAATCCTTTGGATTGCAATGTCTAATTTGAGACTTTAGCTTCTGGCATATGATGCGTATACAAGTCAAATTAATAATCTATGTTTAAGGTCAGATTAAAATAGATTTCTATATAATAGCTGTACCTTGTGTCCATTCAGCAACATGTTCATTTAGACAGCAGAGTCCTTAATCTGATATGGAAACTGGAGTATCTAGGTCTTACTCAGCTGTACCTACTATGGAGGTTGGAAAGTTATCCATGGATGAGAAAATGGCATGAAGGGACAAGTGCAGTACAGGAATCATGTCATGCTAAATTCTAATCTTTATCTGCCACTGATAAAAGGCATGTCATCTCACCTTTCTGACAGTTTCCACATCTATACAATACTGTGACACTAAGCACCCCAGTAATTACACTTTACAAACTAGTGTGATAATCTCTGTACAACTTAAGCCTTATAAGATATCATATGAAAACTAATAACTTACTGATATTCTTGTATTATGTATGTTCATGATGAGTGTTAAGCATTATGGACCCATGCTGAATAACTAAAATGTGTCCAAACCAGAAGTGTCAAGGGGAGATGTTAAACAGGTGTATCCTAAACAAAGGACTGTGCATTTAGATGCATCAATTCACATATGAGCAGCAAACAGACTCAGACTAACAAGTGGGGGAGAAAATATGGGGTCTACATCCAGCACAAAAGAAATATTTAGTTTTGGTTTTCAGAACAATCCATTTTTACAGGTATATTAAGATGGGAGTGTGGGTTTGAACCTCAAGTGATAAGCAACTCTCTGTATACCAGATGAGGAGTCCTGTGGCACCTTAAAAGACTAATCTTTTGTGGGCTTCAACCCACTTCAGCAGATGCATGAAGTCACCATGTAATGACTATATTATAGGAGTGAACGGAGTGAGGTTTTTTCTGAAAGCTAATAAGACACTGGTGATTAAAATCTTTGTGATATTTATGTATTGACACTATAGAAAGGAGTTTGAATACTCTTTGATAGTAGGCTTTACCATCCACCCAGACAGGAGGAAATACCACAGCTATCTACTTGTCACCTATATAAATTAGGCGTAGTGGAAGCAGAAAGAAGAAGTTACTTACCGGTAACCGGTGTTCTTCAAGAGGTGTGCTCCTGGCCATTCCCTTGAAGGTGTCTGCACGCCCTGTGCATGGCACGCCAGAACTTTTTTCCTTTAGAGTACCCGTAGGGCCGGCTGTAGCTCCCCCTGGAGTGGCGCCATAGCCACTCCCTATATAGCAACCAACTGGCCCTTCCCTCCTCAGTTCCTTCTTCCCCAATCTGTCTGAGGGGAGGGGGGAGGGATTGGAATGGCCAAGAGCGCACCTCTCAAAGAACACCGGTTACCGGTAAGTAACCTCTTCTTCTTCTTCGAGTGCTGCTCCTGTCCATTCCCTTGTAGGTGAGTATCTAGCCTTACCTTGGAGGTGGGAGACATTACAAGGATACGGATTGCAGCACCGCCCTTCCCAGTGCCACATCCTGCCGAGCTTGTTGGGTGATGGTGTAGTGCTGTGTGAAGGTATGTGGGGAGGACCACGTTGCCGCCTTACAGATATCTGCGATCGGGACTCCCGCCAGGAATGCCGCCAATGCCACCTGGGCCCTTGTCGAGTGGGCAGTCACCCGTGGCAGGTATTTACCATCCAGCTTGTAACACTCCTTGATGCAAGCCACAATCCAAGAGGCAATCCTCTGTGCAGATACGGGTTGGCCCCGTACTCTGTTTGCGATTGCCACAAAAAGCTGGGGCATTTTGCGAAAAGGTCTTGTCCTTTCAATATAAAAGGCCAATGCCCTGTGTACGTCCAAGGTGTGGAGATGCCTATCCTCCTCCGATGCGTGAGGCTTTGGATGAAAAACTGGCAGGTAAATGTCCTGGTTAACATAAAATTGCGACACGACCATGGGCCTAAAGGCCGGGTGTGGGCGCAGCTGCACCTTGTCCTTGAAGAACAGAGTATAAGGGGGCTCTGCCAACAGGGCTCACAGCTCTGACACCCACCTGGCTGACGTGATCGCCACCAGAAACTCTACCTTCCAAGAGAGGTAGAGCAGCGAACATGTTGCCAACGGCTCGAACGGGGGCCTGGGGAGTCGGGAGAGGACTAACTTCAAGTCCCATTGAGCCATCGGTGATTTCACTGACGGGTACAACTTTGACAGCCCCTTCAGAAGTCTCTTAACTATAGGGAGGGAGAACAGTGAGGTGTGCTTGGGGATCCGGCAAAAGGCCTCAATTGCCGCCAAACGGACCTTGAGAGATGGCAATGACAGCCCGTTAGATTTTAAGTGCCAGAGATAATCTAAGATGTCTTGAATAGGAAGCGCGGCCTGATCTTTCCCTTTATCCATAGTCCACAGCGCAAACCTGCACCACTTGGCGGTGTACGTGACCCTTGTGGAATGCTTCCTGCTCCCACACAGGGCCTCCCTCACCAGAGAAGAGCACAGCTGCTCACTGCCCGTCAACCACAAAGGAACGATGGAGGTGCAAAGCCTCCAGATTGGGGTGGAGTAGTAGGCTGTTGTCCTGGGATAAAAGGTTCGATCTGCGAGGCAGCTGGACAGGATCGCACCGCGACAGCCTCAGGAGGGTTGAGAACCAGTATTGTCTCGGCCACGCTGGGGCTACCAGTATGACCTCTGCTTTCTCCTCCTTTATTTTCTCCAACACCCTGGGGACTAACGGCATCGGCGGAAACGCATGCAGCAGGCCATCCCCCCAATGAATCTCAAAGGCATCCGCCCTCAAACCCGGGCTGAGCCCACTGAATGAACAAAACTCCTAGCACTTGGCATTGATCTGTGAGGCAAACAGGTCCAGATGGGGACAACTCCACCTCCGGAAGAGAGACTCCACTACTTCCGGGTGGGGAGAACACTCGTGAGACATAAACTTCCTGCTGAGCTCGTCCGTCAAGCAGTTCTGGAGGCCTGGTATGTATGAAGCTACTGGGTGTATCTCATGGTGAATACAAAACTCCCACAGGTTCATGACTTCCTGACAGAGTTGCTTTGAACATGTGCCCCCCTGTTTGTTGATGTAAAACATTCCCGTGGTATTGTCTGTTCATACGGACACTATTCGACCGCGGAGGCGATCCCGGAACACCATGCACACCAGGTGCACTGCCCTGAGCTCCTTGATGTTGATATGCAGGTGGGAGTCCCCGCTCTCCCGCAGGCCCTGAGTTTTGAGACGGCCCAAATGCACCCCCCAGCCTATGTACGAGGCATCCGTTGTTAGGTGAATAGATGGCTGGGTGAGTCAAAAGGAGACCCCGGAGCAGAGATTGGACTTGCGACTCCACCACTGAAGGGACGCTAGCACCGACGCTGGCACTGTGACCACTGTGTCTAAACTGTCTCTCGCCAGGCAGAACACACTTGCCAACTACAACTGGAGCGGGCGCATCCGTAGGCGGGCGTAGTTGACCACAAATATGGATGCCGCCATAAGGCCCAGCAAGTGGAGGCACTCCCGCGCAGAGGCTAGGGGAAACTTCACTAAGGAGTCCACTGCCCGCCTGATCACTTGGAAGTGGGAGACCAGAAGGCTCGTCCTTGAGGACACCGAGTCCAGGACCACCCCTATAAACTTTATTCTTTGTGTGGGCAGTAACACCGACTTTTGTGTGTTCACCAAGAGGCCTAGTCGATTGAACAGGGATTGCGTCATTGATAAATTGGACACCACCTCTTGATACGATCGACCCGCGACTGGCCAATCGTCGAGGTACAGAAAGAGGATAGCCCCTTTCCTTCTGAGGAACGCTGCTACTACCGCCAGGCACTTCGTGAACACCCGCGGAGCCGCTGAAAGACCGAACGGAAGCACGGTGAACTGTAGATGCTTCTGGCCCACCATGAAGCACAAGATCTTCCTGTGTCTTTGGTGGATTGCAATGTGGAAGTACGCATCCTGTAAGCCGAGGGCGGCGTACCAGTCGCTCGGATCCAGAAAGGGAACAATGGAGGAGAGGGATACCATGCGAAACTGAATTTTTTAAAGAAAGCGGTTGAGGAGCCTCAAATCTAGAATCGGACACAGACCCCCTTTTGCCTTCGGGATAAGGAAATAACGGGAGTAAAACCCTCTGCCCCTTCGGCTGGGAGGGACCTCTTCCACAGCCCCTTTCTGGAGCAGGGTCTGAACTTCCTCTAACAGTATCTGCCTGTGTGCAGGGTCCCGCGGGGAGGGTTGTAATGCCAAGGGAACCGATGGGCGTAATGAAGAAAATTGGAGGGAATAGCCCTCCTGAATTGTCCTGAGTACTCAATGGTCTTTCGTAACCTTAAGCCACTCTGGTAAGTAACGGAAGAGTCTGTTGGCAAACAAAGGAGTCTCTGGATCTTCGGGGGTTGGTATGTCGTCCTCAGGCTGTCCCTCAAAAGTTCTTTTTCTGGCCTGCCGGCTGTCGCGAACCTCCTTGGCCACTAGGCTGGCGACCAGTGGACCTGCGGCCCCCTCTAACCCTCCGCCTATCATCATCCTGGTGGTGGTGACGTGGCCATGGGGGAGGTGGCGGCTTAAAGGGCTTTCTCTGACTCGCTGGTGTGTGGAGCCCCAGCGACTTAATCAAGGCCCTAGGGTCCTTCAGGGTCTGTAAGCGGGAGTCTGTTTGTTGGGAGAACAGCTCAGGTCCTTCAAATGGAAGGTCCTGAATAGTGGCCTGTACCTCCTGAGGCAGCCCCGATGCCTGCAACCATGAGCTTCTCCGCATCGTAATCCCTGAAGCCATGGAGAGGGCCGCCGCATCAGCTGCATCCAAGGCCGACTGCAATAAAGCCTTGGAAACCACTTTCCCTTCCTTCGTCGAGGCGGACAAGGCAGCTCTAGAGTCCTGTTCCAGCGAGTCCGAGAACTATAGGGTTGACCACACATTAAACATATATCTGCTGAGGATAGCCTGCTGGTTAGCTATACTCAACGGCAGCCCCCCCGTTGAATAGAACTTGCACCCGAACAAGTCCAGTTTCTTCGCCTCCTTGGACTTGGGCGTCGAGCCTGGGTGGCCCTGTCTTTCCCGCTCATTTGCCGCGGCCACCACCAACGAGCCTGGGGTAGGGTGGGAATAAAAATGTTCATACCCCTTGGAGGGGACAAAGTATTTTCTCTCCGCCCGCTTGGCCGTAGGAGGGATCGAGGCCGGCGTATGCCATAATGTCCTAGTGGTGCTTTGCACCGTCTTAATAAAGGGCAGGGCGATGCGGCTCGGGCCCTCTGGCAGGAGGATGTCCACCATGGGATCCGCATCTTCCACAATCTCCTCTGCCTGTAGGTTTAAGCCTTTGGCTACACTGCGGAGAAGTTCCTGATGGGCTTTCACATCGTCCAGAATGGATAAGGGCTTGGCCCCTGCTACCGCCTCATCTGGAGGGGATGAAGATGACTCCTCAAGCTCCAGACCACCGGATTGAGCTCTGGACCATGCGCTGCAGCCCCCTGCTAGCCAGGCTGGCTTGTTCGTGGTCACCCCTTATAGACTCTACGTCCGATGCCTCACCGGTACCGGGCGGAGCACTCATTGTAACAGACGGGGGTGGTCTGACATCCGACCCCGATGCAGGGGCCCCAGGACCATAGCCTGGACCCTGTTGGAAGGCCCACGGTGTCCAGAAGGGCCACTGTACGCCGGGTTGCCAACCTGACCATTGGGGGTGGAACGGAGGTGCCACAGGAACCGGCTGGGAGGGTTAAATAGTGGCACCCTTGCACGAACCCTGTGGTCTGGACTCTTCCATGGAGCTCGTTGAAGGGCTACTCTGCGGCGATCAAGGCAGTGCCAAAGGACGACGGTACCGGGGAACGGTGCTGACCTTCGTCACGGCAATCTTGGTGCCGATGAGATAGCAAAGTACCCTGCCGAGACGGCACTGGGGAGTGGTACCAAGGGGCTCCAGCCGCTGCCACCATGGCTGGCGGTACTGGCGAACGGTGCCACAGTGGAGGAGCCGGTGCCGGGCCCAAGTCCTGGCCAGAGGCACAGAGGGGGGTTGGCTTCCCTCGCAACGGTACCGATCTTGGTACGGTGGGGGTCGGTACCGGAGTCCTAGAGGCTGACTGCCCCAACAGCTCCTGCGCTGCCGCAAAGGCCTCTGGCGTAGACGGCAGCACTATGTCCTCCTCCAAAATGCCCCTAGTGGGTGAGGAGGTCGAAGCCGGGCTGCGCTGCCTCTCCCTTCGATCCTGCACTGAGGGGGCGGATTGGGAGTGGGTCAGGTCAACGCGGCTCTGACCAGCGTCTTTCTGGCGTGCTGTATCCTGGCACGGAGAGCGCCCCCTGTCTGTCTTCTTTTTCTTTGCCGGCACCGGAGACAGCAAGCGGCGCCGTGATTTCCAATGCAGCTTGGAGTGGCTGGGCTTCGGTGCCAATGACGCCGGAGCACTCCGCACCAACGGTGCCGTGCTCAACCCCAAATCGCCTGGGGCAGCACGCAGTGCTTCCTCCATCATGTGGAGCTTAAGTCTCTGGACTCTGTCTTTCTGAGTCCGTGGCTTGAACCCCTGACAAATCTTGCACCTCTCTGCAAGATGCGCTTCCCCAAGGCACAGTAAACAGCTGCTGTGCGTGTCGTCAACAGGCATGGGATTCTTACACTGTCCATATGTCTTGAAGCCTGGCATAGCCCAACCCCGAGCCCAGGGCGGACGCCAGCTCTCTCTACAACTAACTATAAACTACTATTAACTAAAACTATTAACTACACTAACACAGGTACTCCTAAGGAACGAATTGGCATGGAAGACACTGCTTACGCAGTAGATGTTCCAGCAACCGACAGGGCGGTAAGAAGGAACTGAGGAGGGAAGGGCCATTTGGTTGCTATATAGGGAGTGGCTATGGTGCCACTCCAGGGGGTGGTACAGCCGGCCCTACAAGTACTTTAAAGGAAAAAAGTTCTGGCGTGCCGTGTACGGGGCATGCAGACACCTACAAGGGAATGGACAGGAGCATCACTCGAAGAAGAACACTGCAAACCCTATTTAACAGAAATCATGTAAGTGGATGGAAAGCCCAGGGGAAGGAAAGACTGGCATGAGATCATCTTGCCTCTTGAAACAAATTCATTGAACTCTGGGAGATGTAATCAAGGACAGAAGCTATCTTTGACATGAATCACAAGACAGATCAAGAGACCCCAACTCTTGCAACCTGAGAAAGACTGGTCCTTCATTAAAAAGGGGGTTGAAGTCTCTGAAAACAAATATAGGTGAGAAATCTGCTTAAAGATCTTCATTTAAGACAACAAAGTAAGTTAACACTTTGTACTTTCGTGGAAGGTCCTGGCTGAAGGAAAGTCAGCCTTGACTAGGAAGGAGGAAGACTGGTGAAAGAAACCATTTTGAAAAAACCTGTACCTTGCTAAACTAAATTTTAGACATCACCATACACACTCACATATGAGCCGACCTGTGTATAAGCCAACCCTTTGTTATCAATCCCATAACCTGCGGGGCGGGGGGAGAAACACACCACACACGATCTGCACATAAGCCGAGGTTCAAGATCAGGCGTGAAGCCGGAGCCAGTTCCTGTCACTTCTTGCAAGCGGCAGGAACTAGCTTCAGCTTCAAGCCACTTGCAGGAGGCTCAAAGCCGGAGGCAGTTCCTGCTGCTTCCCACAAGCAGCAGGAGCTGTGAGCCAATAATGCTCCTGCTCCCTAACACTCGCCCCAGGGTCTGAGCCCCCCACAGCTCCCTTACCTGGCTGCTCTGGCAGCTACGCCACATGCTGGGGCTCCCATCCTGAGCATGCTCTGAGTGCTTATTTGCTTATAACCCATTCTAATTTTATTTCTTTTTCTTGGCATCACTCGACCTCTCTCCTATTGTAATACATTTGTTTTATTTTACTATCAAACACTGCACTGAGCTGCTTTAAATATATTCACTCAAGTTAATAAGCTGTGATGTATTTATGTCTTTAGAAGAATAAACAAAGCTTATTATTTCCATGGGCTGTCCAGGAGAGGGCTGGATACTCCAGGGCACACAGTTTGGGGAAATTTAGGACTAGGAGGTGGGCTGAGGTCATCCTGCTGGTTGTAATCAAGGCTGGGAAGCCAGAGTGGGGCCTAGGGGGTACAGGTAAGCTGCTGAGGTCAGAGTGGCTGAACCAGAGCTGCCTACCACAAAGACACTAGACATGCTGCTAGAGCACACCACAGCTTGGAAGTTACAGGAGCAAAGCCTTATGTGGTACCCACAGTTACAGTGCTTGAAGTGACACTGCCCCTTAATTTGCACCCCCTGAACCAAGACAGCGTGGAGCAAATACTTATCCATCTTTCACATGGGTACATTGTAAGGATTAACTAGTTCAAGCCTGTAAAGTGCTTTGAACAAGCAGCTCACTATATAAATGTTATTGATCATTATCATTAACTTGATTTGAATTTTGTCAGCTGAGAACTTTCTGCAGCACTTCTAAAACATCAATAAAAGAACAGAGAAGAAGAAAAAATTAATTTGCACAGAGTACATTTACAGCGAACTGGGTGTGTGATTCTCAGCATGAAAAGACCTACCCCACTAGCTCTATGTAGTGTAACCACAGTAGCAAATCATTGTGACAGTCTAGCTGCCCCTCACACATGCATGGCATCTCAGATGAAACCATGCTCAGGCAGCGAACCTCTTCTGCAACCTTTGCTTCATTTTTTCTGGCATGCTAATTCAATCAGAGCTCAAGCTAGTACATCTCCTTGATCTGGGAATTATACTTCCACACTGAAGTATAGACATACAACCACAGCTAGAGCATTATTCAAGCCTAATGTTGCCAGCTGATGTACAGTGTTCCATCTAAAAATGATGAACAGTGAACCTGTAAAAACTTATTTATGATCATCACAACAGTTGTGGGAGTGTTCTGCTCCACCTGATACAGTAACAATTACCTTTAGATCAGGGGTCTCAAATCCAAATCACCACGAGGGCCGCATAAGGACTAGTACGTTAGCGCAACGGCCACACCACTGAGACCTTTTCATACAATGTTATTGCAAATATCAGTAATGATAGTGTTGTTGCGGGCTGCAGAAAATAACTTTAGGGGCCACGTGCAGCCCGCAGGCTGCATGTTTGAAACCCCTGTTTGAGAGTGAATATATAAGGGTGGAAAGAAAAGGAATGAAGAGACTCCACTAAGTTAAAAAAATTTACAACTTCACAAGTTCCCAAGGGGTAGCTGTGTTAGTTTAGTTCAACAACAACAAAACCAAACAAGAAGTCCTGTTGTGCTTTTACAGGCTGACAATTTTTCTCATGAGCTTTTGTGGGCAAAGTCCCACTTCGTCCAATGCCTGAGTGGAGAAAACTTGTACTGAAAAACAATGCAAGTTTTCTCCACTCTGAAATCGGACGAAGTGGGACTTTGCCCATGAAAGCACATGAGAAAAATAAATTTGTCAGTCTCTAAAAGCCCCACAGGACTTCTTTTTTGTTAAACTTAAAACTGTACCATTCAGGGCATTATTTGTCCTCTAGCGGCCTCTACTGGTTTGTGTTAAACACTGAATACTGCGTAAAAAATTTTGCAACGCTAAGCTTCATTCATAAAACTGGCAGTCAATAGGAAAAGCACAATCTCTACACAGCTCAGTCACATTAGAAGTCAAATGTTATAAAAGTAGTCTACTGGAGAAAAATCAGTGAGTGAATGGTATTATAACACACACAGAGTGCATGCTATGATTTCCTTTTTTCATGCCACACTAGAACCCTGTGTATGGCAGTATGTGTACTTTTTAGAAATGTGCATTCAAACTATATGCCTTTTGGCCTTATTGCTATTTTGGTTTTGGTAGCTACTTCTCTCCCCTACTAATCAAGGATGAAGCAGCATAGAAAAAAACCTGAACCAGCTCTAACCTTGACCTGCCTATTTACCTAAAAGAAACAGAATGCATTTTAAGGTTCTTACTGGTTCAGGTAAGAAGTTACATATACATTTAAAAACATGGCTTTCATTTTTTTCTGCCCCAGCTGCTTTTCCCTTTCCTAGATTCTATCTTGATTGCAGTATTGATGAAAACTGTCATTTGGTCCCTTTGCTGTTGCACTTCTTAT
This sequence comes from Podocnemis expansa, assembly GCA_007922195.1. Classification (NCBI taxonomy): domain Eukaryota; kingdom Metazoa; phylum Chordata; order Testudines; family Podocnemididae; genus Podocnemis; species Podocnemis expansa. The sequence continues at coordinate 3,820,091 of ML682082.1, read as the reverse complement.
TGATCTACACTGCAAGCTCATGCTCTATGGGTACCTTCCAGAGTCTCACAAAGTAGTCTAAGATCTTACTGAACCAGAGACATCCTATGATGTGTACAGTTATAGTTCAGGACTTTAAAGCACAGGTGCATGCAAGCATACATGACCACAAGAATTTTCATCAATGTTGCACTGTGTGTGGCATAAACAACGACTTGGCTGTAATTTGCCATAGTGAGAAGCAAGAACAAGGAGGTCACACAGCTGGCAATGAGAGGGGAAGAAAGGAAGAACAAGGTGGCAATATTAATCATGGGATGGGCATAGTTAGGACAGCAAAGTCTGGGATTGTGTTGTGGCAGGACTACTTAGAGATCAGATATAGCAAAGGCAAAGTAAAATGAAAGCAACAACAAATAGGATTGTTTAATGTTCAAATAAAATTTCAAAACTTTGGAGAAACTTATGCAGATCTTTCAGACTCTCTCAAAATCAGCCCATCAGCCCTTCACCCCTGAAGACTTTTAAGATTATTTTATTAGTATTTACCCTTCTGTCTTTCTGAACCCCATCTAATTATTGTACCAACTGTTACAGCAGCAACAGCTTACTCTATTTGCCACCACAACAATAATACACATCTAGGACAGTCTGTTAACAACATTTTGCAGATCAGACAGAAAGGACAACTGAGAAGGATGGTGTCTGTTCTTAATCTCCATAGAGGGAGGGGGTTAAGTTCTCCACTAAGCTGGGAAGCACGCTCCTCCAGACTGCTCCACAAATACAAATATCAGTTGCTGTTGACTACACCACTGCATGACACATTTCCACCCAACCAGCTGGCTATGTTACATGGCCAAAGGAGTAGTACTCACACAGATCAAGAAAAAGACTCACATTGATAAACTATTATCCAGATGAACAAAGCAATTTACTTATATTGTTGACCATGAAAATTAAAAACAAACAAGGAGTCCTGTGACACTTTTAAAGACTAACCAGTTTATTTATCGCATGAGCTTTCCTGGGAGAAAATCCCACTTCGTCAGATGCTTTGAAGATGGGAAACTTACAGGGTGGGAGGAAGATTCCCTGCATTTATTTTCATCCCATTCTGTAAGTTCCCTATCTTCAAAGCATCTGACAATGTGGAATTCTCTCCCATGAAAGGTCATGCACTAAACAAACTGGTTAGTCTTTAATAGTGCCACAGGACTCCTTGTTTGTTTTGCTGAACTAGACTAACAGAGATATCCCTTTGGAACATAAAAATTAAGAAATACATTTTCCAAATAGTTAGCTAGGGTGTCAGATGTGTGTTTCCATACATTGTACTAGATGTCACACAATTAATAGTCTTGTCAACTGTTTTGAAATTATTCATACACACCTGTAACTGCCTAAACATTGCATTTAATTTAGGCTTGGTGGATTGTTTTACATTCAGTGCCAAGTACTCCAGGGGTGTTTAAAATGAAAGATTTTTGTTTTAGGGATGAGTTTGATGGGAAATCTTAGTCCATATCAACCCCTCCCACTATCATCATATCCGAACCCTATTCCACATCTCATGCTATCTTTTCTCATCTCAAATCCATCTGATAGATTCCTCATCTCACACGTCAGCAACAAAACTGCCTACACCTCAAAATAGGTCTCTTCTTTTGCTTGTTTCCCTCACTTCCTCTACTACACCAATAATATCAGCATCAGTATCCTGCACATCTCTCTCTCTTTCACTGGTTGTTCTGACATCTTTCATGTTGCTTCTTATGCTTGGAACACGTTCTATCAACTTGTTTGCCAAACTAGTTTCAAATACCTTTTAAACATTCCCTTTGTTATTATTGTACAGTACCGTTAGATGCTTTCTCATCATATAGGTAGGAATGGTTTCTATTATGAAAAATTTACACTGGTGTTATGAAGTGGAAGACAGAAAGCTAATATTACAAAGGAAAGGACCAGCATGACCAGGCATCCCACTGACCACTCTGCTTGCATTGTGCTTACTGATTTTCTTGCTGCGCTGTCTGGTTCTGTCTTTTCTAGACCTGAAGCTTGCAAAAATTTACACAAGTGTGTAGTTTCATTGACTCAAGAGGGCGTCTTACTTACACAAATTTAAGCAAGTGTTTGCATGAAGAGTAACTGATATTAAAAGACAATTCCTGCTTGACACACTTTTCATCTTTTAAAGAAATTAAATATTTAAAATTCAGGCTGTTATATGTTGGTGGCCTGAATCCATTCAAAGAAAGGAACATAAAATGTTTCTATATTGTATATGAAAAACTGATAAATTCTTCAGATCTTAAATTAACTTTTGTCGTTGTCAGAACTATTCCAAGACTGGCAGTGTTTTTGAATAGTGGATACAGACTTGACTTAGTACTGAAAGGTTGAAGCAGGCCATACTATCCCTGAGGGGCTATTTTCTGGAGTACTAAAAATAAACAGGTCACTAAGGCCAAAAGTGCCCCATGTTGGTTAAGCTTAAACAAACAGGAACTACAGAGAGGTGATGTAAAACTACCTCAACTGTTGGTTACTCACAGACTCCATCAGATCATTTTTATCATTAAGGATGTCAAAATTAAAACATTCACTACATTTTTGTTAGTCACAATCGGTCTGAAATTTAATCAAATTAAAAAAAAATTACAAGTTGCTTCAAATACTATTGATGTCCTTTAGTCCATTTGACATTTTTGTGCTTTTAAAATTATTTTATATATAAAATCTCTCCCCCATAGTTACATGAAAAGTGCATATAAAGAACGGGATTACTGATTAATATGTGGAAACAGTGAAACTGATTATGCACAAACTACTGTCAAAACACAAAGATGAAACCAACTGAATAGAGAAATATGTTTCTTTTTTCATTTTTCAATTATAATGATCTTAGGTATCAGTTATGATACTAAGATACACAATTTCTCATGTGAGGGTGACCCTGTAAATTGACACATAGGCTATGTCCATATATACATTGTTATTTCAAAATAAAGTCCTTATTTCGAAATAAGTTAATTCGGATTAAGAAAATGTTAATTCGAATTAAGGGAAAGCCTGCCATCAAAATGGTTGTAAATAAGGCCATTTGGACATGTTGTTTCAAAACAGTTATTTCGAAACAATGGTGTTGTTTTGAAACAAACATGTCCAAACTGCATTATTTCGAAATAACCATTTTGAAATAACAGCCGTTTTGAAATGAATGGGGTTTAAGCTGTTTTGAAATGACGGTTCTTATTTCGAAATGACAGAACCCATCATTTCGAAATAAGAAAACGTTGCATGGACCTAATCTTTTTTATTTTGAAATAACCAGCGTTATTTTGAAATAAAAGAGATGTGTGGACATACCCATAATGTCATGGTTCCAGAGCCAACTGCATTTCTGTCCTAAAATGTCAGGCTTTGTGCCTTTACCTATGCTGGGATAGGTCATTTAGCAATTCGCTGACCATTAGACTGGGCCCTGGGTTACTGTACCCTGCATATCAGCCATCCTTAAGCTCTAGATTCAGCTTGATTTCCCATACCAACAGTTCTTTAACTCAGGAACCTATAAACAGAGGCACACAATGATCAAACAGCCTTCTGAGAACCAAAATTCACTTTATAATTTGGAACAAGCATTAGAGAAAAACAATTTTGAAAAAAACAAACAGGCTAGACATCTCATCCGAAGTTTTACTCTACCCTACTGATAACCTAGGTAGGCCTAACTTCTTCAATCACCTTCATTTACTCAATCCAGTCTGGTTCCCTCAGATGGCTGCCTCTCTCACACCCTGCTACAGGTTTGTTTTTCAGTTTTCCCAGGCTTTGACCTTTCTGGTCCAATATATACACATTTATTATTACACTGTATTTACAATACATTGCAATATATATTTTGGGATTGACTTGATTATTCTGTACTAGATACTGATCCCTACACAACTTTCTCTATCAACACACTGCCCACTTATGATTTACCCACTACTTCATCTTAATGCTCCCAACTTAGCTTATCAATCATTCTCTTATCCATAGCAAAGAGTTTCCTGGGTGTTTCTTCTATCTTAGCTAATACAGACATTCTGTTGCTAGCCTGCAGTTCTGTTTTCCTTTCTAATTCTGCCTGCCAAAAAATGAGGCCTCACCCATGTCCAATTACTCACATCAGGCCAAGCCTATATGCTAGTGCTTTTGTTTTAATTTTCTACATTAGCATCTGTTTATTTTCATTATATTTTTGTCCTTCAGTGCTTTTTTTTAAGTTCATTACCCAGCAACACATTTCCAAGACCACAGTACATAGTAGTCATAATTATTTGAACTGCTATTAGCATGAGGCTTGAAGCATGAACTGGACATGCAAAGTCACTCTCTATGATACAACTCACCAGGGTATAATCCAGAATATAAGATAGTTTTTTCAAGTATCCTTCTGTAATTTTAACTTTACTTTTTTATAGCTACTTTATTAAAAACTAATACAGAGTGTAAAATCTTCATTTTATTACCACAGGAAATTTAGGTATGATACAGAAGATAAAGCCAATTAAAACTACATTCCCTGGGTCCATATCAGGAGTGGTTCTCTTTAGTTACTACACAAAACTTATCAGCAACATAGGCTATTTATACTTTACTAACATCCCAGAATCTCAACTGTATTGTGCAATTTGGAGACTGTTCATCCAGTGTGAACCCACACGCTGGCAAAAGCCAGCAAAGTCTGCAAAGTCATCATACCTGCACATATAAGCATCCCCCCTGGGTATAAACACCAAACACAACTCTAGGGCTTTCCAGGAATTGCATTGTCTTGCAACAGTGTTCGAGAAGAACAAAACCAAAAACTTCTTCCACCCAGTGAAGTGTTTTCCAGTACTTTCACAGGTAACACAGTGTCCAAGATGATGGTGGTGGTCATGTTTTGTGCTGCACCTACAACTCCCACACAAACTTCATGGTGTTGGACCTTTGTTAATTTTCTTAACTGGTATTACTCTTCTGTACCAAATATTAACTTTTCTGTGGTGATAAAAGAGGGCAAGAAAAAATCCCAGTAAGGAGTCCAGATATAGAATTAATGAATTATTTGAGAGCAAAGCCAAATCTGTCACATCCCTTAAATGATACTGTAAAAAAGAGTCCTTGATAGTCTTCAAAAGTATTTCCATAAAAGCAATGATACTATAATGTTCTTTAACAATATTTTTGTTTATAAAGCTGTCTCCAAACTGAGTCCACCTTGTACGTTACAAGGACCTAATTCATCTGAAAAATTATGTAATTTTTCTGGGTCTAAACTATTTAGGATTAAGAGTGGCATACCATGAAAACAAATGGGGAAAGGGAAAATACATTCCTCTTGCTACCTCTGTCAGAGGAGCAGTGACGTTTCTTGGTAGTGAAGTTTCTTTGTAGAATCCTTATCTCCTCATCTTCTGCTGAAGCTGGCTGTAGCATTTTATTACAGTTCCAGAGCTGTGAGGAGCTCCCTTTGCATGTTCCAGAGGGGTAGCCGTGTTAGGGCTTGTCTTTACTGACAGCAGCAAATTTGCAGCTCTCAAATCCATCTCCCTGATCAGCTGAGTGGGTCTGTGAAGACCCACTCAGCCAATCAGGAAGATGATCTAGTAAAACCACTGCTGAGGAGGAGGAGAAGGGGTTCCCCTCTGAGTCTGGCTACTGAAAACACTGGTAAGTATGCAGTGGGCAACTGGAGGAACATATGTAAGGTCTTTTAAGTACTCTGAATGTCCTTCTTCGATTGCCGCAGAAATTGTGCCACAGTACAGACCAGGGCACAGTTTATTTCAGCAAAACAAACAAGGAGTTCTGTGCCACAGGACTCCTTGCTTGTTTGCCCTTTGACTGGTTTGCCTGAGGTGTAGAGGAGAAAGTGCTTATTTCTCTTATGTTTCTGGGTTTTAAGAAACGTTTGCAGTTAGACTCAGCATGGAGCTGCTTCACAAGTGCACCACTCCCCATGTAAAATCTAGTTTACAATACAGAATGTTTGCTAAAGGCAAGGAACTGCTGACTTTGATTGCCATCTGTCTTTACACAATGAACAACATATCAAAACAATAAAACTGTTAGCACAGGATCTTCAAGCTCAACATACAGGACATTATTATGTGTAGTCTCTAGGATATCCCTATATGCAGCAAAATAAATGCTAATTAACAGCAACTGCTCAGAGACCAAGTACCATCCCTACTGAAATGTGCAGCCAGGAGTAAAGATACAGAGTTTAGGAAAATCCAAAGGGGTAGCCGTTAGTCTATTCCAGCAAAACCAAAGCAGAGAAAGAGAGTTCTGCGGCACTTTTAAAGACTTAACAAATTTATTGCATGTGCTTTCATCAGTAAAATCCCACTTTGTCAGATCCATGCCACAGAACTTCTTTGTTTTAGAGAAGGGTCTCAAACACACGGCTCAAGGGACACATGTGGCCCCTAAAGCTACTTCCTGTGGCCCACAATGACACTATTTCTACTGATGTTTGCAATATTGTTGTATGAAAAGGTTTTAGTGGTGTGGCCCTTGGGCTAATGTACTAGTCCTCATGCAGCCCTTCACTAGTCTTCATGTGGCCCTTGTGGTGATTTGAGTTTGAGACCCCTGTTTTAGAGTTTACTAAGAGTGTTATTTGTCTTTATTCAAGAAGTCTAGAAACCAAAAAAAAAAAAAAAGAATTAAGAACAAATACCATCTTATTTTCAATCCTTTACATGAAGTGTTTTCAGTAGCCTAATTTGGAGGGCAACGCCTTCCCTCTGACTTGGCACTACTACTTCTGCAGTGGTAGCTTTACTGGATCAGCTTCCAGATTGGTTGAGCAGGTCTGATCAAGAAGATCGATCTGGCGGTGGCAAATTTGTTGCCATCAGTAAAGACAAGCCCTAACACAGCTACCCCTATTCTTTTACATGAAGTGTTTGTTTATGGATACACTGCCTAACAGTTTATGTTCAAAATGTGAGTTAAGTCACAAGGAAGTAATATCAACCAGATTCTAAATCTAGATTCTGCATTCAGAATTTAAATTCCTACTTTTGTCATTCAAAAAAAATCCACAAATCTCTGAATATGATTTGTGTGGCACCCACAAAACAAATGAAACAGAAACCAGAATATTTACATCTACCCAATTCAGTGTTGCCAGTGAATCAAAAGGACAACGTTATGTTACTTCAAGTTTTTGTTAGAAAGAGAAGGGAAAATTGTCAATCAAAATGTTTAAAATGGAAAAAGACAATAAAAGAAGGGAAATAAAGTTTAAGTTCTTGAGTGATTCAAGTAAGAGAAATGATTGTTGACAGTTTCTATATCTGATGGTTTTAATAATTAACATTTGTCATTTTACTGTGTTCACTTTGTCCTTTGTTCTCAATAGATGAAATTAACCTCTGAGCAGTGGGCCTTTTATAAAAGCCATGTACCATTAAATCTCTTGTAAATCTTGAGAATATAAATGGGATTTAATTGACACATAGGCTTTGTCTATGCAGAAGTAAATTTAACTTATTCAAAACAATTCCATACCTAACTGAAACAGCCACCTAAGTAATGGCTGCCAAAAGTCTCATTTAATCTGTACCACTGGTATATGGACAGTACAAGAACTTTTGAAATCTATTAAGCTTTATGACTGAAAGCAATCATTTGAAATATATATTTCAAATTTGATTATTTTCTTTTTCATAGAAGCATACTGAACAAAGACTCCTTTGGCACTTTTAAAGTGCAACAAATTTATTTATTGCATAAACTTTTGTGGGTATAATCCCACTTCATCAGATGCATGAAATGGAAACTGGAGTGTGTTTGTGTATATATACACATGTGGAAAAGGGAGAGTCAGAAGGTCAATTCAGACAGCTCCAGAGGGGTAGCCTGTTAGTTTATTTCAGCAAACCAAACAAGTTGTATTGATTGAAATAGTGTGGATGTGGGCTTTTAAGAACAATAGATGAGAAGATGAGACTGTTAAAAGAGGAAATTACTTTTTCTAGCAAGTTAGCCATTGTAAGTCCCTGTTCCGACTCAATCTGATGGTGTCAGGTTTGCATATGAATTCCAACACTGAAGTTGCATGCTGGTTTTGAAGATTTTGCTTAAGTATTGCAACTTTCATGTCTGTTACAGAACGCGCAGGGAGGTTGATGTACTCCCCTATGGGTTTTTGAATACTACCATTCTTGCTGTCTGATTTGTGTCCATTTTTTCTTTTGTGCAGAGACAGTCCAGTCTGGCCAATGTGTAAGGCAGAGGGTCATTATTGGCACATGAGGGCATATATCACTTTGGTAGATGTGCAGGTGAATGAGCACCTGATGGAATGGCTCACTTAGTTAGGTCTAGGATGGTGTCACTTGAGTAGACGTGTGAGTAGAATTGGCAACAGGGTTTGCTGGAGGGGTAGGTATGTCAATTAGTGTTTCTGTTGTATGGTGTGTAGTTGCTGGTGGAGTATTTGCTTAAGTTGGGGGGGCTGTCTGCAAGCGAGGACTGGCCTGCATCTCAAGGCACATATGATATTTCTAATATTTCAGCAGCCTTGCCACATGAAAGGAGCAACATATAAAGCAGATTTAACTGGAAGCCAAGGACTCTGGGAAAGGGATTGCCAACATAACAGAAGGATGCTGGTTATGCATCTTTTGCTTAGGTTACAGACCGGGGTGGCCAAACTTACAGAACTCAAGAGCCGCAAAAGTCGATTATTAAACCTTTGAGAGCCGCACTGAGGCATATAATCACATATTTTTACCTACTACAAAATTACTAAGCTTAAAATTCATTGCGCACTTTAATTTTATCATAAAAATAGGGCATATATTGATCCTACTAATGTCAGATTCTAATAATTATTTAAGGTTACCATGAAACTAGGCCTATACAGTAAAAATTTAGCTGTTGAAAGATGTAGAACACTACACGCTTTTGGCAAGTTTTTTTAAAATATGGGAAGTAACTTGTCAATGCAGTAGGTAAAAGCGCTCTCAGATGCTGATTTCTAAGTATTGCACAATGTTTTGAATTTCATTGTGGAATATGTTGCTTCACAGCAGTAAGTTGTGCCAAAAACTGAAAGTAATCTACATTCAGTTTTAAACTTTTCTTGGTCGTATTTTCATTTCTTAGTATTCCACATCATGTTTAAGACTTGTAAAAGATGATTTTATTTTAACAAAGAGTATGCTGCATTAGGGCCTATGAGAAAATCTAAACATTCTACAGCATCTCTGACCATGTCACGCTTCCCTCCCCCACCTCCGTTGCCTCTTCCCTGCCGTCTCTTACCACGCTATTGCTTCTCTGCTCTCCCAACCATGCTGCACTTCTGCCCCCAATCCCATCCTGGCCCCAACCATGCCCACACTTCCCTGCCAACATTTCTGCCAGTAAACTTGTTCACTAAAATACTCATGGACAGTGAAAACAAAAGGTCTGAGGACTCAATCAGACACAATTTTAAAATGAGAGTAATAGTAAAGGCAAACACTGCTCCCATCTTAATCCTGTGGAGAGATGGCACACAGGGACACCTTTTCAACTCTTCAGAATCACAACAGATCAATGAGAATTTAGGGGGACATAAAGTGAAAGATCAGAGCCTGTTTCAGTAAGTGCTTTGGAGTCCATGCACAGAAGATACTATGGAAAAAATACCATTGAGTTTATTCAGATTGGGGTCAGGCCCCGTATAAATTCTAAATATCATTATTTGGTTTTTATAATAAAAAGTAAAATCTTTATTGGTGAGAGAGATTTTTTTCCAGAAAGATTACAAGACAATTTTCCATCCTCAGCCCTTGTCTAATGAGCTCAGATACCCATAGAGCAATGTTCCCTGTAAGAGGTGCTGGCAGCTGAGCAACTCCTGTTGCTTGCTGCGCTGGGCCCCCCCGGGGGGGCGGGGCCCGGGCAGCCCCCCACTCCTGGGGGCCCCCCCCACCCCGCAGGCCTGCTCCCGGCTGCCCCTCCACTCCCGGCTCCCCAGCAGCCCCCCCCACCCCCGCCACTGGCAGCCCCCACAAACTTAACTTGGGGCTGGAGCCGCATGGCCCAGCCACAGTTCCTGGGGCCAGAGAAGCTCTACGGAGCATGCTCAGATTTTCTGGGCATGCTCGGTTAGAGCTTCTCTGGGAAGGAGTTTTGAAAACTCCCTGCTCCACAGGAGCTCTCAGCCAGGACTGTGGCTGCTGGCCATGCGCTGCCGGCAGCCTTCTCTGTGCTGGTGGCTGTGGCGGGCTGCGCTGCAGTGCGCCAGCGCAGCTTAGAGGGAACATTGCCATAGAGTCATTTCTGAAGACTACACTGACATATAAATGGATTTTGACTATACAACAAGGAAGAGTTAATACATGTTGAATGATATTTAATCAGTGGAAGTATGGTGCTGCTATTGAACTTTGTAGTGAATGTAAACTATCTTGGTAATTGACTTAGTTTTCTTATAAAATAAATGTACTAGCAGTTCTTTCTGCAAACAGACATACTGATGTCTCAGGCACACTTGTTCAGTGGACTTAAGGAATATTTTTTCTAAAGCCAGTTTTCAATAGCGGTGGTCTATCGCAAGTCTAAACCATTTTGCATGCTGAAAATGAACCATGATCCATAATAAGTACTTGTAACATTCTTTAAATTAATAGAGGGTTTTTTTAATAGCCTTTTGACAATAGTCAGTGGTTTTGGATTTAACGCTTGTGTCAATTTTCAGTCATTTCTGCTGATTCTTATTTAGTTCTCAAAATAGAAATACAAGAGAAATAATTTTGCATTATATTACAATATCTGGAAATGTGGGGTGATTTTTAAAAAAAGAAAGTTAATTTATAGTTGCTTTTCAGGTTTAAATTGCTAGATTATCATCACTTATCTGTTGCCAATTTATGTTGCCAGTTTTAAAAATATTTACACAGAAAACAATATAAAAAAAGAGGTATTTAAAAATCATGCACTCAAAGTCAGACTTCTTCTTGCTGGTGCTATTTTGATTCTGCCTCTTTGTGCATCCAGTCTGTGCAATGAATGAAGCCTGTGATGATGTAATTAAAGACTGTATCATAATGCATACAGACAAGGAGGGTAGACTTAATATTCTGTGGGTAAACTGTAGAATCTGACATTTACTTACTTTGAGTGCTTGTCTTTGCACTTAACTGACCATGTTGCTTTCCCTGCCAGCTCTCACAATGCTGCTTCTCCCCTGCTGGCTCTGACTATGTTGCTTTTTCCCTGCTGGCTCTCACAATACTGCCCCTCCCCTGCTGGCTCTTACCATGCCACTGGCTCTCTGTTGTCCCCAACCATTGCACATTTCTCACCCTTGTCTCCCGCCATGCCACCCTTCCCTGCCATGCTCTTCTGGGAGCTGAAATTTTTCTTTAAAGTGCTGCATGCAGTTCGCAAGCCGCAGTTTGGCCACGCCTGTTATAGACTGATGGAGAGGAGTGCATGAAATCAAAGCATAGCAGAAGGAAGCGGATACAGAAGCTGCAAAACTGTGGTATATGGCATCAATTTCAGCTGTTCGGCTGTATGCTTTCTGGTACTTTTGACCCATTGTACAGTGACATATGCCCATCATGCTATATAAAATGACGATAAATAATAATAAAGTAGAACCACAGTCACAGAACTTCAGAACCTTTGAGATAGCAAAAGATTTCTTAAATCCATCACCCTGCCAGTGCTGGATTGTTCCCTACTGTCTGGTTTATAAATTTCAAGAAGTGAAGGTTCCTGGAACAGAAGAGAGCTTCCTGTGGTAAAGAGTAGAGTTCTAGAGTTAGAGCACTGGGCACCCAGAGATGGCGACCTTCTTCCAAATCGGAGACCAGAAGGGAAGATCTCTAACAGGAGTGGCCAAGCTGTGACTCATGAGCAGCATGTAGCATTTTACAGTTAAAGTGCGACTCGTGGAGCCTCCTTTGCTTTCCACCCCCAGTTTCTCCTCTTACCAGAATGGGGGAGGGGAGAGCTCAGAGCTTCTGCCCTGCAGCAGGAGTGGGTCATTTAGAGGATTTTGCCTAGCAGGGAGGGGAATCATTAAGTTTGGCCACCTTTGGTCTAAATGAAGGGACAGAGCAGAATATACCAAGTTAACATACAGGTTTGTGCAAGTGTGGCAGAAGTGATGAGTGAGTTGTTCCTGAATCAAACATGCTTTCATGCCCAGGCATGTAAACTAATTATTTACACTTACATAGACATTTAGGTGCTCAGAGACTAGGGTGATGAGGGCCACATAAACCAGTGGTTTTTCAAACTTTTTCCCTTGGGACCCAGTTGAAAAAAAAAAAACCTCCTTTCAGCAATGCATTCCAGTCTTTTGGCAGCAGCAACAGGGGGGCACCGCAAGCCATGGTTTGAAAACCATGGATATAAGCTGATGATAATATCAAGATTTTAAACAACTTTAAAACAATGGGTCATTGGCTTATTGAATTAAAGCAGTGAGAGGCACTGACCACTTCATGCTGGTTTCTATGGCTCTGCTTCATCAAGTGTGTACAGGTTAGATGTTTACTATATAGCCCAGTTAGCCATGCACACCACAACTTGCCTTCTGCTGCACATTGCAAAAATGCTAAGAAATAACGTTAAGTTAAGCATCAAACTTAACACTGGAAGCCAATGCGTAACTCTCTGGGCCACACGGTCCCCCAGTGAAGTCAGCAACTCTCTCTGTGCCACAGCCACCACACATGGAAAAAGTAGGATCAAATGAAACTTATTAATTATATATGACTTTGTTATCTACCTCAATGAAATAAACAAGAAAAAGAATGGAAAAGAAAGAACCACTGAGCATAATTAAGCAAGTGAATTATGAAAAATAAAAAGGCTGTGCTATATCATTGTAGGTAAAAAAAAAAAAAAAAAAGTCTTGTTGTATTTATAGTGTAGAGAGCAGGATGGTCTCCCATATTTAGTTGATTTTTTTGTACTGTAGTTTTCCCATCTCTCTTGAATAATACCAACAGGTGAAACTGCCTATTTCCCAGAAAAGTGATGTTGGGTATATATGGTTTAAGTCTTTTTTGTTTTTAAAAAAGAGGTGAATATAAAATAGCAACAAAAAAGCCCTTTGAGTCTCTCACAGAGAATGTATTGACTATTGTTAGGCTAGGTCCTAATGACCCAGAAGCCAACCCATAAGTCTGAGACATCCTGTCAGCTCTTTACAATGAGTAATATATTCATTTCTTTGAACTAAAAGCTTGTTGCACTTTATCTTTTTAAAATTTGTATTCTGAGAATATGCACATATTGTTCATTTAACAAAAGTGTTTTAATGAAAGCTGTGCTGGATAACAAATACACAACATTGGAACTTGGCCTCTGGGTATATCCCACATCCTAACACACAGTTTACTCAGCTAGAAAGAGTACATTTTACAGTAAAGAAAAATGCTTTCAAAGAGAGTGAAAAAGAGGCAAGAACCAAATGTGTATGATGAAATTACTTCCTTCAGTGTTTGGAAGCTTCTTACTGTTTTGGCAGGAGTGTATCCCAGACTCTGACTGAGAACGTCCACTGCCCTATGAAACTTACTAAGGCCTCTGTTTTGTTGACCAAAGCTGACTGTGGTCAATAAAACCCTCTAGTGTAGTCTTGGCCTAAGAATATGTCTGTACTGCAAAAAAATCATTACTGGCCTGTGCCAGCTGACTTGGACTCGTGGGGCCATTTAATTGTGATGTCGATGTCTGGGCTCGTACTGGAGTCCAGGGGGTAGGGTCCCAGAACTCAAATGCAGTTCCAAACCACATTTCTACACTGCAGTGAGAGAATTTTCCAGAGGGGTAGCTGTGTTAGTCTTTGTATAGCAAAAGCAGCGAGAGTCCTGTGGCACCTTATAGACTAACAGATTTCTTTGAGCATTAGCTTTCGTGGGCTACAACCCACTTCATCAGATGCAATGAGACAGTTCCTTAGCTTGTATTAGCTAAAATGGGCAGCTGTGGGTTTTTAATAGCAGTTGTAGTCATATTTGATGAGTACATCCTAAAGGGCCCCTGTACCACTTCAGGGTATTGATGCTTGACACTGGGTAATACAAATGGGAGTCCTGTTGCATTCTGTACATCTTGTAGTCATGCTATCCTGTGTACATATCCTAAAGATATGTGCCTGTACCACTTCAGGATATCAGTGCTTGATATCACTAGTATAAATAGAAATCTTCTTGCATTAGCTCACCTATTAATTAGGAGATATTTTCCTGTACTGCCATGTTTCCTGTATTACCTCATTCAGCAGTAGTACAAGAAGTAATTCTTCCACTCTACTCAGTCCTGATCAGGCCTTAACTGGAGTACTGTGTCCAGCTCTGGGCACCACAGTTCAGGAAAGATGTGGACAAACTGAAGAAAGTCCAGAGAAGAGCAACGTGAATGATTAGTGGTCTGGAATGCTTAACTTTCAAGGGAAGATTGAAAGAGCTGGATTTGTTTAGTCTGGAAAAGGGGAGGCAGAGGGGACATGGTAACAGTTTTCAAGTACCTAAAAGGTTGTCATGAAGAAGATGGAGAATAATTGTTCTCCTTAACTGCTGATGATAGGAGAAGCAGCAGTGGGCTTAAATTATGGTAAGGAAGGTTTGGGTTGGACATTAGGAAAAAATTCCTGTCAGGGTGACTAACCACTGGAATAAGTTGCCTAGACAGGTTGTAGAATTTTCATCATTGGAAGTTTTTAAGAGCACATTAGACAAACACCTGTCAGGAATGGTTTAAGAAGGTAGCTGGCCCTGCCATGAGTACAGGGGACTGGATTCGATGACCTCTCATGGTACCTTCCAGCTTCTATGATTCTATGATCACAGCACTCACCCCATAAAGAAAGGGAACTGCAAAAGACCTTCCACTGCATTCTCCATAACACCAAGAGACTAGCCCTGGAGGGAATCATTTTTAATCCCCACGAATACTTCAAACTGATATAAAATTAAGGCTGAGTCTGTCATATTGACATATCTGTATAACTGCATCACTCGGATGGGAAAAACCCACATCTCTGAGCAATGTAGTTATATATAACCTATCTGCTGAGTAGACAGTGTTATGACAATGGGAGGGCCTCTCCTGTTGACATGGCTACTGCCAGTCAGGGAGGTGGATTTATTATGCCAGATAATGGGAGAAGCTCTTCCATCTGCACAGGAAAGTCTTCACTACAGTGCCACAGCTGCACCACTGTACTGCTGTATTTGAAGATAACTCCTTAGTGTCATTGCCCTATAATGATTCCAAGTTTGTTTAAGGTCCTTTATTAACATCTCTTAGGGGAGCCTACATCCTGCAAACACTTAAGCATGTGCATATCTTCCCTCAGATGGCACTGCCATTGATTTCAAATGCAACTAACCCCTGTGATTTCACTCCTGTGAAACTCCTCTTTATGTGACTGTGCACAGTGTTTTGAAAAACACTGCAAAAACTTAAAAAAGCAACTTATTGTGGCTTGATTAAACTTTAGTTTTCTTTACCAGAAAAGCAAAGCAAAGCAAAGCCCACCAAACTTTACCGTTTACATAAAACCATATTTTATTTAGTATCATCTGTCAAAAATATCAGTAGGTGTTAAGAAGGAGACAATAGTTTTAAAGAAAAACAAGCAAGGAGTTCTAACCAACTTTTAAAGACTAACAAATTTATTTTTGAATGAGCTTCAGTTGCGATAAATAAATGTGTTAGTTTTTAGGAGTGCTGCAGGACTCCTTGCTTGTTTTGCTGAACTGGACTAAAAACACAGTTACCCCTTTGGAATTTGTCAATAGTTTTAAAGGTCTTCTTTAAACAGACACTTCAAAATAGATATAGATACACACACACACACCACCTGCATTTCAGTACCAAAACAGGAGTTAAGGGATTAGTCACCAATTATTCATAGTCTACAGTACAGCACTCACCCTTAAATCCATAAAGTGCACTGTGCTGGCAGGAAATTGATGAAAATTGGTCACAAAAGAAATTTCTGTTTAACATTTACAAATGTTACAAAGCATATTTGATGATGTTCTCAAGAGGATTCTGTTCACTATATTACATTATATTCCTGTACCTATAAAAATGTTAATACACTCTGGTAACTCTTACTTTACCCACATGAGGGAGTTGCATTGCATTAAATAAAATAATCAATGTAGTCTGCTTAGTTTAAAAAACCTAACAGAATAAAGCTGTTAAAGGAATTGAGGACCCCCCTTCCAACACATCTTCTTTATAACTTGCAATATAGATAGATGTATATGCCTATGCATTTAACAGGAGTTGCTCACAAGATGGTGTTTCTCTGGCAGAAAGCCAAAACTTTGCCCTCAGTTCAAAGTATCTACATTTCCTTTCACACACACACACACACACACACACACACAAGGTTATAAGCATTCATAAAGGAACCTTCAAAGCATATTTGGCATTATACCACACAATTACATTGCAAGAGTGAACAGAAAAGTTATATAGATCATAACTAGTGACACTGCTGTCTCACTCATTTGCACTATTCCTTTTCCTTGGAGGCCCTGTATCTATTCACTATTTGGGCAGGCTGGACTTGGTGCCTGTCATGGAAAGGATTGTCATGAACATAGCCCTGGCCCTTCTGGCTGGGCACTCTCCAGACCCAGTGGGCTTTAAGCCTCTAGAGTATGAACACCATTCACACACTGCCCCAAACCTGGAGTCTCTAGGTCTGTGGTCCCTTAACTTTTTACAACATGCACCCCTTACTCCATCCACAGGCCCCTTTCTCTCCCCAGCTGGCACCGAAAGCAAGTTATGGGTTGGGGGCTGAGGCTAGGAGCTGAGACCAAGGCTGGGAGTGGGGTGAGATTCAGGGGGGCCAGAGACCACAGCCAGGCCAAGGGGTGCATCTGAGGGACCAGGAACCTGTCCAGCACCTCACCCAGGTGCTGAGGCTGCAACAGAACGGGGAGTGGCTAGGTCTGACGGCTGCAGTGACTGGAGCTTGGTGTCTGGGCACCAGAGACGGAGGCCAAGAGCTAGGTGTGTGCCAAGAGTTGAGAGGTGGGCCATGACAGAAACTAAGGCCACAGCAAGTCTAGGGGTCACAGCTGAGGGACTGGCAGCTGAAGCCAGGCTGGATGTCAGGGGATGAGGCTGGAAGTAGAGCAGAGCTCCAGGAACAGTGGGGTTGGGTGGCATTGCTCCTTACTCCCAATGGGGGCTGGCCTGGGCCCTACCATATCCACCCAAGCATTCCTCTATACCCCCTAGAGGGGTATGCCACACCTTTTTGGGCACACTCTCAGGGTGCAGACCGTCTGGCTAGCACCCCGTTCTGCACGCTGGGACCTGTGCTCCAATTGCCTGATCCTTAGCAGTAATGCTGCCTTTCTCCTCGCTAGACTTCCAGTGTAATTACACTTTGTTCCAGAACTTCATTTGTGGGGGCATGCTGGTGTTAGAATTTACCTCATGGGTATGTGAGCTCTCACCTTCTTCCTTTGTTTCCTTGTGAGTCTATTTTAAACCCTTGCCTTTTTTCTTCCATCTCCATTCCCTTTAGGAATTTTCCGTCCTCTCCACAACACCAGCCCCTGCAGAGACACTTTGTCAAAGCAAACTTGTTTCCCAACTTGGGCACCCTCCTTAGCATACCCATTGCACAACACAATTGTCAATAGTAGTGACTCTACACAGTCATTATTCTGGTGGGGTAGATGCTAGAGATCTTTTTAGCAAATGGGGGTGTATTGCTGCATTCACACAGAGACATTAAAAACACAGCAATTTCACAATAGCAGCATCATAAAACTCACCAAGAATTCATACATTGCACAGACAGAGTCCCCACCTCACCACAAGGACATTTTCAAAGATATGCCAGCAAGAGTACCACCACTGCTAACTTCTCTTCAGCCTGAGATATAATAATTTTAAATCAAAAGTCTCACTTTTGCTCCTAAATATAAGCTTTCCAGATCAGATGGTTTTCTTCACTATATGTCTTTTTAATGGTACTGGAGCCATCAAGAAACTTTTACCTAGGAAATGTTTATAAAATCCAGGGTTCTTAGTTACTATAAAACAACACAGGAACAAAGGAAAACACACAGGTCTAAGTTTAAACTTTTGCCAATATAGTAATGTCAGTTAGGTAGTGGTAATTTTTATGACATTTTTATACAGTAAAACCACCCTCACTAGTCTAAGCCATGCTAGTAAGGCTTTCCAATATAACCTTACCTGCATAAGTTCTGACAATCCTTTTCTAGTTTAGACTATGGCCACAGAAGGCCAAGACCCCTTTATTGCATGACACGTAGCAGCTACTTGTCAACTTTCCAGGGAAATATAACTCTATAGTAGGGGTAGGCAACCCCTAGCACATATGCCAACAGTGGCACCCAAGTCCATTCAGAGCAGCACATGGCACCCTCTGCAATACCACAGAAATTGCCACTCCTGCCATCGAAAGCCACTCTGGGTGGCTTCCTTCAGGTGCAGCTGTGACACAGAGGTCTCCTCATGCCTATGCCTCCATGTGAGACAGAAAAAAGCTGCCCAGAGTGGCTTCCTTCTGTAGTCTGATGCTCCCCAAAGGAACCACTCCGAGCAGCTTCTTTCTGCAGCATTCCTGGGAACCCCTGAAAGGAGCTGCTTTTGTGTGTGGCAAGATGAGCCACTCTAGGCAATTTCTTTCTGTGGCATGCCTGGGAAGCACTCCCACTCCAGCTGTGACCACAGCTGAATTTTTAAGCAGCTGCCACATTTTATCAGCAGATGGGCTACCAGCATAAGCTGAGGGTTGGGCAGGAAGGACCGGCACATGGATCGGCAAAGGTTGCCGACCCCTGCTCTATAGGCAAGGACAGCAGATAGCTGGATAAGCAATAAGGTTTTACTTGCTGTTGCTGGACTCTATGCTCTGATTAAAAATTTGTTGCCTGAACAAGAGACATGAATACTAGAAAGATTTGCAAAGAATGTTTAAGTTTTAGAAACACTTTATTAAAACACTATTTAAAATAAGGAAAACAAATACAAAGCCCATACCACAATGCAAGACACGGCAACACCTGGGAGAATAGGCAAATGTTGGAGAAAAAAACAAAACAAATAGAAATTTGCCCCATGACTTCTGAAAACGAATCAGTGAAAACATGTTCACATACCACTGGTGTACTGAAGTCATTTACAACTCTGATTAAAGTGATTTTTATTCCATGAAATGCTCTATATCCTGACAAATTTCTCACGTAGGCCATATTTATGAAATGGAAGCTCAGCTGGTTGGACAAATACTGTCAAGACCCTCAGACAGCAGGTGCAGATCTGAAATTGGTTTATAACTTGGAATATCAGAATTCGAAACAGGTTTCCTTAGGAATGGCTTAACAATGTCAAGCTTAAACAATACAATGGCAAGACAGGAAAGGATCTGATGGGGACATTACTGATCAATTTTTGATGAGCTCAAGAGTTAATGTATATCATCTCGTTGAAAAGTACATCTTAGATCACTGTCAGTAACGCTGTTGATTGTGCCACTGTTATGATGTCTTTTAACAGAGCAGCAAAGGAAGTATGAACAAAGGTGAGGTTAAAACTGAACAATAATATTCAAAGGAAAAAAAATCCCTTAAAAGGAATACAGGTTAAATAAAACAAAACAGTTTGTATGGAGGCAACCTATCATTAACTGTTATTTAAAATACAGTCTAGCAGCTGCATCTACACAACAGCCTTTGTTCTCACGTACTAACATATTGCTATTATTGTCAGCATATGAGAACAGAGGCTGTTGTGTAGCTGCTAGACTGGGGTCTCAAACACGTGGCCCAGATGCAGCCCTTCAAGCTATTTCCTGTGGCCTGCAACAACACTACTGTTACTGATATTTGCAATATTGTTGTATGGAAAGGTTTCAGTGGTGTGGCCCTCGGGCTAACACACTAGTGCTCATGTGGCCCATGCAAAGGGGAAGAAACAATTCTTTAAGGGGCACCGCTACATAATCACATTCAGAGAACTGGGTGTGTCATAAATACTCTTCTCCTATATTGCTGTAATAATGCAACATATGACACATCCTGGGGTAATGCATTATGGTTAACATATATACACACAATGAATTCTACATTAGTCATACTTTTTTATCATCTGCATTAGCATAGTGCCAAGGGACCTTTGCTACTGTGTTCATGCTTTGCAAACAGAACAAAAAAGATGGTCCCTGCTTGAAGGGGCTTAGAGTTTAAGCATAAAACAAAAGAAAACAAATGGGTATAGACAGATGGGAGAGTACAAGTCAACAATAAAACAATTTAACTCGACATGATAGGCAGTGGTATCTGCACACAAGAGGCAGACCCACCGGGTGTGTCCACACGAGAGTTTTATTTCGAAACAACAGCTGTTGTTTCGAAATAAAAACTTGCCATGTCCACACGACATTTTTCTTATCTCGAAATAAGGAGCTTCCTTATTTTGAAATAAGGAAAGTCATTTCGATATAATAAAACCTAGTATCATATCAAAATGACTGGTTATTTCAAAACTGGTTTCAAAATAACCCATGTGGCTCTATTATATCGATATGCCTGGCATATCGATATGATAGGTGACTTTCATCCCAGGGTGCATACCCTGGGAGGAAGGCCCCACTCCCACAGCACCCTGGCCAGGGAGCCCTCAGCACCCTGGCCAGGGTGCTGAGAGGAGTGCAGGGGCGCACACAAGGCAGCCCCTGCAGGGTGAGCCGCAGCCCCAGCAGCTCACCTCGCTCCCTGCTCAGCAGCCCCCGGCAGGGTGAGCTGCAGCGGGTGAGCCGCAGCGGGTGAGCCGCCCGGGCTGCAGCTCACCCTGCAGGGGCTGCAGCCCCCCGAGCAGGGCGCGGGGTGAGCCGGGGGCTGCGGCCAGCTGGTGCCCCTTGCAGCTCCCCTGACCTGGGCAGCAGAGCCTGGGGGTGCCGTGGCTCCCCAAGCCGCTTGCCCAGAGGGCAAGTGGCTTGGGGCACCCCCAGGCTCCTGGCAAGCCCTCTCGACCCCTCCGCCCTGGTTGTTGGCAACATGGCCCACAAGGGGCTATGTTGCCACACCTCCGAGGGTGCCCCTCTCCCAAAACGAAATAGCAGGTCCACACATAGGAGGTCCTGGATTCAATTCCCAGGGGGTTGGACGCGATGATCTCATGAGGTCCCTTCCAGCCCTTTGATTTGATTGATTGATTGATTGATTGACCTGCTATTTCGCTTTCAGGTTTTTGGTTATTTCGAACTAAGTTTATTTTTAGCTCGAAATAAGCCGTTTCAAAAGAAAGGTTTTATTTTGAAATAAGTCATTTCGGAATGACTTATTCTGAAATAAAACCTTGTGTGTAAACATAGCCACTGTCAATACACCTAAGCCATGTAAAGAGTTAGGTCCTACATCTGACCCCTACAAAAACTAACAGGGATTTGCCAACAAAGATTTTAAAATTTAAAAGAAAAATTAAAATTGGTATCTCTCATTCTGTAGGTCAGAAAAATTGGACTAATCTTGATTTCACAATAAGATTACAATTAAATATGGTTTCTGTGGGCAGGCTCCATTGGCTTATAAGATACTGTGGCTCTGTTGCATAGCAGTGTGGTGTAAGTTGGCAGGCTGGGTTTTGCACATCACAACCAGAAAGAGGTAGAAGATTGTGTGCTCAGCTGTCGGGGGAAAAATGAGAGTAACCACACCAATCAGGCGAAGAAGCTGTGTACAACTAAGCAGTTTTCTCATGCTCTGTGTGGTGTCCTGCTCAGAGTTCTCTCTGGCTAGAAGGCTGCTGTGTGGCCTGAACTAAGTAAGGAGAGTAAAATGGAGACAAGTGCAACAAAAAATACTCACCAGTGCAAAAGGAAAAAATGTGATCCTACAGAATACAGGAATTTCTAGGCTTGAATTTGTTAACAAGAATCAGAATGTGCTCCAAACTTGTGTATGTTTTCAATTAAATTGAGAAACCATTGCCCCATGTACACAGGATGCTGAGATGTGAAATTACAGGGCCCAGCAAATTCTTTTTTTTAGAAGAGAGGGGCATAATCTCAAAAACTGCAATTGCTTGCTGCAGTGAATTATTTTATCTCATGTGCTGGTGAAATATAAATATCACCTCTATACTCTCATATGGAGCAACACAGTCAATTAAAACTATTAATGATGTTAATCCATTAAACACAAATTACATTTTTCCTTACCTCTATTTAATCAACCACAGAGTCTGAACTTTGTAGTCAGAATGACACAGGTGATGGAATATAAACATATTTGATAACCATTGGTGTTCTCCTCACCACAACAAGCACCTACCTTGGAATACTAGTTAGATACGTCATGACATTCTGAAACTCTTTCTCTGGGATCTCGCTGAAAGCTGGGTAGTCTGGGAATGTGATAACAGGGCAACCACCTTCCCCTCTACCACCTAAAAAGCACAAGCAAAAGCATTGATATGTAATTAATCACCTTTTAGAGTTCACATTTCCCAGCAAATCAATTAATGTACTAATCCTTTTAAAATAATTTTTACGTAGTCCTCAGATTTACCTTGGGTAATCCAGTTTTCAAGTACAATTTAGGAGACATAATCCACCATACTCAGTACTTCCAACCTGGTTTTTCTTCTTTTTTTTTTTTTTTTAAATGGACTTTTAAAATGCCTTTGTTCCTATTGTGAACTGGTTTTAACACCAGATGCCTGTATGCCTTGCATACAATTTATGTTACTTTAATCCAAAAGTACTCCACATACAAGGAGAAATGGACAAACTAAAATAGAACCTATCAAATTGAAACCAAACCACCCAAGATCAAGTCAGTTGGTACCATCATCCACAACTGAGCTAAACTTTTCACAAGATTAATCAAGTTCATGTAACTCTGCTAATGTGTTCCATATTTACAAGCCTCTACATTTCCAGGTTCTACTCTGGTCAAGAAGAAATGACAGAATATATACATAGTCTGTTTCTGGTGAGATTTCATGTCCAATTCTGCAGACCCAAGGGGAAGTAGAAAAGTATAATCAAAATGTCTGAGCTTTTGAGTGCCTACTTGAACGTTTCGTCACTTGTCCAGCACTGAAAGAATCTAAATTAAGAAAAAGGGAAGTGAAATACTTAAAATGTCTTTCCCACATTTTTATAGATGCAATATAAGTATTTTATATGTCACCATATGAGGTTAAAATGCTTAATTAAAATGTAAAAGAAGGGTCAGGGCTCTCTAATCCCCTGCAAATGTACAAAGTAAATAGGGTGTTATAGGCCAATCCAATCCTAAAAGATGATACCTGCTCAATGATCAAAAAGGAGGCGAGAACAAAAACAGCCAACAATGTCCCTGCTAATATTGGAAAATTCTTTCGCAACCACACAGCTGACAACTGTGAATGTTAGCTATAATGTTTTTTCTAACACCACCACATGTAATATTAACAATTATGTCACTGTAAATTTAGAATACAAGAAACACCCAATTTACGTGCATGTGACATTAACTCAAAAAGAAATATCTACAATCAGAGCTATTTTAATAAAAGTAAACCTTTCACTCTAAGGGTGTGTTCACACAGGCTTCTTATTTCAAAACAACAGAGGTTGTTTCGAAATAAGAAACAGCATGTCCACACGACGTACTCCCATTTTGAAACAAGGGGTTCCCTTGTTTCGAAATGGGAGCCATGTTTTGAAATGGCTTAAACCTCTTTCTGTTTTGAAACAACCCCGTGGTTAGCACCCTGGGAGGAAGGGCCACCCCCTCAGCACCCTGGCCAGGGAAACCTCAGCACCCTGGCCAAGGTGCTGAGGGGTGTCCCCTGGCCGGCAGAGGGGGACTGCCAGCAGGCAGGCTCGCCCCGCAGGGGTCTGCAGAGGGCTGCAGACCCCGGCGGGGTGAGTGCAGCCCGAAACCTCACCCCACCGGAGTCTGCAGCCCTCTGCAGACCCCCGCGGGGTGAGCCGCCGGCTCCTCTCGCCCGCGGGGGTCTGCAGCCCCCCTGAAGCGAAATAGCATGTCCACACTGTGGACATGCTATTTCGTTTCCCTTATTTCAAAGACACTTTTTTGTCTTTTGAAATAAGGTGTTTTGAAATAACTTTGTGTGTGAACTTAGCTTAAAATATCTGTAAAAATGTAAACATATCACACATACTCTGTCTCTCTAGTGTGCTTACCAACATGCGGTATCGCATTATCTCTGTAAAACTCTCTAATTTTAATTGTACTAAAAAAAATGAATCATCCAGTTTGTATTCCAGGGGGAAATCTTTAACTACTATGCAAATAGCAAGGCTTCACAGTACGACCTTTATGACACCTCAAGTGTAGGCACAGAAAAATTCACTTTAGACATATAAAAGGTCAAAGCAAACATAAATCAAGATCAGTTTGATTTTACTCTTTGTTTTCTCTCCCCCCCAAAAGAGAGAGCAAATATTAGTTTTATTAAAAATTTTCCTTCTTATTCAATATAATGTTTATTTCTACATCTCAAAGAATCCTAAACTCTTGTGAAGTGTACAGGCTTCCCTAGGTCCACCCCCCCCCCCCCCCCAGTATAGGAGGGTCTTATATCCAAAGTCTGAAACTAAAAATTTTAAAGAGACATCCACAGTAAATAATCTATGATGTTGCTCATTTGCTTGCATTGCCCCAATTAATTTCTACTAATTAGAAACCTTGAAACCTGGAACATAAGCAAGCAAGCAAATAAAAGAGAAATGTGGTTGCAACACACTTTGAAGTTTAAAAATCCACCAGAGTTTACAGTAACACTAGCATTTATCTAGCAACACAGATCAGCACATGCTTAAAAATAGGGATGTGATTTTCTGCTTCTGGGGTAATCTATGAGTGAAGCCGCATTTTACCATACCATCAGCAGAATACAAGGGATGCACACAAAAGCTTAGAATTTTTTTTTCCTTTTCTACAGATCACTCTAGCTAGTTTTTTAAACTCAAAGCTTCTCAGAGATTCGCTGGATATTTCTCTCTCTCTGTCTCAAGACTGTGATTTAACCTGAGAATGAACACAATCACTTTTCCCTCATTACCCCCCCCCCACATACACACTGATTTCTCCCCAAAATGAAAAGCAGCAGTCAATGGCACCAATTCCATAATCCCTTACTCATGTGAGTGATTCTCACTGAAGACAAGGAGACCTGGTCTTGCACACCTTTTTGGAACCAGTCCCATAAGGAATAATAGACGGGAAATGACACAGTATCTTGAAATTAACCAAGTTCACTAATCGCAACTCCACTTTAGTAAAATGATCATTCTTAGAGTAACTGGTTTGTTATGGTATGAGCATGAAGAACTACCCAAAAATCATAATTGTGTATTAAAAATAAAAATGTAAAGGTATTTTATTTTAATCAAAATATCATTTACTTTGTAGCATACTGTTCAGTCCAAAAGAAATGGGCAGGAGAGAGATCCAATGCTACCTTTTATTAAGCATTGCTTTTCTGCTTCAGGCCAAGTCTAAGCTGACAGTGCCATATTCACCACTGTCAGTTCGAACTTTCTGGTTCAACTGAGTACTCAGTGAAGACCTGCTCAATCGACCCAGAAGTCGATGCACTAAGTCCACTCTCTCAAGGGCAGCAGCACTGAGTTGTAAGAACAGCATTTCCCTTGACTCAGCACAGTGGAGAAGTTGTGGTAAGTATGTGTAAGGAAATTTAAGGGAGATAAGCAGGTTATTTTATGTAGCTTGCCTATTTCTGTTTGACCGCTGCCGAATCCCATGGCCAGTGCAGACACATTCCCAGTCTCTGCAAAGGCAGGTGAAGCATTGCACAGACAATTCTTAAATTAGGTATGTCAGCTGAGATTCCTGCCCATCCCAAATTGAAGAAATCACAGAACCTATAGCCAATAACTCTAATTATGAGCATTCTTGCATTCCCTCATCCTCCTTGACATCCAGGTTCAAAGACAGAAACTCTAAAGGATCTCATTTAAATTGGGTCAGCTGTTTATCATATTAAAAAAAATTCAGAGTTTGAAAGCAAGCAAAGATATTTACAGAAAAGGAAAGAAGAAAAACCTATACCCTGAAGTCCATTATTTCCATGCACTATGAATGTAAATTACATATTTTTGGTGAAAGTAATGCCATTGATGAAACTGTCAATTATAAATTGTATTACAAATTGCAAAACATTACACTTCCAATAAGAATTTGATTAAACATGCACATTTATAAAATTGCTGCCCTTTTCTGTGAAATGAGTGGACAAATGTCTCTATAGGTATTCTGTGTTTAAGATACTGAATGAATTATTCCATAGCAAAAAGATTCATTTGGCACAAGAAATTTATCTCCCTAATCACCAGCTATGCAAACTCAGCGGGGGACCTGAAAGCCAAACTAAGTTCTTTACAACCAAGCACCAACCAATTTTCATTTCCTTTTCAAGTAAAAGGACTGCAGGAGAATGGTGGATAGAGGATTCCCACCAATCTAGCACCATCAAAAGGTATTTAGGATCTTCTTTACAGTTAACATCATCAGGTGCCTGGACACAAAGGTGAGTGTTGGCTGCTGCTGGGAAACCAGGGAGGGAAAAGGGAGAGGAGCTAAGGGGTTTATAGAAGTACTAAAAAAATTGTTTAAATGTCAGTTTGTCTGTCTTCAGACTGCATGCCAGAAATAAGTGGAGTAACTCACAAGTGCATTGTTGGATCCATCTGCACATACTTCAACTGAAATCAACTCCTGAAAAGTAATTTCCAGGCCTGTCTCATAACAGTGAACTGAAAAGAACCCACCAAAGCAGAACATAATTATTTACTTTAAATGGAAGTGTCCAAGAATTAAGATACATTGTTATGTCATGACAGCATTAATGACCTTTTAAAATACTGAAAATTTATTTTTTAAATCTCATACAAAGTAGCTTAATGTCATTTCTTTACTTCCAATGACTCATCTTTCATTTCGACAAGTCTTCCCTAACGCAATTTTCCTCTGTGACAGGCTGCTCCCAGATGCTGTCCAGTGTGCCACTTTGACCTCCCAGTTCCCACTCCTGAACCCATATTTGCACTGCTTTGCCAAGTGACCAATCATTCTTGAGTCTTTCAGTTGCATACAACCAGTCCCTGGTGTATGTCCTCTGACTGCGCAAGGGACGGTCCCCAAGCAAGCATCCCTTCCCCAGTTACCACACCAGGAGCCACTATCTATAGAGATTGGGGCCCACTCCCAATCACCATACACTCAAGTCTGTCCACTTAAAGAAATGGATCGTGCCCAGCCATCTTCACACATACCAAAAAATCTAAAGATCACACAGCTGTAGATAAAACAACTACTAGTTTATTGATCAGATGATTCTAAGTGAGAATATGGCCAAACATGGCAGAATCACAATATAAATGAGTCAAGAGTGACCACAAGGAAGTAAAACACACTTACTACCCTAACACCTCTAGCTAAACTGATCTCATAGTCCAAGTTCATGCTCAAGGTGTTCGGCTGTTGGATGTCTGTACAGCCAAGTCTCTGCCTGACACCAGGCAGGGCCCAGATCTTGCTTAGAGTTGTTGCAAGACGGAGAGTCCCAAGCAAAAAGCTCTGAATCCCTCCAAGTGTCTCTCTGTGTCCCAAAACTCCCCTGACCCCTCCTTTTCTTGGCAGAGGTGATCTCTTTGTCTGCTCTGACTGAGGGAACTCAATTAGCATATGTGTGTGGGGGGGGGGAAATGTACCTGCTATTGTGGGGAACATTTCTGGTTTATGCACCGTCCTGTTGAAGGTGGGTAGCAACAGGTTCTGAGTCTTTGCTCCCACTTCCTTTACCCAGGGACCTGCCTGACCTCAAAGGTGTCCCCCCCCCCCCACTCTCCTGCATGGTGGGGTCCTTGTAACCCCAACAAGACTGGCCCCAGACTTCCTGGGGGCTTGACCCCCAATCCTGTTGTAGTCATTCAGGGCAGGGGGTAGGGTGTCCCCACTCTGGGATGCTGACTGCACTGGGTGCTTCCCTGGCCCACCACTCACTGTATGCAATTTACAGTAATACAATTTATTAAACCAACAACAAGCAAGCATCAAATTAAAATAAAGAAAAGAGGAGAAAGGTTAAAGGTAAAACATCCAACAAGTCCCCTGGCACAGTGACAACACACACAGCATCTCTGGGGTGTAGAGGATGTTTTCAGTCTGTTTTACAAGTTGCGGGCCCTTTGTCCAGGCCTGGCAGCACTGCTTTACTCCAGGGAGTCAGAGACACAGGCTCTGGCAGTGGCCACATGTCCCCAGGCTCTAGGGCCCCAGCATCAGGGCCTCTTTCACAGTTCCCCAATTGCTCACCGCACCCAGCTCCAGACGTGTCGAGCCCTGGCTCCCAGCCCCACTCTGCTTTACTGTGGCTCTCTAGGATGCTCATCGGGCCCCTCTGGTTCTGCTGCTGTGCGTCTGTGCAGATCAGATCAGCTCCCTGGCTCCTTCTCTGGCCTCCTGCACCCTGCTTCAGACAACTCCAGCTCCAGCTCTGCTTGGCTCTCTGCTGGTCCAGCTGCTGTGGGTCTGCTCTGCACAAATCAACTCAGTCCAGCTCCCTTGCCTGGGTTCTCTGGCTCCCAGCTGCTGGCTGCTTAGTGCTTGCTCCTTAGCTCGGCCCCACATGCTCTCTACCTTGCCCAGACATGTCCAGCCTGCAGTTTCAGCTCAGGGGTGGGGTAACACTCTCCTGGCTCCCTCATTATCCTGTCCAGCCAGTCAATCGGATTATCTTGGAACACGGCCTCTCCCACTGGCCCTGGGGCTGTCTGTTTCAGAGTCCTTCCAGGATGGAGTGGCCAATTAAAAAGGCCCACTCAATTTCAGTGAGAGGCAATCAGTCCTTTACACATATCTTTTTGTTGCCTCATCCAGGTACTTGCTTGCTCACCAGTGTTGGGAGAGAGCTCTGTCTCCCACTCTCCTGAGCCATGCTAGATATTTGTACACATGAATGAGGCTTCAGGAAACATATCACAGTAATCATGTAGAATGGGTTACGAGCATCCATACAGAAACCTTGTATGGTATAATTGGCAGGAAAACATACAATCTCACTGTGTAAGTGAACAGAAAAATCATATAGATCATAACCCAGGATGCACAGATGTGCATCCTGTGACATCTTCCAACAGATTTTACAGTTACCTTCTGCAACATATGTAAGTTAAAATACAACAATTCCTAATAATTAAAGAAACCATAGCCTGAATGTAAAATGATGCCGTGTTATACTGGTTTAATCATCACTATTTTAAAACCTAGTACTGTGTATCTTTATTTAGAATATGGTTTCTCCTAAACCTGGTCACTCTCCTTGGCAACTCCCTTGGACAATGTACAGTTAGTAAAGAGAATAAATGTAACTGCTAATTGAAAGCAGCTTCCTATTTTGGGTAAATACCCCTTTTTAAAATTCCACATCTCTAAGAGTTCCATGGACTAGCTAGCAGGAATACTATATCCTGCTTATGAATGAGGCAAATGTCTTCTACCCTTTACTAAGTCTTAACTTATGTTAATATTTCTTTTGTAATTGCACATGCCTGAAAGCATCCTCATGGACCAACTCCTATTTAGGTTAGATGAGTACAGCACATCTTAATCCTAAGTACATGAAGGAAAGGCAGCTATTTACTTGACCTTTTCACATACCCATAGGTAACTCCCAAGACTAGGATTTGAATCTGCAAGACTTGCTCATGTGAATGATCCGTATTCATATTAGAAATCCATCCTTTTGAAGCTAGCTGCAACTTAGACCATTGGGGCCAGAGTTCTGGCTGCATTAGTCCAGTTTTATGCCAGTGTAGCCCCTTAAAATCTATAAGATACTACAACAGTTTCCCAAAACACTCATGGATGAAGGAAAAACATTCAGATGGAGAAATATTGGGTAGAAATAGCCCTACATTTTCAAGCAGTTGACTTCTGAGATTTTCCCCCCCTATTTCTGATTTGTCCAAATGATAAAAGTAAAGGAGATAAGAATGCATTTGTTCCACTTCCATCAGTGGGCTCAAGAGTTCTAGATTTCTCAGAAGTGAACAGTTTTTTAAGGGAAATAATTCCTCAATTGCTAATTGAGCCTGTTGGACCTGCCTGAGGGATAGCCTTTTGCTTTGTGTCACACTGGCTCAGTAGTAGTCAGTCCCTGTTGTCATAAAAGAGTGAGGTCTTTGACAGAGCATTCTCTGTGAGGGCACCAGAACCTGCTCTTCTTCCTTGGGCTGAAATGGCTTGAATTTGATAATCTGCTACGCCTGCTGCAAACACCATTGGATTTTCTCCCATGAAAGCTCATACAAATATATTTGTTAGTTTAAGTGCCACAGGACTCCTCTTTTTTTTTTTTTTTTTTTTTAATATAACCAAACTAACACAGGTGACCCTTTGGATCCTGTTTGATAGGCTGTTTTAATAACACTAACACTGAGCTTTATATAGGCACATTATTATTTAAAAATAAAAATAGATAGTTGTTTTCACTTAAGTACTGTATGCTAGTGCTGGGAATGTCTAGACAGCATATGGGAGCTATACATCCAAATCCAGTGGGAGTGTGATGCCCAATTTCTTGGACTCCTTTGAAAATCCCAACTTATGTTGTTTATATACTGCCAGAAACATGCTAAACAGCTTTCAGTTACATATAAAGACAAGGTCCTTTTCTTGAAAAGCTTACGATCCAAATGGATAAATATATGGAAAAGAGGTATGTGACGGGGTAGCCCCACCCCACGCTTTAAAAACCCAATACACACTATGGATGGTGGAAGCCCCGCCCCCTAGACTCTGCTGGGCATGCTTAGACTGCTGCCCCAGTATAAAAGGAAGCAACTCAGTTCAGTCTGGGCTGGCCAGCAGAGAGGAAGGACATCTGCTGGGAGCTCCTGCACCACAGCTGCATCAGGTCCAACCTGAGGGAGACTCGGTGGCCAGAAGGGACTCTACAGAGCAGTTACCCTGCAAAGAGCAACTCGTGGCTGAAACCCAGGACCTGTAAGGAAGCCGATGACAGCTTTTCCAGGTCACAGAAAGCCACGGTCCAGTGCTCAAGAAAGACTTCACACAGCCCTGGTAGGAAGTAGCCCAGGGGGCCCAGAGGGTGAATTTAGGGTGTAGAGACAACCCAGTCAGCGTGTTTCAGTCTGTATCCCTGCTGACTTGGGGCCATACCCCTAGCACCCATAGGGCCCTAGGCTGGGGCTCAGTGGAGCAGGTGGACCCGAGTCCCCCCTACCTGTGCACTGTGTGTTTGTCAAAATAATTCCTAGATCGTATCTTTTAGAAGAATATTCAATCTTGATTTAAACATTGTCAGTAATGAAGAATCCACCATGGCCCTTGACAAATTGTTACAAAAGTTCATTACTCGCACAATTAAAATTTTCCACTTTTTTCCGTTTGAATTTGTCTAGCTTCCACTTCCACTTTCCAAACATTGGATTATGTTGTTCTTTTCTCTGGTCACATTGGTCACTTTGAATTTTGATACCTTTATGATGGGAATGGTGGAATAGATAATTTTATTTATGCCCAGATGCAGAGGCATCGCTGCCCCGGGGAGGGACCTGGGGCACTGGCCCAGGCCATGCCCCCAGCCTGCAGGCCACACCCCCATCCCTCAGGCCACGCCCTGGCCGGGGACAGGGCTGGAAGCTGCCTCAGGCAGCTGGGCCCAGCATCCCTGGCCAGGGATGGGGACGGACCGGCCACTGCTGCTGTGGGTGGCCGAGCCCCAGATCCCTGGCTGGGGATGGGGCCAGGGCCAAGAGCAGCCTCAGCGGCCACGGGTGGCTATGCCCCAGATCCCCAGCTGGGGACGGGGCTGCCGTGGCCGCGGGCGGCAACTGCCCTGTGCCTGAGGGCCTTGTACTGACTCTGGCTGCTAGACCACACTACCCTGAATCTAGGGATTTGCATGGACCCAACCGCTAGGCTGTACTACCCTGGCACCATAAATTAAACAGTGTCACGTGGGTACCCTACCTTCTAGTTGTGCACCCTTTGTATTTCCCCACATGGGAGCACTAAAGGGGTATAACCCCCGACAGGGTGAGACATGACAAAGTAGTGATATTTTCCACACATACTGAAGTTCTACTTTTATTTTCTCTAATGTAACAGTTTACAAAAGGAGGATGAAGTCTTTTAAATGTCACAGAAGTCTGATTAGAGAAGGATTTGTAAGGGTGAATGCAGACATGGCAGACTAGGGAGTTCATAACACTCTGTTCTATTCAGGTTCTCAGACAGGGGTATCCAAGCACTGTCATCAATTATCCGATGTACAGTCTCAAACAAGAAATGATTAGTAATGTTTTCATCTCTGTATGTTGCTAACGTGAAATCACAAAATGACTGAATTACTTGCACTGTAACACAGTGAATAAAAAGCAAAGTAAAGAAAAATTCTCTGCTTAGATCTGCAATTAACATGCTCGTTGATTCAGTTGTAGCAGAAAAGGAGCATAGCCTAGCTGCTAGAATCACTTTACTGAAAATAAAAAGCCTCCAAGCGGATAGGCTACACACAGATTTTTCTTATTTAGGCTAGCAGGGTTTGAGAATAGAGAAGGTGGCATCTCAGATTTTTTGACGCAATGATAAAGGACAGATGGAGGGCAACTGTGCAACATTCAGTAGGGACCACAACACTTGAGTAAAGGATGGTATTGATGGATTCTCAAAAACACTTTTTCTGCTCCTTTTGGTGAGGGGTAATTAGAAGGCAAATAATATTAGTTAAGAGGTAAAAAATAGGGATCCTTACATCTAAATTCAAGGTAGAAAACTAACAGACTTAGATTTTTAAAAATTGATGCTGCCTCTCCATTGATATACACAGCAAAACTCCAAAAGCATTAGCATGATTAAATGGCCCAACTCTACAGAAATAGTTTAAAAAGCCCTAGTTTGGCTGTATGCCATTCTTCTGTATGGAGGGATGCCAAGAATTAAGCACTTGGAATTAACAGAATGAACTACAAAGTCTATAGCAAGCTTGAAGACAGTGTTTGGAAATTATCTCCTCCTGATTTAAAAATTTAACTCTGTGGGACTGATTAAAAGCTTCTTCATTATATTGCATTATATGGCAAGAGATTGGAGAAGAAAATCTTGTTGGAACATTTGCTTTGGAATGAGAGAGAAGTTTTACATATTGTTTCTTCTCAGAGCTGCATTTAATCCAGAGGAAACATATACTATACCAGCAGAAGAATATAAGATTGGAGGTTTGCACAAGGCTTTGAATCTGATTGAATTTTTCCAGTCAATTTGGATTCAAAGAATTATACTGCAGGAGTACAAGCATGCATCCTTTATTCACTTGTAGAAGCAAAACGGTAACAGATAATCCTGCAATAACTATTGATGCATCATCTCATTGTCAACAGCTGGCAAAATTTTTGCCAAAACAGGTCAGTGTGGCTTCAGGAAAGGTGATAGAACCACTGATGTGATGTTTGAAGCTCATCAGCTTCAGGATAAATGCCCGGAACAGAACTTCAACTTGTTTATGACCTTCACTGACCTGACAAAAGCATTTGATAGTCAGTTGGGAGGGAAGATCCTGACGTAATTCAGCTGCCCAGAGAAATTCATTGTAATGGTTTGGCAATTCCATGATGGCATGCTTGCTTGTGCTACAGCTGACGGTGAGTCATCAAAACCATTCCCAGTGATCAGTGCAGTCAAACAGGGCCACATGTTGGCCCCAGTCTTCTGTGAGGCTTATAGATGCCATTTGTGACTGACACTGTGATTGAACTCAGACACCAGATTGATGGCAAAGCTTTTCAGTCTGCAGAGATGACAGGCAAAGATGAAGACACAGGAAATAATTGATCGTGATCTTCTATTTGCTATGACTGTTCCCTGCGTCAAATCTGAGTCTGATGTGCAGTGGAGTATGAACTCTCTCTCTTCAGTTTGCGGCAATTTGACTCTCACAATGAACATCAGACACAAGTGACGTACCAGCCAGAACCAAGGAAGCCTTATCTAAAGCCCACTATCGCAGTGAATGGCCAAATCCTCCAGACAAGTTCACAGACCTCAACTGTACACTTACGTGAGTTCACCGCAATGAGGAAACCAAACACTAGAACTGCCAAAGCAAGCGTGGCCTTTGGCAGAATATGTGAAAATGTTTGGAGCACAGAAACATTAGTCAACAAACAAAACTCAAGGTCTACAGAGTCACCATGTTGCCAACTGTGATGTATGTGTATGAAACCTGGACAGTATACAGACACCCTATTATTAAGCTGAATCACTGTCACATAAGTTATGTGAGGAAACTGATGAGGATAAGGTGGCAAGATAAGGCTCCAGCGACTGGGGTTCTCATACAGGAAGCATCCATGCTCTGTTAACAAAAACACAGATGAGATGGTGTCTCGGGATGCACATCTGTGCACCCTGGGCTATGATCTCTATGATTTTTCTGTTCACTTACACACTGGAATAGTATGTTTTTATGCCAATTACACCATACAAGGTTTCTGTAAGGATGCTCATGACCTATTCTACATGATTACTGTAATATGTTTCCTGCAGCCTCATTCATGTGTCCGAATGTGTAGCATGGCTCAGGAGGGTCGGAGACAGACAGCTCTCTTCCAACATTGGTGAGCAAGCAAGTACCTGGAGGAGGCAACAAAAAGATATGCTAAATGAGTTCCCTGGCTCAGACCAGACAAAGAGATCACCTCTGCCAAGAAAGGGAGTGGTTAGGGAAATTTTGGGACAAAGAGAGACACTTGGAGGGATTTGTGGCTTTTCGCCTGGAAATCTCCATCCTGAAACAACTCTAAGCAGGACCTGGGCCTTGCCTGGCCTCAGGCAGAGACTGGCTGTACAAACATCTGACAGCTGAACACCTTGAGCAACTTGGATCATTAGGTCCATTTAAACAGAGATATTAGAGTAGTATGTGTGTTTTTACCTTATTTCCTTGTGGTCTCTCCTTACTCATTTACATAATGTTTCTGCCTTGATTGGCCATATTCTCACTTAGAATTATAATCTGATCAATAAACTAGTAGTACTTCTGTCTAAAGCTGTGTTGTCTTTAGAGGGTGAGAGTGAAGAAGGCTGAGCATGATCCATTGCTTTGTTAAATGGACAGACTTGAGAGTATGGTGATTGGGAATGGGCCACAATCTTTGTAAACAGTAGTGCCTGGTGTGGTAATTGGGGCCAGGGGTGCTTGCTTGAGGACTGTCCCTCGAGCAGCCAGACGGCACATATCCACTGCTTGGGACAGATCGCATGCAAGAGGCTGGAGTGGACTGACTCAGGAGTCAGTGCTGACTTGGCAAAGTGGTGCAAATTGTGGTTCAGGAATGGCAATCAGTCACAGCAGTACAATGGACTGGATCTAGGGACTGGCCTGTCATGGATCAGGAGACAATGTCACAAAAAGTGCCAAACATCTTTGATGGCGAGCTAAAAAAGGAGGGAAAGCACTCTCAGGTGATCCACAAGAAATGTTTCAAAGACTCCTTGAAAGCATGCTTGAGGCAGTTCAATACTGACCCATAGTTTTGGGAAGATCTCACTCTGAGTCATTCTATCTGGCAACATCTCATCTATAGCTGAGTCACAGTCAATGAGCAAAAGAGAGCTACTGAGGAACAGTAGAAACTTCAGCAGTGTAGATCTCAGAGCAGTAGCATGTCTGCTGTTAATCAAGTAACCATGGTGGTATCTCTTATTCAGTGTGCCACAG
Organism: Podocnemis expansa; assembly: GCA_007922195.1. NCBI lineage: Eukaryota > Metazoa > Chordata > Testudines > Podocnemididae > Podocnemis > Podocnemis expansa. Next base: position 3,784,313 of record ML682082.1, on the reverse strand, counting down.
ACAGTTCAAAGCTCAAAGTGGCCTGATCAGCCACTCGCTTGTTCACAGAAATCAAACCAATCAGCCATGCCATAATCATCTTTGAGTTTGAAGGACAAACAAATGATGCTGGATTACAGTTTAGCTAAATTTGAGAATGTACCCAAAATCTAATGCTCTTTAGCCAAAGAATTAATTTTTTAAAAACCATGTATGGCACCAAGACAGTTTAGAATTTTAAAATTGAAAGTTAAAGCACTAAAGAATTTAGAAATGCAGTTGGTAAAACACAAGAAAAACAACAGTTGTCTAGTTGGCAGTGTGGATTTAATTCCCAAACCCCTGCAAAATATCTATCAAGATCTTGTTAGTGCAAATCAACCTAGCTCTGTTTCAATCAAAGGACTTACATCAATATACACAACCTGAGAATTTCATCTCTCTATATAGATTCATTTGTTTAATCCTGATCTTCCTCTGCAGAACTTAATGTTAATTTATACCACCTGTCTGGTCACTGAAAACTAGCAGAAGCTGTCCAATTCAAAATGACCTCTAAATTTAAGATGTATTTTATTTCCCATTACATCATTAAACCTATTAAAATCAAGCACACAATTCCAAAATTTAAGGTTACTCTAGCTCTTCTTCACAATGTAGTTTCTATCTCTCTCTTTAGTTGAGAATTTATTATACTATATATTTACTTGTTGATGGCATGTACTATAAAATATGTTTAACATGGCCATATGGTTAATAGAAGTTTTGCACCTGTTCACATGACTTACACTTGCTTCCCCCCATTCTGTAAATTCCCCCATCTTCAAAGCATCCGACGAAGTGGGATTTTCTCTCACAAAAAGATCATGTGATAAATAAATTTGTTAGTCTTAAAGTGCGACAGGACTCTTTGTTTGTTTTACTGAAGTAGACTAACATGGCTGACCCTTGGATCTGTGCTCCTAGCAGTTGCTGATGGGTATAGCCCTGTGTGGATCCACATCCAATCTGCATTGACATGAAATGGTTCACGGATATCCGTATCACTGGATGAATATATCCACGGATTTCATGCAGAGATCTGCAGGGCTCTAGTGTTAGCAGGCCTCTCACACCATCCCCTCCATTAAGGAATCAAGCTCAGTCTTGAAAACAGTTAGGTGTTTTGCTCCTAGTACTTCCCTTCAAGGGCAGTTCCAAAACTTCTCTCCTCGAATGGATAGAAACCTTAGTTTAATTTTCAAGCCCAAACTTGTTGATAGCCAGTTTATAGCCATTTGTCTTGTTCCCACATTGATGTTTAACTTTATTCCTTTCCCCTCACACATATTTATCCTCCCGAGGTATTTCCAGAGAGCAATCATATCTCTACTGCTGGCATTAAAAAGTCAAACATAAAACAAAGAATGTAAAGTAGAAACCCAATACATGCATCTACCTCATAAATATCATGAATGCATGAAATACTTTAAAAACTAGTCTCAGCTTCAACCCAATTTTTAAGCATGCAAAAAGTATGTCTGATTATCAGAAAAGGAAAGTAACATGGAAATTACAAAGACATCAATGAGTATTACAAAGCATTTACTTTAAAGGAGATATTGTCAAGATTTTCACTTTCTAACCTTGATTTTGTTTAACTTTACATGTTGTACCAAAGAACAATGCATAGAAAAAGGGGGCTAGAATGAGTGGTTTAATATTTTTAGGTGCCAAAAGAGTCATTTGTATTTTTATCATATCTTATAATATTCAAGGTACTTGTGACAACTTGTGCAGATAAGAATTTGATAAGATAAAGGTGTCTTCCTGTTCTTATTCATCCATATTCTATTATAATGTAACTGTGCATAAACAATTGCAGGGAGCAAGTCTGAATTTAAAGGAAACACGACAACTTTCCACTCAATGAAGGGAAAAAAAAATCTGAGAAAGTGTCTTGAGTGAGAAAATAACAGGGAAGTGAACACCTTTCTTTGGGCTTAGTTCATCACCCACAGAGGGAGAGGATGTCTTTGGGAAAGATAACAAAGGATTGAGAACTCTGAAAAACAGAAGGAAATTATAAGAGTGTCCATCAAAGAGTAACAAAGTTAAAATAGAGTAAAAACTAAGTAAAATAAAAAGTAAAATAAAAATACGGCTGAAGGGAGTTAGCTATTCAAAGTGATGGCTGATAGTATCAGTGGGATTTCTCCCATGAAAGCTCATGCATTAAACTTTTTTTTGTTGTTGTTTTTAAAAGTGCCACAAGACTCCTTGTTGGAGAGGAACAGGTGACCTAATGCTTGAACACTTTAATAAAAGTGTTACGTACTTCCAAAAACAAGGTTCTTTTGTAGAGAGAGCAGGGACTAAAGGGGAAAAACAAAGGGCCCTGCCAAGGAACAAAATTTTAATTGTGGGAGTATGGTCTTGCTGTACAAATGAATCACTTGGAAAACTGTCCAGAGCCAAACTGGTGTTTGAAAAGACTGCTACCCAGAGATCAAGTGAAACAAATGTCTGCATACTAAAACCAAAGAGGAGCAGCTACAGTCTTCACACTCAGTCTATATTAGCTTGTGACTAAATATATTTGCCTTTAAATGCTTTTCTTAGTTGTAGTATTTCACTTCTCTATTTCTTAAATACAAAGTATTTTTTAAAAAATTTCAAATATAATTTGGATGGGGCTCTTGACAAAGGAAGAGAAATGCTTGCCACCCCAGGAAATGAAAGAATTTTTACGCTCAAGGGACAAGAGAGACAACACACAGAAGTAACTGACTTCGAGATACCCATCAGCTCAGAAAGAGACTTGGAAAGGGCCATGGTCTCTACCGATATGAGGTTCCAGAGGGGGACAGGGCTTTGTGCTGAGGTTCAGAGACTCACAATCCCGCATTCAGACTAGTATTTCACAAAGCTAACTAAATAATATAATTTATTAAAGAAAATACTATATATTCATCTGCATACAGCATTGCTGTTTTTACTAAATTTTAAGTGCATCTAAGGCAACAAATAATGCACCAAGCCTCAAATCTCTTAAAGGAAAATTATTTAAGGAAAATATTCTTAAACTATATACTTCCATAAATTGTATTATCTTTTATGTTAGAAACCTATTTTCAAGGTCAAACAAGGTTTTTAAGACACCAATACTCCCATAACAAAAATCAGCATCCTCAGCAGCATAACAGCAAAGTCACAATGCAGGTATGAGTAAGCTGTTACATAACTTCAGTGACAGACTATTAAACACTGCTTTTACATCCCCATAACACAAAGCAACACTGCATAGTACAGCACTGAAATTTAACAGTTAACACACCTAAATGAACACTAGGACAAACATGGAGTTCAAAACAGATTACAAGTCACACTATAATGATAAACTGCAAAACAATAAAAAAAATCATTACACCCCCTAGTTACACTATTGCACTAGCTTTTAAAACAGAAACATCTACTGAACAATAGATCAAAGGGTTAAGTGCAAACCTCAAACTGGAATGAGAAATGGTTGCTCTTGTTAAGCTCTACTGCACTGTGGACATAATGAGTACTGAAAACGCTTGGGGCTGTGTGAAATAGACAATCTTGGGGACTAAGGAATCAAACTCCATTCAGTTGGATTGCATCCATCTATTCATAATAGGATTTAACTCACTGCTGGGCAAAAAAGTTTTAGTTATCTAGTGAGACTATTTCTTGTATGAAATGATCTCAAGCTTTTTTTTGCCCCTAGTTAGAAAACAGAAATTTAAGCCTTGTCTACGCTAGAAAATTAGGTTGGCATTATTGAGAAGACCCTAGTCTCTGCACAGACAGCATTCTGCCCCTATTATCCTTATAGCTACTGACTCTCAGGGAGGTGGACTAACTATAGCAACAAGAAAACCCCTCCCACCAGTATCAGTAGTGGTTACACTGACATGCCACAGAAGTTCCTCTACAATGGTGCAGCTGTGCCACTGTACTGTTTTCAGTGTAGGACAAGCCCTTATAACACCATAGGGCTAACACATACCAAGAAAATTTAACACTAAACACCAGAGGATTTTTCACCTCCAACCTACCCCTCCAAGGAGGTCCTCGTTTTAAGATGAAATATCTTAACTTCTTTTTTTACTCAGACATAAAAACGGCCATCCTGGGTCAGAACAATGATCCATCTAGTGCAGCATCCTGTCTTCCAACAGTGGCCAATGCCAGATAATTCAGAAGGAAGAATTAAAAGTATGTAATCTTCAAGTGATCCATCCTATTAGCCACTCTACTCTCTGGTAAACAGCAACCCCTGCCTATCCTAACAGCCTTTGATGGACCTATCCTCCATTTATTTATCTAGTTCTTTTTTTTTAAATCTTGTTATAGTCTTGACATTCACCTCATCCTCTGGGAAGGAGTTCCACAGGTTGTCTCTGTGTTGTGTGCAGAAATTCCTCCTTTTGTGCATTTTAAATCTCCTGTCTATTAATTTCACTCAGTGACCACTAGTTTGTGTGTCATGAAAAGGAGTAAACACTTCCTAATTTACTTTCTCCACTCCAGTCATGATTTTGTAGTCCTCTATAATATCCCTCTCTTAGTCATCTGTTTTCCAAGCTGAGAAGTACCAGTCTTATTAAGCTACCCTCATATAGAAGATTTTCCATACCCCTAATCATTTTAGTTGCTCTTTCCTGTACCTTTTCTAATGGTAATGGTGCTTTGAGATTGGCCAACCAAATCTTCATGTACTATTCAAACTGTGGACATACCATGGATTTATAAAAAAGCAACACAATAGTTTCTTTTCTCTCTTTCCTAATGAGCCCCAACATGCTGTTAGCTTTTCTGACTGCTGCTACACATTGTGTGGATGTTCTCATAGAACTATCCCGAAGACTCCAAGATCTTTTTTGTGAGTGGAAACAGCTAATTTAAATCCCATTTTTTATAATCTATAGTTGGGATTGTGTTTTCCAATCTGCATTGCTTTGCATTTATCAACACTGAATTTCATCTGCCATTTAGTTGCCCAATCACCTAATTTTGTGAGATCCCTTTGTAACTTTTCATAGTCTTCCCCCGCCCCACCTCCCCCATTGGCCACCAAGGGAAACTAGATGACGCTGGAAGGGAAAAGGAGACTGCTGTCACCAGCCCAGAAGTCTGTGTCCTCCCTCTTCATTGCACTGACTAGATAACTCTGCTCAGATCCAACCTTATCTACATAGAAGTGACTGCCAGCAGCTGAAAAAGGAGTCCTGTGGCACCTAAAGACTGAATTTATTTATTGCATGTACTTTCCTAGGAGAAAATCTCACTTTGTCAGATGCTTTGAAGATGGGGAAAAAACAAACTCCTAAAAACCCTGTGCCCCTTGCTTTCCCTGTTCTCCTTGTTTCCCCGCTGACTTGGCCCTAAAACAACAATCCCAAGAACCCCACTGAACTCACTGTCCTGGGTGCCACTTCAAGAAACAGGCGGTTCTGACCCCAGCTCCTCCTGGTCCCTCAGGGAACACTACTGCTTGGGCTCAATGCAGGGGAAGATGAGAGGGAGGAGAGAGCCCCAGATAGGCTGTTTGAGTTTGAGAGGAGTGGGGAGTGTTTGAGCTTCCTGAAACTCCTGGGCCATGCCACTTGGGACTAGAGCTTCCTGCAGTCCCTGATGGCTAGTGTCCACCCAACCCTCCCTTACCTATTGTTATCCCTCCTGGCCTGAGTGTCATTGTTAAGGTATGCATTCCTTTAAATCTGCAACGTCCGCCTGCAGAGGGATTTAAAGTGCCCTCTGCCTACCTGACTTAAGCTCACTAACAGTGCCTGCGCTGCTACTAAAGTTGGGAGCCAGCCTGATTTTCAGGGGGAGTTAGCGATGACGCCCCTAGGAACTGTCACCCAAATCCATGTCTCTTTCTGGTCCTATGGTAGAGCCAGCCCTGCACACTGTTATCCACTGGATCACCTGCATCCACATGCTTGCTGACCCTTTCAAAAAATTCTAATAAACTTATGAGGTGTGATTTTCCTTTACAAAACCATATGGATTCTTCCCCCTATGAATCATCATCTATGTGTCTGATAACTCTGTTTTTTACCACAGTTTCACTCAACTTGCCTGATACTGAAATTCAGGTTACCAGACTAAGTGCCAGGATAGCTTCTGGAGCCTTTTAAAATAATTGTCATTATTAGCTAACCTCCAGAAGCTGTACCAGAAGTTAGAAGTGTGTGATTTCACATTCCCATTCCTTCAGAACTCTTGGGTAGATACCATCTGGTCCTGGTGACTTATTACACCTTAATTTATTTCAAAACCTCTTCTAATGACTCCTCTATCTGGGACAGCTCCTCAGACTTGTCACCTAAAAAGAATGGCTCAAGGAATCTCCCTCACATCCTCAGCAGGGGTGTAGCTACAGGCGAACCTGTGAAAGCAGGCCCATTCAATGTGTTGCCTCTGCTGCCGATGGTCCACTTAAGCTTAGAGCATGAGGCAGTTTTCAGTGGATCACTACCCAAAATTCCTGCTTTCAGCCATATGACCAGAAGCAGGAAGTTTTGGATAGCGACCAGCCGAGAATCACTACATTGCCCAGTGCTCCAACTGCCATGATAACTGGAGTGTTCAGCAGCTTAGTTTCTCTGCCCAGTTGCTTCCTGTCATGGGACCGGAAGCAGAAAGTGGCTGAGCCCCACTTGAGTCAATCACACACCATACAAGAAAACCAGTTCTGGCCACATCCCTGATGAAAACAGATGCCAAGAATACATTTAGTTTCTCTGGAATTGCTTTATCTTCCTCAAGTGTTCCTTTACCATCTTGATTATCTAGTGGCCCCACTGGTTTAGCAGGCTTCCTGGTTTTGATACACTTAAAAGTTTTTTGTACATAAAAATAATGATCAGTATCACAGAAAAAATAAACCTCAAGTTCAACCCATACAATAGAAATGAAACAGTCATGCCTAATTATGAACAAGGAACACAATGAGATTTAATTAACTTGTACTGAGCAAAGCACCACATTGATCAGGACACACAGGAGAATGAAACATACCCATCTCCTGATCTGCACAGAAAGGCCACATCTTTTATTAATTTTAATGGCATGGGGGTGCTAATTGAAGTTCAAACTACACCTTCATTATTGGCCAGGGTAACAATGATAGCAGATGACTGCTGCATACCTGTAAGGGCTTTATATCTAGCAAAGGAATGGTGAAACCATGAGTGCTTTCCTTTCCCCCACAATTTGGCCAATGAACAGGAAGTCCACAAAGAGAGGTCTCTCTTTTCCTGTCCCCCTTTCCACCTAAGCAAAATCTCTGCATGTGTTCTGGACTAATGGGGGAAGGGTGTGGAGAAGCTGAGCCTCCACCTCCCTTCCCAGGGCTCCAAAGTCTATCTAACCACTGCCAATCCAATCCAGTATCACTTGTACAGAGACTGGGGATGGTCATATGAACGGCCAATTGGGTCAGATCAATGGTTCAATGAGTCAGTATCCAGTCTTCTGAGTCAATGCCAGATATTTCAAAGGGAAGGAACAGAACAGGGCAATCAAGTGATCCCTCCTGTCTTTCAGTCCCAGCATCTGGCATTCAGAGGTTTTGAGACTCCTAGAGAATAGGGTTCCATCCCTGACAGTCTTGGCTAATAGCCATTGATGGACCTATCTTCCATAAACTTATCTATTTCTTTTAATGACCCACTTATCATTTTGACCTTCACAACATCCATGGAACAAATTCCACAGGTGGGACTGTGCATTTTGTGAATAGTTACTTCCTTTAGGTTTAGATCTGCTATTTTGTTTGTTTTAAAGCCTATGCTTTTTGTGTTATGTGAAAGAGCAAATAACATTTCCATATTCACTTTTACCCTATTATTCATGATTTTATGGATGTCTATCACAGTGGTTCTCAACCTTATGCAGGTCATGATATCCTTAGCAGCATGTTGCGACCCTATAGGACACAACTGCCTGTCCCCCCATGCCTCCAGGCCAAATCCAGCCATCTCCCCAGCTCTCCATGACACACTAACTACTGTGTAGTGAAACAGTGGCATGTCCCAAGAGCAGTGGTTGAACCACTGCTCTATCATGTACTCCCCCAGGCATCTCTTTTTCAAGCTGTAAAGTCCCAGTTTTTAAAAACTTCTCTTCATATGGAAGCGGTTCCATACCCCTAACTATTTTGGGTGCCCTTCAGTGCCAGATTTCCCATTAGGCACTGTAGGCATAGTGCCTAGGGCCTATGAAATTTTTAGGGCCAAGGAAGGAGGGAAAAAATTAAAAAAGCAGGAAAAATAAGGAAAATCACATGGTTTATCATTAGAATAGTTTAAAGTGCATCATGTCAATCAACATAATTCAATTGGTGTTTACTCCTCTTTTTGCACATTTTGGAGTGAAAGTGTCTAGGGCCTACGAACACCAAAATCCAGCCCTGGTGTCCTTCTCCGTATCTATAGATCTACAGACCTGTGCTGCCCACAAAAATCAACCAGCTGGCACTAATTCAAGTTTCTATTATATTTAACAATTTCTTTTTGTAAATTTCAGAGTAGCATATCTTTAGGAATAATTCTAAATGCAGACCACAAAATGATGGATGCTTTGATAACAGGGTTCACTGATTATGTGACAGTGTGCATAGAAACAACAGTTGAAACCAAACATTTGAACAATAGATACAGGAGGATGTTTCCAGTCTTTACCTGACAGATAGGCAAACTGCTTCTTTAACTGGTCCTCAATATCTGTGGCACGGAGGGAAACAATATCTTGATGCATGATTTCGTCTGAAACAAAGAACAGTGCTATGTTATTTTACAGAGAACTTTATCACGGAATATACAAAATGTCAGTTCTATAGCAGTCACACATAAAGCTATTCAAATTTTGAAAACCTGGCATACATTTGGAGAAAGTCATTCAGCCTTTAGGCAAGAACAATCCTTTAGCACTCCATGTGTAGCAGGAGTGGTATATTCACAAATTACATGTAGCATTGGTTTGCTAAGACTAAAGAGAACAGCATGGCTGCTGAGTCAAATTTTTTTATGCGATTATACTATGAAAATCATACATGATTTTGCTGTTAAAAAGTTCACTCAAATTTTATTACAGTCCACTCAGATCATTTATTATAAATGCCTAAGATGGTTCTATTTATAAGCAGTCCAATCTAGCTGAAACTGTCCTATAATGTACACAGAGTAGGTTGTGCTGTAGTAAACATGCAAGAATACATTTCCTTTTGCCTTCGGTGATCACATTATTCCTGCAAACAATCACTGGAAGGGGATTTTAAGTACCCGATTCCCCTAGCTTGATTACTGACAAATATAACCACATTTTACCAAATCTTTAATTTCCTACCACAGTATGTGACCCAGGACAGCTAAAATTTCAAATGTGGTTGCTACACAAGGAAGTACGGCTGTTCCTGTTTTAGATTTATAGTTTCTTTCTTTAAGCTGTAGTCACCTTCTCTCAGGTAATCTGAAAATGAAATATTGTTGCCTCTATGATTAAATAAAACTATTTCTCTGCATTCTTTTTATTTAGCCATGTATCATCATTTCTCATTCTCATTTGCTTATTTTTAATGTGTCTGACTCTCACTTGGTCTTATGCATTTCATTTTGCCCTCACATTGAAATCCCTCTGCCAGCCCATGGTTGAGTCAGGCGATAAGAGAATTTGGGATAACGTATTTAAAACTAAGATATATGAACAATATTCTAGATAATAGCATTTTGAGATTCGACTAAATAGAATAGTTCCAGTCTAGTACTACCTGCTGTCACTGTGACACAATATACATTTGGTTTTTGATACCACTCTAAGCCTGCAAAGAAAAGGTGAACTGGGAAGGAAAGAATTATATTTGAAGCATTTGTCGTTTCTGCTTCTAGTCCTGGGGTATCTTTTTGCCATGTAAAAACATTTGGGGCACATTTAGTTAATATCAATGGAGAAAAAGCCCATGGTCTACCACTGCAGGTCTAGAACCATGAGAAGTACTTCACACAAGAGCAGTATATACTGCAAGTAATCTGGTATTTTAAAGCCACGGTGAGCATGCATCTGTTCTTCCATCTTTTGTAGATTGGATGTTATTTAAGTGTAATTAAAATTTTACAACTAGGGCTCATCTTCATTTGTCTATTCATAATTAACAGTGCTAACCACTTATGCATCTTTGTAGCTCAAATAGCACTGACAGCAACAATAGGAAAATTTTACAACATTCATCAGGGTTGAAAACATAAAACCTTCCACCAATTTCTATTTCTATTTTTTTTTTTTGCAGACTTGAAACATGTAGCAACAATGAAAAGTTCAAGAACTTACCTTTGTGCCTTGTTTATTTTTCTACATATATCTAGTTTCAATCCTAACTTGGCATTTTCCTGCTCTAGTTAAATCTATAAGCATTTGAAGGACTTGTGGTCATTTCTCTTCAAAAAAGTAAATCCTATACATAGGCTTGGAATTTAACTCTGATCTCTTGCCAGGCACAGTCCAATCACAAGAAGTGTATGTTATGGAGTAGAAAATTCAAAGCATCTCAGCCACCAAAGAAAATCTTTAAGAAGAGGACCTCAAGACTAGCAATGTAGCAAACACAACAATAGGTTGATTGAAAACTGTGGAAGACTAAAAATCAAAGAGAGCAATTTTTTTTTCAATTGAACAAATCTGACAAGCTGAATTCTAAGAAATGCTATTTTTAAGAGTATCCCAAGAATTACCAGTTTCATTTCTTCTGATAAGTAGCAACTTATATTCGGAAACAAAACTTTACTGTTCTCTTTCTGGCAACTGGACAGAAGCAGCACTGATAACTTCTTTCAAGGTCACACAGTGATCAAGATTATCTTCCTGTAACTGGTGAACCACCAGTTGGTCAAAAGACCCCTGCATACTTTATTTTCAAATCCATAAGATGATGTGTGGGATGCTGGTTGGATTAGAGAGACCATTTATAATATGATTTAATATCAATATTATTTCATAATCACAATCATTCACATAAGATGTCAGGTACATTAGAAAGGTTATAATTTTCTATTGTTTATGTGTATGTCATATTTGTATTAGAAGTTATGACATGCTTGGTGTATCTGTAATTCAATTGGTGTAGCGTTTATGGGTGACTCCCCAGACAGGATGGCAGCAGCAATAAGCTGCTTAAAGGCCCATTAAGGAAACTCACAGGTGCAACGGCCCCACAGAGTGAAGCCAAGGCAGTACCTGATAAGTCACCAGAATATACTTTTGTGACCCTGGACTCCATCTTATTTCTGTAAATTTACACAAGCAGCAGGGCAAAGGCCAAGGGACATAAAAGGCAGCTGCACCACATCCATTTGGTCTTCAGCCATCACCTACTACTGGATCAACTCATCTACAGCTGAAGTAGTAAAACAAAGGACGAGGTCCATTCAGGTACTGGATATATACCAGAACTATTCAACCCTGCAAACTGCACAATTCTACTTAAAACCTGATCTATAAGGACTTTCAAATCATATGTATATATCTGATTGCTTTAACCATTTCATCTAGTTTGTTTCCAACTGTTTACAATAAATCTTTAGTTTTAGTAACTAGAGGATTGGCTGGTAGCATGGTATTTTGGGTAAGATCCAAACATATACTGACCTGGTAATGTGGTTGATTTTTTGGGGAATCAGGACAATCTTTTTTGTAAAGAGCAGAGTTTTAAATAACTTTCTTTTTACTGGACCTAGTGGCTGATTGGGAGCCAGAGAATGAAATACAGGAAAGAGGGCTGTTTATTTTTGTTGTTGTTTTGTTTTAGTTTCTTGATAACCAACAGTGTGAATCAGAAGCACTGTTTGTGGCTGGTTGGGAAATCTGACTTCAGTATCACACATCAGTGCTGGGAAAATCTGCTCTCCTTTTGTGGCCTACTCTGAGTTTGGCATTTTCATACAGTCTAACCTAGGCATGAACAGGTCCCAGCATGTTAAACTGTTAACCGTGATTAACCATGTTATGCAACTATTTGATATATACAGGAGATAACTGAAGTAAGCTCTTTTATTTCCTTTGAAAGATCAGTCCTGGATGATCAGCTCTCCCAGAGAATTAAAAATCAAGTGTGACAAATGTAGGGGGAGTTTAATGTTGGACAACAGAAACATGAAGAGTCCCATCTGCATTGTTTGTTTAGAACCTGTGATTCTGACCCTGCAAACAGATGAGCACAGGTGGACCAATTCACTAATCTCGTTCAAAGCCTATGTCTTCTGAATGTATATACCGACACAGTAGGCATTCCTGCAGCTGCGAGAAACAAATATTTTCACATAGGCAATTTAAACTCCTAGCTAAACCTCAATGAAAGAGCTCTGCAAGCCCAGTTTAAGATCAACAGAACCATCAGACATGCAATTGTGCATCCAACATATCATTTTTCATAAAATTCAGGGAAACATTTTTATGTCCCCAAGTGCACATTGATTACCCCTCTCCCAGTATATTAACATACATATGCAATCTTATTACTGCCCTTATTAGCATCAGGGTCACCCCTGGGACTGGCTGGGGCCCAGGGCCAATTGATTTCTGGGTGCTCCTGGCCTGCCCCCCACACCCAGGGGGGCAGGGCAGGCCAGCCCAGAGGCCAGGCTCCATGGTCCAGCCCATACCCTGGGCTGGCTGCTCCCTCCCAGAGGTGGACCAGGCTGGCCCAGAAGCTGGGCTCCATGTTCCCACTCTACCCCTTTCCTTTGGCTTGCAGTGGGAGCAGGCAGAGCAATAGTAGGAAGGCAGTGGTGTGGGCCCTGGGCTACCCTGCTGGCAGCATGGGACCTGCAGAACTGAGGGCCTCAGGGCAGTCATCCTCTTACCCCTCCCAAGGATGGTAGTGATTAGCATTATATGAAGGAGCATCTGACTGCTCATCCTTCATTTTACTCAAATAAGCAACAGCCTTTTCTACCCCCTCTCAAGCTTATAGACAGCCTGATATTTACTGATGCCAAGACCAAGAGAAGTTAGTGCCTATGCTAAAAGTTCATCACTGAATCAGAGCCTTAGTTGGTTAAACCTATGCCACCAGGTTACAGGACTTGAAAACCTTCAAGAACAGTTTCCCATTGCCTCCCTACTTAACAAGCACACAAATTCCTCCTTTTTTTGCTTGTTTCTTTTCCAGAACACACCTGGATAAGAATGAGGCTATAGGAAGTCTCCTAAAATATGTTGTGCATCTTTTCCAAAAAGCCTTTCCACAGGAACATTGTGGAAATAAATCACTCCATGGATTCCTCCTGTTCCCCTGCTCTTCTGACCATCAGTCCTGTAAATCTTGATGTCCAGGTAAACATCAAGAATGGCAAATCTTGCTGTCTGTCATATCATGTTGTATATGTAAGCCTGTGCATGTGCATATGTAAATACATCTACATGGAGACAACAACAGATGAATCAACAGATTACATCATGAAGCTGGAGAGACCAGGTAGGTGAGGTAATATCTTTTACTGAACCAACTTCTGTAGGTGACAGACACATGCTTTTGAGCTGTGAAGAGGTCTTCCTCAACTACTGATACAGCTACAACATTGCATACATATATGTAATTGGTCATTTTCATCACCACATTGATACATTAATCACTTACATCATGCATACTATGTTAAGACCTATAACTGGAGCTTCTCCGGAATTTGTCAGAAAACGCAGATTAAATCAACCCAAATCATTTTATAAAAACATATTCAGGGTCTGTGGCTCTGAAGCAGACCTGCCATACTGTCTGCCACAGGATTGACACCCCAGGCCTTTCAGCCTCCCTGCCATAAAGACAGAGACTCAAAACTGGGGCTCTCACAGCCAAGACCTTGCAACCCTGGAAGTACCAGCTCAAGATCAGGCTTTCAGGGATTCTAGACTTTCTGCCTCATGGCAGGGAACTCCCTTCATTCCAACTGACTAAATGGTGCTTAGGCAGCTAGCTGTTCGATTTCCTTTAGGAGGAATCAAACCTGAATTATTTGGTTTTTTCAAATTCAAAAATTTTAAAATTATTCTCCTAGGGGAAATTTCAAAATTTCAAGTTCTTGTTCCAAATCGGAACAAAAAACTTGTTGTGAAACATTGGAATTTTCCATCAAATGTAAATGCTGAGTTCCAACCAGCTGTACTTAGCAGTCTGATCTGTATATATGTTAGCTAGTTAATCTCAGGTATGTTATTTTAGACTCATACTTCCTCCTCCTCCCTCTTCTTCCTAAACTTTTCTCTTTTTCTTACCATTGTTCGTGCATTTCAAAAGTATCATCTAAAATAACATACCTAATGCACAATTTGTATAACTATCTGGCTGAGAAAGCTATTTTCTGTATGCACTTTATGATGTTAATATACTCCAGACTGTAATAAAATATCATCCTTTATAAAAGCAAAGGTTTCTAGGAGAAAACAAGAACGAACATTGAAACTGCAGAGGCAAAGCACTGGAAATCAAAATTGCCTCTCGCTAATTTTACTTGAAGTACCAGAACCACATTATAAATTTTTTGACTCTGTATGAAAGATAATCAATACTTTGGAACAGGAATGCAGGAGAATTCTTTCTGTAGAGTAATTAAATGAGAAATACTGGAGGACAGAGGAATAAATCTTTGCTGAAGTCATTACTGGATTATGTGGGTTTACATTTAAAATAATGCACCAGCATCCTAACAGGCCTCCGAGTGACTACACACTTAGTAATTGAGCATGTGCTTACAGTTTCAAATTGGATTGTATTCCATGCAGCTAGCTCCACCCTAGCACAGCTGCCCTTCTGTTTTTGGCATGTGCTCAAGCACAGCTAGCGCAGGTACACCCATTCAAGTTATAAACTACACTTCCTGCTCCAATGTAAACATATCCAAAGTCACTTCAACCTTGTCTCATATCCCAGGAACACGACAGTGACTTCTCACTTCTAGAGTGCCTAATATGTCATTGAAGGAGTTCTCCAGTATGTCAAAAGTTGACATATAGCCTGAAGTTAGTAAATGAGAATGAAACAGTTGACAAAGAAAGCAAGCAGATCAAGAACTGACAGTGATTAATACAGTTTAAAATGATGGGAGAAATTGATAACTAATAGGGACACTGTCACAATGAAACAAACAAGTAGCCCTGTGGCACTTAAATACTAAAATTTATTTATCGCATGAGCTATTGTGAGAGTCCCACTTCATAATTCAAGATGAATTAATTTAAAAATGCATTGTTTATAGGATAAACATTTTAGACCTCAATCTGGCAAGAATGCTTTTGAGAGTGCAGTGACATGCATTGAAGGATCTGCACCTAAGACTATTATAGAGCTGTTAAAAAAAACTTCTAATATCTGGTAATCTTTGTATTTTGTTCAAATCAAAACAGTAACATAAAACACTCAGTTTTTTAAATATCAAATTGAGTTTCATTTCTAAATCAGTTTCCTTTTCTGGTTGTCCTGCACTAGACAAATGTGTCAAGTTACACAGCACACAATAAATTTTAAATTCTATTCATATTAAATTTAGAGAGAGAAATTAAGAATTTTACTGAGATTGAAATCTAAATTTGGGGCCAAATCTGTAAATTTACAATAATGTTCTGATAAAAGGAAAAATGCCAATTAAATATTAAAACCATAGAGAAAACAATAAATGAGGAGTCCTGTGGCACTTCTAAAGACTAACAAATTTGTTTATCTCAGGAGCTTTCATGGATTTAATCCCACTTTATAAATATCATACATGATCAATTTGGGAATCAGGAATCACCATGACATATGAGGACAGATGGTCTTGTGGTTAAATCATAGGACTGGGTCAGCAGTTCAGTTTCTATTCTTGCCTCTGGTACACATGTGCTGTAAATCTCCCAAGGTCACACATCCTCTCTATACTGCAGTTTCCGCATCTTTAAAATTGTGATACTTGCCCACTATGCTTATGGGTGTTATACAGAAGAATTAATGTTTGTAAAGCACACAGATTTTCAGATGAAATGAATTTATAAAGTGAACAAAAAAAAATCAACCAACTATTGTAAAAATGTGCTAGAGCAACAGTTCTCAGAATTACCAACATAACTAATTAGTTGTCAAAAAGAGAAAATTTCTGAATCTAAATAATGAATTAAGATTTTTTGTTTTTTGTTTTTTGCTTAAATTTGATACTAGGAGTTACGGCCACCCTGTCCATTCTACAGTAATGAATGGGAGAGGTATTCTAATATGAAAAAGGCTGGGATCCATTGGTGTAAACAATTATTTGAATGGGTACACTGAAGTTATTTTAAAATGTTTTGTTACCATGTCAGGTCTTCCTGGTGCCTCCATACCACCCCGGGAAAATGCTGCAATGAGCCTTCAGAACAAGGAAGACCAAATTGAAGTGAAAAGCAAAGGCAAAGTCAGATAGAAACCAACACTGAATGGTTCAAGGTATTTTATTGATAATAGAAACACCATAGAATCCAAACTGTATGAAGTTTTTCTATACCATCTGTGAAAAATAAAATTTGTAACATTACAAAAAACCCTCAAACAAATATAGAAATTACAGCTGTGATTTCTATTTGCCAATCTAAAGCATAGACTTGTCCCACAGTCAGAATCAAAACCAACCATGGAAAAATTTGTTTGAAAAAATACCTTAGGAAAAACAACCTGAAAATCTAAGTCTAATCAGCTCAGTGAACAACAGAAGCATGCCAAATGAACTACATTGCGGTACATCCTCTTCATAAAAATCACAAGCTCCTCTGGCTACAAGAACATGGTCACTTGCACTTCAGCAGCTAAAAATAATAATGAAAAAATATCATATGCCAGAATCTTGCCTCTGTGAGCTGCCTCATTTCAGAACAGCAACATGAATGATCCTGTTATATTACACTAGGAATCAGATTTTTCTGCTCTCTAATAACATCCATGTTTTTCATACAACAGCATAAAATCTCAGCTCCATATTGTACTGCAGCAGGAGACCAAACATAGTGAAGAGGACAAAAAACTCTTGGGGGTGACATCCTGGCTGTACTGAAATCTATGGACAAACTCCCATAGATTACAATGGACCCAAGATTGCAGTTTAGGACGAAGACATCTCATCCACATGGTCAGATACTTTTAACCAGAAACACAGTATCAGTCCTTGCCCTGCAAGAGAGTCTGAGACCTTTTAAGTCTTATTTTGATTCCGTTAATAGACCTTTACAGCAATACAGGATAAATCTCCATCATATATGTATTCCAGCTAGAAGAAATCTAAATTATAAAACCAAAAGTGTTGCAAGACATGGTCAAAAACATCAACTTACTGTGCATTTAGAGTAGCCCTTGTGCTATATTGCCAATTCCCAGTTCTAGATATTTATCTACTAATCCTGTATTTGAAAAGATACTGCATTTAATACATATAAAACTGTCTAGATGACTGAATATAATCAAAAGAGCTGGATGCACACCCTGTGTCATAGCTCAGATTCCTTATAGTGGCCACTGACTTTCAAAAACATATGCCTCTACAAAGTTTAATTTTAAACACAAATTTAACAAACAAACAGAGCAGAAAGTGGAGAGCTCCATCACAGAAAGTATTTCTGATCACCTGTCTTTCCCATGCTGATTTTTTTTAAAAAAAAAACGAAGTTGTTAAAGGTACTGAGCTAGAGATCAGATTTCACCACATGTGCATGCGCACACACACAAAATCCCATTCCGCTCAGATGTTAGTATAACTTTGCGTGCTGAGCACATTTGAAAGTCTGACCACTTCAAGCAGATGCCAAACAAGATCTGACCTACCTCTTGAAAACCAAACCCCAACTTCGAGTGCTAAGCAGTTTTGGAAACTGAGGCCTAGATGTTTAGACCTATCACTAAAAAGAGAAGATTAAACACAAAGCTGTATGATCAGAATATTCAAATTCTGATCTACAGAAAACCAAAAAAATTAAACAATGTTCATAATTAGTCTATGCTGCCACTCAGTCCTTAACTACTCCATGGGCCAAATTGCACTGGCTTATTGTACTGACAGCAAACTCAGGTACCTCAGAATGAAACTTTTCTACCCTAATTCTCCAAAAAGATTGGGCTGCAGATTAATTTATTACCCTCCTTCCCTCAGGATGAGCTATAGATAGTTGTTGCATACCAAAGTTTAGGGATGAAGGTGGATGATCTGTATGTTTGTATATATCTTATAAGCTTCACACCCCCTTCTCCCAGGCTGCCTCTACCAATTAGCCAGTGAGGCACTGGCTCGGGGCACTGAAACTTAGGGGCACTGCTTTGGTTCACAGCACCCCTGCTCTGGGCCAGCTCGTCCCACCCCCATGGCAGGGAACAGCCGGCCCAGGGGTGGAGCAGGCCAGCCCCGAGGGTGGGCTTGTTCTCTCACCCCTCCCCTGGGCTGGCTGTTCCTCCATAGGATGGGAAGGGCTGACTCAGAAGTGGGGCGGAGAAAGCCAAGGTCTAGCTAAGATTTAGCACATCCAAGCTGCAATTTTTACTGGATCCACATGGTTTTGTAAAAAAACAGTGGTAAGAATATGTCCTGGTTCTTGTGGAATTATGACACCACCTTTGGTAGTAAGGCTGGGCGGGGTTGCTCCTGGACCATGTCCTTTCAAACCATGGGTGAGGACCAGTAATGGGTCACAGACCCTCAGGTACTGGGTCAAGGCCATCCTTCAGGGGGCACAAGAGGAGTGATCATCCCTGGCCCTATGGCTCTGTGGGCCCCACACTGTTCTGCCCTGAGCAGAGCAGCATGGGGTCTGAACCACTGCTGCCCCACAGCTGCACTGTCCCCGCCCCCTCCCCACTGCTTTTAGCACAAAGCCAAGGGGGGGGTCAGAGGGGGACCACAAGCATGACCGGCCTCCCCATCCCCAGGGAGGAACAGCCAGTCCAGGGGTGCAAGAGGCCAGCCCAGAGGCCAGGCTCCACTCTCTCGCCCCTCCCCTGGTCCAGCTGTTCTACCTTGGGAGCAGGGAGGGCCTGCCCAGAGGTGGAGCAGAAGAGCAGAGCGCAGCACCTGGACTGGCCTTCTCCACTCCCGGCATGGGGCCCCACACAGGCCGATTGGCCCCAGGCCTGCCCCCTGCCCCCCTGGTAGGGACAACCTTGTACTACTGGGTCATGGCACCTCCTGCTGCTGCCACAGAAAGACTGGAATGCATTGCTGAAAGATGTATGTGTTCGATCACAAGCATAAATGATGTTTCAACTGGGTCCCAAGAAAGAATTTTGAAAACCACTGCCTCATAGAATACTCTGTATGGTGTTTCTGAGGTGAGTGCTCTCATCTCAGAGACGCCTTGTGCCAAGATAATCACCACCAAGATGCCAACTTTCCAGAGAAGGAGCAGCAGCAGCAAACAGGAAGCTAATGGCTCAAATGGAGGTCTGTCAGCCCTGACTAAGTACATGGATGCTAGGTCTAGGTGCAGACAGACAGCTGTCATCCTGGGAAAGTAGTTTCTGCCAAAGTGAGAGCTCCAACAGTGTTGCTGTCAGGAGTTCCAGCAGTGTGCTGAACCAGTGCCGTCAAGGCCACAGCAAAGCTATTGGTATCACGTTCACCTTGTTCCTCCCGATCTTCAAGAACACCTAGTGAACCAACAATTCCAGTGGGTAGGCATACAACAGTGCCCCCACTCATGAGAACAGGTAGCTTCAGACAGAGAGCTTCTTTTCAGTCACAAGGTCCACATTATGTCTGCCAGAGATGTAGTCCAACACTAGTCACAACTGTAAGGGTCTGAGATGTAGATGCACATGTTGGACCACAGAATTACAGGCTGCCATGGGTCCCAGAAGTCTGAGGCATGTCCAGATGACTATAATCAGATGGGCTGATATGTCTGTAATGGGGCCTGACATGGCTTAGAATTGGGACTCTGGAAGAAAGGCTCTGGCCTAGGTAGAGCTGAGCACTGCTCCTATAAACTTGATCTATTGACAAGGGAACTGTATTAATTTTTGTTTGTTCATGAGCAAGCCCAGATCCTGGCAGACGTCTCACATCACACTGAGTCTGTGTTGAACCTGAGATTGTGACTTATTTTTGATGAGCCAGTCGTTGAGGTATGGGTAAATCTCCACCCCTTGGCACCTCAGGTAAACAGCCATTACTGCCATAAACTTTGCAAAAACCCTTGGGGCAGATGCGTGGAAGGACAATGCCATAAATTCATGATGGCACTGGCTCACGAACTCAAGGAATCTTCTGTGACCATGGAAGACTGAAATATAGAAATGAGCACCCTTTAAGTCAAAAGTTCAATGGATCCAGAGAAGGGATGAAGGAGGGAGACTATGCAGAATTTCAACTTCTTGAGTCATCTGTTGAGAAGACACAGAACTAGGATGAGCCTGAGGCATTCTTTGGCCTTTGGAATAAGAAAGTACTTGGAATAAAACCCTTCCCCCCTTCATATCATGAGATATTTCCTCACCAGCCCCTACCGATAGGAGGGTTTCTACCTCCTGAATGAGAAGTTGCTTGTGAGAAGGGTTGCTGAAGAGCAGCAGGAAAGGAAAATGGGGGGTGGGGGGTGGCACTGAGGATAACTTCAGGGTGTATCTAGCTAATATGATATTGAGGACCCAACAATCTGATGTAATCTGTGCCCATGCAGAAGACAGACAGCCGATTCAGAAATAAATGAAGGATGGATCCAGAGATCAGATTGCAGTGCCATCCTCCAGCACTCTCAAAACATCTGTTGTGGGCTCTGACTGGGTAGCAGAGGAGGAGGAGGAGGAGGAGGAGAAGTGGAACAATGGTGTTTAAAGCCTTTTTCTGTCCCTTCTTTTATAGGTTCCTTGTCACTGTAGAGCTGAGAATCTAAGCAGTGATTGCGATTGTTTCGTGTTTCCTTATAATATTAAGTCTTCCATCAAATGCATAAACATTAATTTGTGTCCCTAAATTTGATGATTGTTTGTTTAAGAAAAATAGAATTTCAGCCTTGAATTTCAAAAAGCTCACAACAAGAAGTGATATACATGGACTTTCAATCGTGGCTGTATGAAGGTGGTCACATTTTGGGCATGTCAATCTTGACAATATTTATTTTATCAAACTAGAGGAATTTGAAAACCTAAAGGAAAGCTTGCAAGATCCAGGTGCTTCAAGACATAGAAAATTATATTATGAAATTTAAAGCTCTTTTCAGTAAAGCATGATGATTTGATCCTACTTCCCAGGTTCCATTACAAGAATAAGCAGAGCCTTTATATGCATAGATACCAACAATCCAGTCCAGGCCAGAATATTCCCTGTTTTGAACACCCATCTCAGGCACTGGCTCCTCATTTTATGCTTCTCCTCTCTAGAGGTGGTAGAAGCAAAAGGGCCTTAAAGCATGAAGCTAGCTTCTCTCCTCTCCTGCTCCTTTTGACTGCAGAGCATGAAGGGAGCAGGAACCAAAGTGACTTAAACACAGTTCATTTTTCAGTAAGGGACAGTGAAACCAGAGCAACTGGAGTGCTGTATTATTTATTTATTTTTGCTGAGGCATGGAATAGGGGTTGAAGTAGTATAGCACAGCTGTTTTCACAAGCTGGCTTGGGGTGCAGGAACAGAGTTCCTAGTTGCTGCAAGCAGCATAGAAACACTCAGTATATGTCTACACACTATGGACACTACAGCAGCACAGATATAGAGCTGCACACGTAGCATTGTTCTGCATAGATCTTTTCTACAGCAATCAAAGAGTTTTTTCCATTCCTGTATTTAAACCATTTCCTCAAGAGGCGGTAGCTAGGTTGATAGACAGTGTAATGTTTCCATCTAGCTGCATGCACACTGGAGGTTTCTTAGGTTGGCTTAACTATGGAGTTCAAGAATATGAATTTTTTACATCCCTGAGTAATGTAATTAGCTTAATCTACATGTTTTTGTAATCCAGATCTCCAGTATGCTCTGGAAAGCAGCAGAGGTAGGAGGACCAGACAGGCCCCAAAAAGAGTGTCATTCTCACTGGCAAATTAAGGAAGTATGGGTTGGATAGGTGGACTATAAGGTGGATAGAGAACTGGCTAGATCAACGGTTTCAGCGTGTAGGAATCAATGGTTCCATGTCTAGCTGGCAACCGGTCATGAGTGGTGTGCCCCAGGGGTCGGTCCTGGGGCCGGTTCTGTTCAACATTTTCATCAATGATCTGGATGATGGAATAGACTGCATTCTCAGTAAGTTTGCGGATGACACCAAGCTGGGGGGACCAGTAGACACGTTGGAGGGCAAGGACAGGATTCAGGGAGACCTAGATAAATTAGAACAGTGGGCCAATAGAAATCTTATGAGGTTCAATAAGGACAAGTGTAAAATCCTGCACTTGGGACAAAAAAACCCTATGCACTGCTACAGGCTGGGAAACATTCAGCTAAGTAGCAGCAGTGTAGAAAAGGACCTGGGGGTCATGGTGGATGGGAAGCTGGATATGAGTCAGCAGTGTGCTCTTGCTGCCAAAAAGGCCAATGGCATACTGGGCTGCATCAGAAGAAGAAGTGTTACCAGCAGATCAAGGGATGTGATCATTCCCCTCTATTCTGCACTAGTGAGGCCACATCTGGAATACTGTGTCCAGTTTTGGGCTCCATACTACAAAAAGGACATGGACAAATTAGAGAGAGTCCAGAGGAGGGCAACCAAAATGATCAAAGGGCTGGAGCACAAGCCCTATGAAGAAAGACTGAAGGAACTAGGCTTATTTAGCCTGCAGAAAAGAAGACTGAGGGGGGATTTGATAGCAACCTTCAACTACTTGAAGGGTTGCTCCAAGGAGGAGGGAGCTCGACTGTTCTCAGTAGTAACAGAGGGCAGAACGAGAAGCAATGGCTTCAAGTTACAGCTGGGGCGGTCCAGGCTGGATATTAGGAAAAACTTCCTTACTAGGCGAGTGGTGAAGCATTGGAATAAGTTGCCTAGGGAGGTGGTGGAATCTCCATCTCTGGAGGTGTTCAAGTCCCAGCTGGACAAAACCCTGACTGGGATGATCTAATGGGAGTGGTCCTGCTTTTTTTGGCAGGGGGTTGGACTAGATGACCTCGTGGGGTCCCTTCCAACCCTATGATTCTATGATTCTTACTCCCCAATGCATTTGAGCTCTTCCCTCCGCCACCCAGGTCCCTCCAGACCCTAATCCTCTTCCCCACGAGATATGATCAGCAAAAGTCCTTTGCTGCTTATTGCTTCCAGTGACTGGAGATTCCTTATTAAAGAAGATTTAGAAAGTTAAATGTTACAAAACAAATTAGCAAAAAGAAATGTTGCTGTTACTGTAGTTTTTAATCCTGCCTACATCCCCCTCCCCCACCAAGAAAAGGCGCACACAGACTTCTAAGGTGTATACTCTTTAGACTCACCAGCTCTTAAGGAAAACATTTATTTAAATATTCATTTAAAACAAAACAAAAATGTATTTGCCATAGTCTGAGGACATTTCAAAATTTCCCCCAAATGAAGCCAGGCAGGTATAGATTAAAACATTAACACACTGACAAAGTCTGGAAGTTTATAATTTATCAGAAATTTTTGATACGCTCAACTTCATGCTCATAGATGTTAAGACAGAGTTCTCCTTTTTGTATATTTGTTTTACTTTTGCCTGTTCTGCATAGTGATTTTCAGGCACAAGAACTAATCAACTAATTAAATTCACTACTGAAAATACAAAGACTGGTGCCAAAAATAAAAGCAAAAAAATTCTATAATATCCTCCTTTTAAAACAAATATCTTTGCAGATTTACTGCCTAGCTGTTATTTTTTAAATTACTATCTTTAAACATACACTTAACTCACAAAATGAGTATCAATTTTTATTAAAAATTATCTCAATACTACTATACAATTTGAGAGCGATACAATATTGACATTAAACTGAACAAGCCTCTTGTATGTGTTGCATCCAGACATATTTGAAAAGAGTAAGAATTGCTGAATCTGGCATTACTTAATCTGAGTCTGTAATGTCTCATTTTCAAGAAGGGAAGGGATTTCTCAACTGATTGATATCCATGCCTGCTTGGCTGGATCATTTACTGCTTTATACAAGGGAAGCAGAAAACATGTTATCAGAGATATCCACAGAATGCATGGTGCTCATATATGAAACAAACATTGTTTTCCTTTCACCTCCTGTAATTGAGATAAAGCCACTATATACTTTTTAAAATTAAGCAAGAAAGTGATTGGCACGTACAAATCAGTAACCTCTCCTCAACGCAAAGAGAAATATTAAAGCTAAACTGGTGGATTTTTATATGTATTCTTGAGTAATATCAGTAAGCTAAGTGTCTAGAACATATGGAAAGATGCCTCTTTGAAAGCTTATAAATCTACAGTAATAAATAAATGCTACACCCCCATAGTCACGCTTGGTTTGATCAGCAGACCTGGACTGTTCAAGCAAATATG
This sequence comes from Podocnemis expansa, assembly GCA_007922195.1. Lineage (NCBI taxonomy): Eukaryota > Metazoa > Chordata > Testudines > Podocnemididae > Podocnemis > Podocnemis expansa. The sequence goes on along the minus strand of ML682082.1, from coordinate 3,759,886 downwards.
GTTTGACAAATTCCTTTTTTAGATGCTGCATTTTCATACAGACCATGGCAGGACAGAAACCTTTCTTTATGTAGCAAGGAAAACGGATGGTTTGATTATAACAGTCAATAGGAATGCTCAGAATTTTGAATTATCTTGTTTTCTATTATGGATAAAGGTTAAGAGAGACCTGTCAGTCAGAAAGGCTCTGAAGGCTACAGAATTAATCCATAGTACATTTGCTAATGACTGGATTTTTTTGTTTTAATGAAGATTCTCCCCACCCCCACCCCCCAAAATCCATTTTAATTCCTCTCCTAGTTTAGGTTTTGAGATACATGACAGAAGCTATAGTTCCATATTTTCTGGTCAAACAGGAATTTAATAATGACTATTCATCAGCAATGTCTGTCAAAGATATTTTGGCAAGGATACTGGAATTTCTAATATCTCTGCCTGTCCATGGTCACACACAGTTTCAGAGAGATTTACTGATTACAAGTAATTCTGGAGCCAACTGAGAAGCAAGCATTTATTTGTCATAAGACAACTGAGTAGATAATATGTGTTAGAGAAGAAATATAAAGTTACTAAGTCCCTCCTCCCCACTTCCACACCTTCTTCACCATAGACTTTACTTCAGAAATTCTAGAGACAGATCTCCCTCTCACAGGCAAAGCAGATACATTTAGTTACCATCAAGTTAGTGGTACCCAAACTTACAGAAGCCCTGTAATAGGATGTGTAGGCCTCTAAAGTTTTAAAAGGGGACTCCTAAGCCAGTCGCAAGCCATTCTAATGACAATGTCTTCGGGACAGAAAATGTATGCACTGAGGGTGAAGGAGGCCATTGTCCCAGGGAGGTAGTTTATAATCTACACCATGAAAGTCTACACTGCTGACTCAGATCCAGGGCTGGAGACCAATGTTCCAAAGATGATGGTCCTGGAGACCCTCTCCTGCACAACAGGGTGGATCAAACTGTCTCTTTGAGTTGCCTCTCTCTCACACAGATTACCAGAACAGCAAAGCAGGCCAAGAGTTATCTCCAGGGCTAGAAGCTAGGAGTGTAATCTAGAGTCGGTTTCTGGCAGAGCCTCTTGGGAACATAGCTGAAGTTGGATATATAAAGAATTCCCTCCCCTCAGAGCAGTTAGAGTCCTGGAAAGGTCAAGGTACATCTCCAGGAGCTAATCAACTTCTGTTTTCTTTCTATTTTTGTCCTCATGAGATGGTGTTTATTTAAAAAAAAAAATGTAGATTCTGACCATCAAAGGAGAGGCTGAATACATTTAAAAACAACTGGGGAGATAAAGCTCTGCCAAGAACCATGGTTGTGGTTCTTCTGTTTAGTTTGGCCTGACCCTGGGACCCAATAATGCCTAGCAATTTACAGCTGCTTTCCATCTGGAATGCTCTTAATCTTTATCTAATGTTATCTTAAAGGGCAAGTAAAACTACCTAATAGTGCCAACAGTCCTCTTGCATAAACAGGGTATATGCTTCTTAAAATCAGAAGTAGTAGTTTTTATATTTCATGTGAAATAATCCATGTTGCATATATATTTGGCAGTTAACTGACCTTTGACTACTATTGGAAATATGTCAATGCCATGTGATGGGATGTTAGATGGGGTGGGTTCTGAGTAACTACAAGGTGTCAGCTGATGAGTCTTCCCAACATACTCAGGGTTTAGCTGAGTACCTTATCTGGGGTTGGATAAGGTATCTGGGGTTGGAAAGGAATTTCCCCCAGGGCAGATTGGCAGAGACCATTTTCACCAGTCTACAGCATAGTGCGTGCACCACTTGCTGGTGAATTCTCAGTAGCTTGAAAACTTTAAACTAATATTTGAGAACTTTAGTAACTCAATAGGTTAAGGGTCTACTACAGGAGTGGGTGGCCTGAATTGTGCAGGTTGTCAGACTAGGTGATCATAAGGGTCCCTTCTGTCTTTCAAAGTTTATGAGTCTACCTGTAGGAGAGTCTTGAACAGCAGCACTGCCATAAAATGTAATAGTGCCAATCCTTGCACCATAATGGATGATTTATGTAGTAATCTGTAGGATCTGGGACTTGGACCCTAAGGCCTGGCCCACATTAAAAAATTAAATTGGTTTAACTACATTGCTCTAAGACAGCCCCTAAAGCTATTTCCTGCATCCCCCAATGACACTATTGTTACCAATATTCATAATATTGTTTAATGAAAAGGTTTCAGTGGTGTAGCCCTCGGGTTAACGTACTAGTCCTCATGCAGCCCTCTGCTAGTCCTCATGTGGCCCTTGTGGTGATTTGAGTTTGAGACTCCTGCTCTAAGAGTAGTAGTTTTGACCAAACACATACACAAAACAAAGTACTTCTTCCACACAGTGGACAGGCAACCTGTGGAACTTGTTACAAGCAGGCACTGTGAAAGTCAAAACTATAAATGGCTTCAAAAAAAAGAATTAAGTTCATGAAGGATAGGTCCATCAGTGGCTATTAGCCAAGATGGTAAGGAAAGCAACTGCTTGCTCTAGGTGTCCCCAGCCTCAGACAGCCAGAAACCAGGTTTGGATGATAGCAAATTGATCACTTGATAATTACTTCATTTGGTTCAGTTCCTCTGAGCCATCTGGCATTAGTGAAGGATACTGGGAGAAAGAAACCATTGGTCTGACCCAATATGGCCATTCTTATGTAGTTTTATTGTTGACTTCACTTTCAGTGCATGATCCTGTTCCACATGAAGTGTGGAGACACAAGGAAATTTGTCATGGAATTAAAAATCTTCACATGACCTGAAGCTAGAACAGCAAAATTTGAATAAAGGACTGATGGAACTTACATGTCGGAATTTAGTGATACAAAGGCCTCTTTTTTCATGTCAAGATCAGACACGTTTATAAAAAGAAGAAATCCAAGATTCTAATATGATACAGCAAAATATTTCTTTCAAAACTATTGTGAAGCAGGGAATCAGATTTAGGTGGATCTGAAGAGATTGTTACATGATCTCCTCTCTTGCTTAGGATCAGAATCTACTCCCATTGAATCAGGTTCTCTGGAGTAGTCATTTGGAATATGCTGTGGCATTTTACTTCATAAATGACCTAAAAGACAACCTGTTTCTCTTATTTTATTTAAAAAAATCTGTTTGCTTTTAATGCAAACACTTGGATATTATTATGGTCCCTCTTAACCAGATCCAACGTGACTGAAATCAAATTGTACATATTTTGGGGTCCATTGTTTTCTCTTTTTTAAAACTTCATTGCTTAAACTTACAAGATACTTCTGATGGTCTGATTAAGAAATTTTAAATAAAATTAGTTTGAAACTAAAAAATTCAAAAACTATGGTAAGGAAAAAGGACAACTTTGTTCTGTGTCCCCTCTTGACTAAATTACACAGACAGTACTGTACTAAGAAAGCCTTCAATAAAAAAATCTTCATTAAAAGCAGTATCCGTCTGGTAATTATATTATATATTCAAAATAATGACTTGCAGACATTCCCTTCAACTCCCTCAGGTGGGAAATTAAGCCCTGCAGCAAAGCTTCAATTTCCCATTCTTTCTTCTTCATCTCCCCGCTCCCCTATCACTAACAGTCAATTTCTCAGTATAGCCCAAAAATGGTAGTGGTGGTGGGGGTGGGGGGGAAGGCTGGATCCACAGAGATTGCAGGGACATTGCATGAAAGATAATTGCGCATGAATGCAATTAATCTGTTAAGACACAAAGGGAACTCTCTCCTAAAAGCTCTTGTTTATTGAAACAGGGACTATAGCCCTTTTCAGAAATGCTGTTTGCAGGAGTTGATATTGGCTAGCTTTGCAAATGAGCCAAGTTAATGAATTGTTTTGAACCATTAGCCCAGCATGCAACAGAAGCATCTCTCTTTAGCCTATGAATCTTTTAGTGCATTAGCCTGGGTGATCTGCGTGCTGCTGGTAACCAAGTTGAGTTGTTTCACACTTAAATATTAACCTGACCAGCAATCCACAATTTATTCAATAGAAATTAACATTTCTTAAAATTAAAATTCAACTACTTATAGAGCTCAGCAATTTCTTTAGCATGAATATTTTATTTGATGGAAAATAATCCAGTTTTGACTGATCGAGAGTAGATTATAAATTTAACACAAATAGCTTTGGTCATTCTCAAAATGAGAAAGTTTTGGGAAGAGGGCTCCATGATGACACCTCTAAAACCTCTTATAAAATTTACACAGTAGTTAGGGTGCACATCTAAAATGTGAAGGACCATGTTCATAGCCACACGCTTGAACAAACTTCCCTGATTCAGCAAAAACTGATAAATTTTAGATCAGTGTTTCCCAACCAGTGTGCCATGGCACAGAGGTGTGCCGTCAGGTCTGAGCAGGCATGCCAAAAATTTTTTTGAAAAACTACTCAAAGAGCTCTGGATTGGCTCATTGGCTCATGAATATTCATGAGTTCATTTGGAAACTATATTGTGGTGTGCCTCAAATTAATTAAAGGTAGCAAAATCTGTCACGGCAGAGAAAATGTTAGAAACTCCTGTTTTAGATCATGTTGAACCCAATTCATTCCCATGCCAATTTCTCTAAACTGCTACTGAACCAACTCCTCAGTTGTTCACTCAACTCTAGCTCCCTTGCAACCTAAATTTATTATCGTTGGATCAGAAACTGTAAGTGATCAATCCTCTGAGATTTTTACCCACAACGGGACATTTTCCATTGAAAGTAATATATGAGATGTCATGTGAAGGAAAGCTGTAGTTGTTTAAAAAAGGTTTCTGCTACGCTGAAGTTAGACTATGGCATGTGAGCTTAAAAACACTAATGCTTCATCTTCTGCAGCATTCCTTCAAAATTAGCAAGCTATTAGACCTGAAATTAAACTATTTTTAAATGCCAGCTATAAAGGAAAAAAATAGCTTTGTCAGTTCAAATTCAGCATGAGGTGTCTGACTCACAGCTAAATCACTTCAAGACTTATTTTTTGAAACTAGACAATTGATTGAGTTAGAAGATAGATCATATTTCTCCACCCATTCAGGAGAGACAGGTTCCTCTTTCAAGGCACAATGAATACAACAGATCTTCACATTACCAGTTATTTTTTTTTTCAAACAGAATCACATTCTACAGAAATGTTGCTTTCATGCTATTAATCCTCCCTGAATATCAGTTTGATACATAGCTTCTAATTTTCTTCACACTAAGAAACATCATAATTTCATATCTCCCAACAGTCTGGGTTTCATTCCTTTCTATAAGTTCACCCATCTTCTGTAAGTCCACTCATCTTTGAAGCATTTGAGGAAGTGGGATTTTCTCCCATGAAAGCTCATGCGAAAAATAAATCCGTTAGTCTCAAAGTGCCACATGACTCCTTGTTGTTTTGTTTTTTTTTCCCCACAGGACTGTCTTGCTTTGACCCCCAAAAGACCTGTCACAATTGAAGCAGGTCACCTCTCAGGGCTGGCTGGGCTCAGTTGCCTGCTCTGGGCACTGCCATCTGGCCTCTAATGCAGGGAGGCTAAGCTGCATGAGTCAGAGGCATTGCAACCTGACACACAGCGTCACAGCACCATTCATTCAAAATGCGAGCAGTGCTACAACTATGTGCGTCAGAGGCCAGGTCACAACGCCCAGGGTGGGAAGCCAAACCCGCCAGCCTCGTGGAACTGGAGCCACCAGCGCAGGGTGCATTCATGCTGTAACTCCTCCGTAGGCCTTCCACCCCATGCAGCCAGGGGATCTCTCTGCTTTGGCCACTTGAAATGTTCAGAAGTATGTGATGAACAGAATCACAGGCGGAAAGAATGTATTTTATACAGGACTGAAATAGCCTGTTATCATGCAACCAAGGCCAGTAATCTCAAAAATTTACAAGCTAATTAAGGTCTTGTTCAGCCAATACTCAGAAAGAAAATAAACCTAGACTTTAAGAGGAAGTGGCATTAGCAACTTGGAAAGTGGCATTACTTCCTTTATAAGCCTGAGCACGATGATAAGCAACATTTTATTCCTTCAAGAGCATTTATATAACCACTTTGGTCATTAAAAGATTTCTTGATACTTCAAGAAAGGAGGAGCTGGGCCTTGCATCTTGATAAATTCTAATTTGGGCTGCTTCTTTCTGGTCCCTCAAGTTCTGAGTTCCCATTTTCAAGTAGCCATGGAATTTGCATTATCTCCATTTTTTATTCTTCTATTCAGTCTTCCCTTTAGAGAGGTCTGCATTTGAATGGCAACATGAAAGGATTAAAGAAATTTTTAAAATAGTGATACTTGTATATTATTTGTGGCATTCAAGTTCATTTTTAATACTTATGTGATCAATATTAATTCCAGGGATAATTTATGCAGGTTTGTTTTTATACAGTTTATCGAAAAACTGGAAGAATGGGGTTGGGAAAGGAGTCTGATCTTCAGAGGATGAGAGTCTGTTAAATACTAGTCCACAGAGGCCAGCTTGTTAGCTAAGGATGTGGCAGTTCATGTCTTTAGCTATGGAGGTCCCAGTAGGAGGGGAGAGAGGGAAGAAGAGTCCTTAGAGACGTTCAGAAGATGGTAGGCTGCAGCCTATCAAGACAGAGTGGAAGAGAGTTAGCACCTAATGGTAAATTGGGAATCAAATAGCAACCATCTATCAAACAGAACAGCAGACCCAAGAAAGAAAAAGGGAGCAGTCATCAGGAGACGGAGGAAGGGCATGTGTTGGCATGAGTAAAGCTCCACCATTTCTTCCTCCCACACACTTTGCACTTATACAGCACTTTGCATGTCAAAAGCACACATATGCAAACAAACCAGCAAAAATGCATCTTCTGTGACATCACTGTTTATTTAAAATGCATTCTTGGTGTGGTTATGAAGTGGAAAGATACTAATGGCAAGCATGGTGGAAAACATTGCAGTAAGCTCAATTACAACAAAAGGGATATTTTTGCTAATTGAGGATTCTCATCACAGAGCACCTTCTCACAGTTCACCTACATTTCAAGTAAAAGCACTGACAGCAGTTATCCTGAACAGAGCCCTCAGTAATGTCAGCACACCCAGCGAGCAAGGAAGATAAAGACTGAAGATAAATGGTTAATGCTATAAATGAATATGAACTAAACAGAATCAATTACCGTTCCATTACAGACTCAAAGAGCAATTGTAGACAAACTCGGCTTCAGTGTTATCTTTTAAATAATCCTAAAAAATGGGAATCTTAAATTCTTGTTACTTTTTCTCACTCAAAGAAGAGCAGGACAGTCAGCTGAGGCTAGGTTAAAACACACAGCTTAATTTCTAAAGGCAACTGTACCAGCAATAAACAGACAGACATACCGGGGGCAGGCACTTGTAAAATGTGCAATGAAAAATAAAACTCCTTCTGTCCTGCTCACACTAACTAGGGCTTCCTGTTACCATGAGCACAAGGTTTGGTTTTGTTTTGTTTAGTTGCCATCTGGCTCTTCATTAAAATCATAAAAGGAGGCTTTGGCAAGGATGCTGATCATTCAAGCAAACAATTTGTTGAAGTGTACTTTGATGGTACAGTGCCCATACAGTAGCACCCAAAGCAGCCAGTGTGATACTCCCTGTTCTGATACCTCCAGTGGTGAAATAGTCACTCGTATGCATGTCTTGATAGTGTCAGTAGCCAACTCAGTGTTTTGGGTTCTTCATTCCCAACATTTTAAATTAGCATTAAAGTTATTTGGAAATGCTTGTCTATATTTTATTATTTTTCTGGCAATATCAAACTCCAGATACTGGTGTATTATTTTCACCTTGTCAAAGTATTTTCACCTCCAGGCACATGTGGTAAAGTGGATTGCACCACTGCAGCACTTCTTCATTCAGGGTTTCTCTTCTCTCTTAGGATCTAGGATCTAGTTCAACTGTACTTGCAAGGTTACTCCTAGCACACTGTTCCCCACAGAAACCATGTCAGATCTGCCACTGCACCTATGTCCACCAAGCAGAAGTGCTTGAGTAATTCAGAAAACAAATCTAAAATGCAGTCATTCCAGTGGATGTATACAAACATTTATCACTCTCTTATGTGTCATTTTTTAGTGGCAAAGTATTTTAGAAATAGGAAATAAAACTCCTTTGTTATTGTTTTCTTCTGTAGATCCAGGGTCTCAAACTCATGGCCCATGGGACTTATGCGGCCCCTAAAGTTATTTCCTATGGCCTGCAACAACACGATTGTTATCAATATTTGCAATACAGTTATATGAAGAGGGTTCAGTGGTGCTGCCCTTGGGCTAACGCACTAGTCCTCACATGGCCCTCATGGTGATCTGCGTTTTAAGAGCCCTGGTTTAGACCATAATTTGCTTTAATCCTCTTTGCTTTATCCTGCTCTCAAGTGTTTCAACACCATCTTTGACATTTGCAAGTACTCCCTATGCCAGCTATTTTCAAACATTTATTCTTGGGACCCAGTTGAAAAAAAAAATCATTTATGCCCTTGACCCAACAATTAAATCTTTGAGCAATGCATTTCAGTCTTTCGGAGGTGGCAGCAGGGGATACCATGACTCAGTACCTGTACAGTACAGTGACCCAGACCACTGCCCTATGCTGTTTCAAACAATGGTTGTTACAACCAACTTGACATAGCGGCTGGAATCCTTGATCACATCAGACAGACTATCATGAATTAAGTCACATGTACATTATTGTGTACAGTAGCCACATAATATCAGCAGCAAAGAGACCAGTGCTATTTCCTCATTAAATCCACCAGCCACCAACGCTCCTCTGCCAGCAAAGCAATTGGAACACCTATTCCTTTCAATATGGCCTGAAAAACAGCATCAGGCTTTGCAGGACCAACTGAAGGAACAAGCTCCAGAGACAAAAACCCTTCACTGAGAATTCCTTCTCTGGCTTCCTTGAGGAAGTTGCTGGGTTGGGTGCCTAGATGGATTTCAGCTACAGTATATTATCAGGCACGGTGGCCTCAGAAGGTACACATGGTCCACCAATAATAGCACTGATAATCAGAGCTGGTCAAGAATTTTCTTTCTGAGCACTTTTTTTTTTTTTCAAATGGAAAACACTTTCTGTAGGAAAAATTCAGTTTTACTTGAACATTTTGTTTTTGTTTGCTGGAAAAATCATTCTGAGCTCTAGGGCTCCCCTGCTCTTGGGCAGGCCATCCCTGGTGGGCTACTAAAGAGTCCAGGCTTCTAAGCTGGCTGGTTCCTGGACAGTCCACCACAGCAGTGATTCTTAACCTTTTGCAGGTCGCAACACACTTGGTTGCATATCTTGATCCTATAAGACACAAAAGCCCACCCTCACAGGCCAAATCCAGACATCCCTGGCTCTCTGTAGCACACTAACCACTGTGTGTTGAAAACTACTGCACCAGGGGAACTATCTCAGAGCTGGGGGCCCCAGGACTTTCAGCTCCCCTGCAAATCAGAAGCCTTGGCACCACAGGTGGTCTGCCAGGAACTCTAGGCAGCCTGTGGACTCTTCAACAAAGGACCAAAACACAATGTCATTTGGACTATTTCTAACTGAAATTTTGAATTTAAAGTTTTTGTTCTGGTTTGGAACAATTCTTTTTTTTTTAAATTATTTTTAAATTTCCCAGGGACTGGGAATCCCAGTTTCCAGCCAGCTGTAATTATGAACCATCTAATAATACAATGAAAACTTAAAATTTCTAGTGAAAAAGATATTGCATTTTTGCAGTTTTGTTCAATGTACTTTTGTAACCATTTAAGATTCAAAAGTTTAAGATATGTTTGCATTTTATACCACACAACATGGGTAATTTTTAGGTTACCACCACACACACACCACTATGAACTCATATTGTATTCCACTTGAGGAAGCAGATGTGGGATACTTACCACACTGAAAGTTGATCACAAGGCATGCTCCTGTACACTCACAAGCATGACAATTATGAAAACAATGTAAAACAATCAATATATTTTGCTGTACTTGTGCTTCATGCACTTACCTACCAGAAAAAAAATATATAGCTGTAAATTGTCTTCAACCAAATGACCAATTTACTTATAAAGAGCAGCCTGGGTGTGTGAAAGAAGAGAAACATTTACTACAGCAAGTAGTTACTAGGTAACAGTCACTCCATAGTATTTACTTGCTATAGTTAATACAAGTCATAATGGCATTTCTGAGTGTAAGAAAATTCAAGTAAATATGAACACACAAGTTCTACTTGACCCATCTGAATGCAAGTGCAAAGTACTGCCGCTTATAGGTTAAAGAAACAGGGACAGACGCAGGGTCTCTAGTCTAACTTCTTAAATGGAGCAGGTAAGGATTTTCCACATGCATGAGAATTCTCAGGGGTTTAAGTAGCCAACTATCCCACTGAATCCAAGTTTCTCCTATTTCAGGACAGACAATATGTGGATGATGGACAGGCACATTAGGCATGACTGGATCTATCTTTTCTGCCCTCTCTTTCTAAGTTCCAAGATGAGCACTGGCTCAGTCTCTCTCCTAATCTGACATACAGCCTTTTATAAAACATTTTTTAAAAAGAGTATATTGTCTGGAAGCTGCTGAATAATCAGCCTATTAAGCCATAAACTCCCAGCTTCTCAGCAAGGATTCTAAGAGATCTATGTTAAAAGCTAACTGTGAAAAGCAAACTGGTGGGGAGAGATTTTCTCAGTTCTCTCAGTCTCTGCTCTTTCCCAGCATCAGAAAGGTGAAAAGTTTGCCTTCCATATGCAATAGACAGAAATGTCAAATTATATTTGATTTTTTGTGTGTGTATATATAAACAGACCAAAATTTGAAAACAAACCCAACAGCAGTTTATTATTAATTTGCAGTAGCATCCATGATGTATTGAGCACTTCCAAAACACATTTAAAGAGAGAACTCCTGTTCTAAACAGACAATCTAAGGAAACTTTCATCCCAAAAGAGCTGTAGATTTCCGACAGCTGGGCATCCTCATTCAGATTTAGTACCCAAAAAGCCACCCTTTCAAGATGTGCCAATCTTAATGGCACATTAAATCCTTGCTTAGAATCTAAAAAACAACACATACCTATATTGGCTTTTCCAGCACACAAATCTGTTGGTTCAAATTTGGAAAGAATTAGCCAGATGCACTAGTTTACTATGAAATTGCTGACATCTACAATTTCTCTCACTTGAATGAAGTTGGCAGTGGACATACATTGCTATCCCTCCAGACAGTGACCAGTGTAACTTCACGGTTTCCGACTCTCATCTGGTAACAAATTCTACAGAACAAAAGGTTTTAAACAAGGGAGAGTCCCCTAAAAAACTGCTTTCTTTGGGCAGCAGGGCTACCTCAGGTTATGCCTACACAGCAACCAGTGCCACAGATCTAGTTGCTGTGTTAGACATACCCTCAGTTTCAAAGGTTGCTGGTTCTCTACACAGAACAGAGCACCCAAGATAGTGCGTTGGGATCGCACTCCAAAGAGGAAATGTTCCCAGAAGATCATATAGGTTGCTCAAGCCAGCTCAAGTAGTATAGGAAGTGTCAGAGAACAAAGGATGACAAACACCAGCATCCCAAAAGCCCACTTCAGAGCTGCTTGAAAAAATTAAAGCAGAAAGAGTTTTCTTCAGGAGTCTCCTCTTTGCCAGAAACCATTATATGATGGGGTGCAGAACTTTTCATATTTCAAAGGTAGTAGAGAGGTGTAACAGCAAACTTCAGATGTAAATTTCCTCAGCTGTAAGGATTGTTCAGATATGGGGTTTTGTCTTAGTTATGTTTGTAATTTAATGTCATCGACAGATTCACTGGATCGCTGAAAGGCACATCTGTTCCTTTCAAACTAGTGCCCTGCAACATTTCAAGTTCCAATGACCTCCCAGCTGAGGCACTAGAGATTCAAAAAGGGAAGTAGGCATTTATTTATGGTAACAGGCATGTGTGTATTTTCTACCCTCTGTCCCTGTCAAAAATTGCTAAATATTTTTGCTCAAATCTGAAAACAAAAGCAAAACGACTCATTCTCTTGGATGGAGGAAAAACCCTTGCAAAAGCAGTAGTATGCTAAATATAATCAACTGATATGAAACATGCAACTTAAACTACAGGTGTTTGCTTGCAAAACTGTACAAATACATCTAGATAGAGCTGCGTTACTTATCTTAATGATTAATGAAATCCACATGACAAAATGCAACAAAAAACAACTGAGGGGTCTGGCATAGACCTGGCTACTAATACTCTTCTTTAAACACCCCTTCCCCCCAATGGACATGATGTTTCCAAAAAGCAAGGAAAGACAAAATATTCAAATATCAAAATTAACTTTAAAAGCAAGCTGATGAACAGACTGTGAGTTTCTGGGGTTGTCCCCGCCCCACATTAAGAACTCATGGTTTAGGAGGACACGGCCTTCCTATCCGGCAGCCCCAGTCAGAGGGATGGCAGATACCACGGAGTTGAAGTTTGAGAGCTCTGACAGTGACCAGGCAGGCCCACCCACACCTATTCTCCTTCTTCCTAATGAGGGATAAATCTAAGTTTGTTTCTGCTTTGATTTCTTCCTTTACGAGAAAGGCCCAAGTTCACCCAAAATGCTGAGCTGTAGCAGGAGTGGGTGACTGATTCCCCACTCCACTCCCCAACATGTGACCCTCCTGCATTCTGTGGCTCATCTTGCATCCAGTCTTATTCCAAATTACACCTTGAGATTTGCTTTACTTTTACCTTACCTATGGCTTTTAGGGCTTTATACTGATTTCGTACACTTAAGAATGTAACCTCTCTCCTGGTCTGGATCACTCCATTGGGGAGAACCTCCAGAAGGATTCCTTCACAGGTCTGTTATTTGCATAACAAAAAATGGGGCTGGGACATTTTTAAAAACTAAAATTTATCTATCAGATGAGTAGACTACTGCACAGGTACAAATTTGTGGATCCACATCTGATCTGCATTAGCAAGAAATGGTTCATGGATATCCGTGTTGTATCCGCAGATGCAGATATAATGCGTATATCTGCATATTTTTGGGGCTCTAGCTCTGCACAGATAAAAATATGTGGACCTGTATCCAATCTGCATCCACAAGAAATGGTCTGCAGATAGCTGCATTGTATCCACAGATGCAGATATCCGTGAATATAATGTGGATATCCATGGATTTGCAGGGCTGTATGCATGGGCTCTCATAGGAGAAAATCCCACTTTGTCAGATGCTTTGAAGATGCCCCTTTGGAACTGTTCAGTTTCCATGGATCCCATGCAATGATTAGTCAATTAGTCAGTCAACTGTTACTCAATTATTTGCATGGCTCCCATGTCTGTTAGTCAATTATTTGCGTGGCTCCGATGCAAAAGGTACCAACTCTATTCTGACAGCCTGCCTCTTGGTCCGGTCTAAGGTGTTCATATGGCTCCCATTATTATAGTATCTGAGCACTTCATAATCTTTACTGTTGTCTTCACAACATCACCCATCCCTGCTGTCGAACTATTATTACCCTAATTTTACAGACAGGAAACTGAGGGACAGACTTTTTCAAGGCCACACAAGAAACTTTTAAGCAAAGCAGGGAATCATACCCAGTTTTCTTGCATCTCAGTGATAGTGCCCTAGCTTCTAACCATCAAGGCTCAGCACCCATGGGGTTGAAGCTCAGATCTCTGATCCCTAGCATCCCCCAAGGCAGAAGATCCCACTCCATGCTGAAGCCATGGACCTGGCAGATTTTACAGCATGCTGAGGAAAGGGCTTAGAAAGAAAAAAGTTTGAGGACACCTCCTCTAGACAGTCCTTCTGCTCTGTTTTCTCTTGTCATCCAGCCCCATCCACTGAAGACTTCCCCTACCCAAGTTGCCCCCATGAAGGAATTAGCCAGGGAAAAAAAGATATGGCTCTCTGTATTTTACTTTCTGGGGAAACTTTATGAAGTGTAAGAGCATAGTATGTCCCTCCTCCCTTTCTCCCAGCCCTGACAAGTCTTCATTCCCTCCACTTCATGGCCCTGACCCCAGAGGTGCTCCCAATGTATCTGGAGGAACTGAGTTATAGTGTCATGAAGACAGATGACCCTTCCTTCCTCACCTATCTGCAGAATGAACCCTACTATGCATTGATCTCAGGGAGGGATGATCCAGGCCATAAGAAACAACCTCACGATGTGTAGCTACAGATCTGAAATAAGAGCTGAGCATTGGAAGTTCCTTGGCAAAGCTGCATGCTAACATAGTTATATTTTCTCCAATTGAAATAAAATGTTATTGAAAAGAAGCTCAAGGCTAACACACAGCACCCCTCACCATTATTTAGCACTTAACTCAAACCCATATTAAAAATCTGTACATCACTGTCACTACCATTAGATAGCTACAGTTCATAAAATGATCTTATTCAACATAAAATATTCACTGATCCTACATGTCAAAATATATTCTACATACACAGCATGGTTTTATATATAGACACCTCCCCCCCCCAAACCACACAAACACCAAAAGTTTCATCTCTTAATGATTAATCCTCCCAGCTTTCTAATCTTGCTAGTCTTACCCTTCCTTATTCCTTCATTCATTCGTACGAAGCATGTCTTGTAGAATGTTCCTCCATATCAAGTGCGGTAATAGGAATGGATACTGGTGAACAGACAGTGCAGTGACAGATGACACAGATAATTTCATCAATTATTCTAAATGGAAAAGCCACCCCTTACACATACCAGTTTCATTTAAATATGATGTTCAAAAAGCAGCAACATCAGAATGTAAAATGCAGACCCAGCAAGTTACAGCATACTAAGTAATAGAGAACATAACTGGAAATATCAACTGAAGAAGCAGAATAAGGAAGCAATTTTTGGAAGTCACTATTTCCACAAAATGCGCTTTCAGATTTACAGTGGACTGTGACTGTACTATTTATGGGAAATAATATTTCCACTGTTTCATTTTCCTCTCAAGAGAAAAACGATTTGCAAGGAATTTAATTAAGGGATTTTTTTTTTTAAATTTTCATTTGAGCATCCAACACCAACATTTTTAGAATGACAAAGGCACCCTGAAAAAGTAACTGTCTTTTTTCCCCTTCTTATTGCACAGAGCTTTCAGGGGAGATCAGTACAAAAAAGAAACATCTGTCACAGTGAAAATTATGGTTCAAGCAGTGTGCTCTAAGGAAAGCAGAATGGCTTCCCAAGATAGCAATCCCTTTCTGTAAACTGGCAGTGGTTCTAATTGCCATAAAAAATTACTAAATGTATCTCTATCAAAAAATGGTTTACTGCAACAAACCCAAAGACATTAAGTCGATAAGCATGATACACCATGTAATACATTTAAGAATAGAAGAATACATTGCAGATTTACATATACATATATAACCTCCTCCAACAGTATATTTACAATATATTGTACATGTTAGAGACAAACAAAAGAGTTCAACTTCTGCCCTTATTCTCTACTGCATATCACATGTTCCAAAACAGGATATAATGTTATTTGACAGAGTTACTAAGTAACATGTAATTTAAATGCAATTAAGCCAGTAGGAAAATGGGGAAAACAAATAGAAAGCTGGACACACCTGTGCTTTTCTTCAGAACGAGCCACAATTCTGCAATATCCTTGTATAGCAAGGAAATCAGACTTAAGGTCATATTGCCACAAATCAATTTAGTGCAAAGCAGTTCCGTAGAGAGTGACCTATTTATTTCTAAGCCTGTCTTCAGAACACAAAGCAGGCACAAAATACCATCTTTCAGTCAACGCCAAGCTACATGGGATACAATACCTTTCTTCAAATTACATGCAGGGCAAGTGTGCTTTTCAACATGACCAGAGATCTGGCACAGGGTTAGCTGTTTAATGGCTATTTATCATTTTCAGTCTTATTGTATGAAGAACTGGCATATATTACAGTTAGTCTATTTACTTAGAGTGTGAACACATTCACTATTTAAATACTGTCAGAACAAGAGTGCATTAAAAAAATTAAAGCTCTCACTGTTGCTTGTCAAAAGCCTCCCTATAGGAACCCTACATTTAACAAATAGTAACCTATCAAGCAAAACCATCATTTTTCCTCCCCACACAAGGAAAGCTGTCTTCCCAAAGACCATTTGGGCAGCAAATCCCTTTGAATTTAATTGGGTATTTCATATTTAGTAGGGAAATCTCACCCTGGCATCTCTGACTGAATTATATTAGAATGTTTTTCTGGGTGGTAAACCCATAAAGCAATTGTTTCTCATGAACACCTTCTTCTTTACCCTATGGTCTAAAAAGAACCCTGTTTTATTTATACACTAGTGAAATGTCCATAAGGCTTTATATTTTTTTAAAGGCAACCTTTAAGAAAATAGATTACTACCAATTATTTTGTATGACTTTTCACACACAAATATTCAGCAGTCTTGCTTCACTTGATCTTTCAAGGTAATTGCTGGAGGATAGATTATCTGTTAATTAATGGTCTCAAGATTATTTAGCAGCAATCCAGACTCGCTAATACAAAGAGTAAGAGGGTAAATGAATAGCAGCAGCAACAGCAATTAGCTGTCCTACATAAAAATTCACAGGTCCCTCCTTGTTATTGTAAGAACTCTTTCCTCACCAGAGGTCAAGAAAGAGGAAAGGGGGATAAAGAGCTTGGATTGATGGCTACATCTGTCCACAGCAATCCATTTACATGGGGGAAAATTCAGTTATGTATTCAGCAATCCAAACTATCAACTAATTCTATACATAAAAAAAATCAACAGAACACAAGTTATTGATGAAGTACGCTGGATATTTTGCTTACTTACATGTAGAGGCATTTTATTGGTCTGCCTTCCATTCATCCATCCTCAGTAAGGCAGCAATGCTTATAAAAAACAGCAAGGAGTTGTGTGGCACTTTAAGACTAACAGATTTATTTTTTGCATGAGCTCTCGTGAGAGAAGATCCCACTTCCTCAGATGCTTCGAAGATGGATGAACTTAGGAAGTGGGATCTTCTCCCACGAAAGCTCATGCAAAAAATAAATCTGTTAGTCTTAAAGTGCCACACAACTCCTTGCTGTTTTTTTACTGGACTAGACTAACACGGCTATCCCTTTTGAAATTGACAAAATGCTTATAAATTCAAACCAATTTAACATTTATTAAAATACACCTTCCTTAAATATAAACAACAAACAAGCTGGTACAGTGCACTGCATTGAAATGCAGCTTGAGAGCAAGTAAAGAACAACTAAAATAATCAAGCATTCATAATTATGTTTCATGGATCTGTATAGATTCACAAGTGTGGCGGTATCAAAGAATATTTAATAGTTTAGAAAATTAGAATTGGATTAGAAATCCTGCTATGCCCTAAAATACTTTAACCACTCTAGATCTTTAAAAATAACTATTATAACTCATAGTGTTCTCCCTCTGAAAAGCCTTACAGCAGCTTACAAACATTAGTGATTTTTCACATTAAACCTGTAAAACAGTTGAATACTATCTCAATTTTACAAATATGGAAGTTGAATCAATGAGATTAAGTGAGTTCCTCTACATCATACATCACATCTGTGGAAAAGTCAGGAACAGAAGCCAGATCTTCTGACTCAGGTTCTCTGCCTCAAACACAAGACCCTACTCCCTCTTGAAGCTTAACAGATTGCCACAGATTGTCACCTGATATCACCTGAATAGCTTGTGGAGATGACTCTGGATACTGTATCAAGACCTTGAAATCTAGTCCTCAGACAGCACTTGTAATTAAAATGATCTTTTTCAGTAAAAAGTGGTCCCAGACAGAGCATCTCCTCTTACCTGTTAAGTCGGATATCAAAACAGTATTTTGGTAATCAAATTTCTGATCTCAAAATATACACTTGGCACATGCTCCCATTTCCTTTTCAATACTCAAAGTCACTCAGATCAAACAGTTTACGTGAACTCAGTACTATGCTTGGCTGATTAGACAACTACTAACAGCTATGTGTGTGAAGAGTCTAACCTGCTGCCCCGCATTTGGAAAAACTTACTCCTTATCTAAAATTTATTTAACTACACAGAAGAGATAATAACCTTTTGGATTATCAAGAGAAAAGAGAGAAGTACTGCTTTTAATGACATTTGTAAAAAAATAGCAGAAGTAGAGAGAAAGAAGGGGCTATATCATTGTCACAAAACCAGAGACACTTATCCTTCAGCATAAACATTTCAGCAAGGTAACATTTATAAACAGTCAACCTGACACGTTGGCATAGCTGACTCTGAGTGATTTTTTTTTCTTTTAAACTAGCCTAGCTAGTATTGGCTAAGGTCAAAAGGAGAAATGAAATGCAAACATTGCATACATTACCATTGCTTTTTCCTTATTGAAGCCTTTAGTTTTGTGAGAAATGCAGACACAAGCTTCATCATAACTGAGGATTCCAGAGCACAGGAATCCACACATAGAGGGGGGCTGTAGCGCTAATAAATGCCTCAGATGAATGCAGAATATCAGTACAGTAGCAATTAGGCCTCTTGTAAATTTTAGAATCTTTAGCTCTGTGGAAGCCTTCAGTTATACGTAAAATTGTTGTGGTAGGAAAACAGATAAGAGCAAGTGGTAAAGTGGGACTAAACATTTTAAGATGCATCTGCTTCTATTTGACCAGATGCATCTTAAAATGTTATTTTTGACAGCTTTCTACAGTGTGCTTCAGGAAACTAAAAGATCAGACTGATATAAAACCAAATGTACTTCTATCCTTTGTCTTGTAGTCTGAAGTAGAAACTGAAACTGAAAAGTAAAACTCACAGGGTAAAGACTGTAGTATGTGAATACATATGTACAATTCACTTGCAAGACTTGTGGTAAACGGAAAACTCCTTTAAGAAATGCGGGAGCAGTAGTGCCAGGAACTGAAGGGGGGGGGGAAGAGATACACACAGATATACAAAAATATTTATAGCCTATAAAAAGTTTTACTCCAACTACACTGTGCCCCCAGATCAAGCCCACCTCACACTTTGGCATTTTGTGAAAGGGAAGGGTTCAAAGTCACACTACTGAAGAAAGGGAAAATAGGGCTTAAAGAGATGTGAAATGTCCAGGGAAATCTTTGTTTTGTTTTTTGTTATTTTTAAAATACTCTAACAGGAAGTACAAGGAGCTTGTGATGCTGGCAGACTAAGTGCCAGTTCATGCCAATGCCCAGTTGACCTGTCCTTTTAAAAAATGGTTAAGAGATGACTACAGGTGCCTTAGCAGATCCAAACCTGGTGGGCAAATGGTTGGGTCAATGATGAGAGAGTGATTAACAACTGTGGTCATTACCACTCATTGCACCAAGCAGATTTCATCATCAGGTACTGGGGTAGCATAAATGACCATAATGGGCATCTAGAAGACAGGCGAGCTGGTGGGTGGTTACAGGCATGTCTTTACTCTCATGGATCTTAGTTAACAGCACAACAGAAGCCTTCTCATAGTGAATGTGGGGTGGTATAATGTTGCCATGGCAACAGGGATGACCATAAAGTTCAGGTAACAATACGCATAGCTTTGTCAAGTTCTATATGGACCAGCCTCATGTGAGATAAGTGACATCAGACAGGAGCACAGCACTCTGCTGTTGAATAGTATAGGGCCAGGTCTCTAAGCATCCTGGTGCTTGCACCCTATCTTGAAACTATTAATTTTCAGCGCAGGTTGACTTTGGTGGCTGTCTTCCTCAAATGGCTGTGGCAATGACCAATCCAATGTCACACGAAGGTATACTGGGCTTGACTCATGCTGCAGGTGTTGACCATTGAGGAAAATGTTTAACACATGATTTGTGCCTGCATGATGCTGATGGAGCACACTCAAAACCATCTTAGAAAACCTTGGCTGCAGGTGCTATCAACTACAATAGGCTGCCATGAGTGTCATGTCTTTACTCAAGACCACGCCAATTTTGAGAAAGACTGAGCTTGGTAGCTGCAGCAGATATCACCGGCCTAGGCAAATCCACACAAGAGTAACTGGCAGATTTTTGATGTACACATTGAACAGCATGTCAGTAGAGACCTGCACAGATACAAATAAGTGGATCCGTATCCGATCTGCATTCACAAGAATGGTCTACAGATATCCATGTTGTATCTGCGGATGTGGATATAATGCAGATATCCACATATTTGCAGGGCTCTATATACATCAGTGAAAAAACTGAGCCTTGAGAGAGGCCATTGATTAACACTTCCAAGAGCTACAGCAGTTGCCCTTACGCACTCTAAACTACCTGTTTTGGAGAAAGAGATCTACTACTTTGGCCACCCAATGTGGGGCAACTCAAGAGAGTTTAGACAAAAAGCCTCTGTGCCAAACTATGTTATAAGTGGTGGTAAAATCCAAGAAAATAATTCCTCTCTTTAGATTTTGTTGAAAACCGTTTTTGATCACAGCTGTGGTATCCTACCATAAACATTGCCTGCTCAATTCACAACACATCATTCAAATCAAGAAAGATTTCTTGGAGGATCAAATGCCCAAACACCCTGAAACACAAAAGCAGCAAAGATATGGACATGCTGCATTGTAGGTGTACTTTGCCAGCTTGAGAATGTCACTAATCTTTGCTTGATGCCAAGTGTGTGATAACTTTTTCTTATTAATGACCCATATGTAGAAACTACTAAGCCTATGACACCTTTGGTCCAAGGTGCTTGAGGAATTCCAGCAACATGTGGTCATACCTCCACGATGTACCTGATTTGATGGAGTTAAGGGCCTTTTCTAGCTTGAGAGTGAATGGATCCTGGTCAAGTCCTATCCACATTCTGATGTCAAAGCTGGTGCCATTCTTCACATACTCTGCCTTTGCATTTCTCCTCCAGCGGGACTTCTGTTACCTACAGAAGATGGCTTGCAACCTCACTCAGCTTAAACAGTGGGTGATTTTGCCCTGGAGGTTACTGAGCAGTGCCCAGTTCTTGGATCTAGTTCCAGCACATCTCACTGGAATAAGTGAAATCAAGCTTCTCTACAGATTCCTTTCATTGAGTGAGCAAGTGGTAAAACAGGGACTAAGTCAGATGGTCAGCGATATCCAGGTCCCCAGATAATTCAAATTTTTTGAGCAAAGCTTAAAATTCAACACTAAGCAGGGAAGGCAAGTTGGATGATAGCCCAGTGATATAGCTGAGCATTCAGCTTTATAAATGGCTCACTGGAATCAATGGTAGGCTTCATCTACTGCGATCCTATGTGACAGAATAGCACCCACACTGTATTCCAGTGCATCTTTATGTAGTCTGCCATGGGAAAATTCTACCTACACTTGATTGAGCTTTGAAAGATGGTTAGCTAGAGTCTGATCTGAATAAGCAATAGCTTATGATGCAAGTTATCAAGTACTAGCCAGCTCACTGGTTGTGAACTGCTGCCTAACAAATTGACCCAAAAAAGGGGGGGTGGGGGGTGGAAGTACTCTTTTGACGCCATTCCTGAAAGAAATATGCTGCATTGTTGTGCATCACAAATCAACACAAAGCCATTGCTAGTCACCCTGTTCATCAGCCATTTGCCATCATCATCCAGTGTACTCCCACTTCAAGTAGTGGCTGTTAAAATCATCAACAAATATTGGTTGGATGATCAAGTATTGGAAGGACCTGCTGATCCCAGTGCACATTCAGTGACTTATACACATTAGTAATCCTAAAGCCACCAACTTGGACTGCATTGTAAAAACTGTAGGAGGAAAGTTGAACAGCATCAAATAAATCAGAGCCCACATACGTTGTGCAGTCATTTTTGGCAGCTGAAGTGTGTGAAATGTCATCAGTCATTTACACCAGTGGTTCCCAAACTTGCATCTGTGGTGCTGCTCCCCACCAGGACCAGAACCCAGCTGCAGCCCCAATGCTCCCACCGGGACTGGATCCCGACGGGCTGGGGGCCACAGAGGGCTGCCTGCTGCCTCCACTCGCTGACTGCTGATGCCAGCAGTGGGGCAGCTTCCCTGCCTTGCAGGGGCTGGCTGGGGGACATGGCCACGGCAGCCCCCACTCCCTGCAGGGGAACGGGGCCACAGGCAGCTCCCAGGCTGGGGCAGCAAGCCATAGCCGCGTGCTGCAGCTGCCACAGCCCCCTTCTCCTGCTGGGAGTGGGGGCTGCAGGCCATGGCCCCCTGGCCTGGGAGCTGCCTGAAGCCCCATCCCCCTACCGGGGAGCAGAGTTCCCCTCAGGTAGGGGGCCATAACCACAGCAGGCCACACTCCTTGCAGAAGAATGGGCTGCAGTGGCTGCAGCACACGGCTATGGCTCACTGCCCCTGCCTGGGAGCCGCTGCAGCCCAATTCCCCTGCCAGGAGCAGGGGCTGCCTTGGCTATGGCCCCTGCCCAGGGGAGACCCACTCACTGGCAGGAGAGCAGTGCAAGCCAGATTCTGACTGCAGTGCGCTGCCGCTCCGCAGCGGCGTGCAGGCGGGGTCCACCTTTTTTTTCTTTTTTTTTTTCTTTTTTTTTGGTAACTTAAAGGAATCCTCAGCCTTACAAAGGTTGGGAACCACTGATTTATATTATAACTTCCTGCTACACTATTACCAATATGAGTTTCTCACAAAGAGATTATGTCAACACTGTGAAGAGTGGCTCATGCATTAATGATGATGCACCAGATGAACCACTGTAGAACATTAAAAGACTTTGTGAATTGCTTCCCACCGTCCTCTCCACCCTGCTCTGAAAGGGAGACTAACTGAATTTCTCTCTACAGCTGAATTTGCAACTCAGAACAGGAGGGAGATAGGAATAAAATGCCCTAACAAGGTGAATTTTTATGCAGTTTGGACTCTCAGGGACAAAGATTAGCAAAGCAAAGTGTAAGCAAAACATCACTAGTGCTTGAACTGAGTTAGATCTAAAGGACATACTGAACTTGCTTATTACAGAAGCGTCTATTATCTTTTGAAATGTAAAACTAACCCATACAGGTGTGTGTACATTTACCTGCCATAACCTTGAAAATAACTATTATTTCCTTGTCCTTGTTAATAAGTCTTCAGATTATTATAGGGTAGGTTACAAGCATCACTTTTGTTAAGTGATCTAAAGCATAATTGATTGGAGGTAAGTAACTTTCTTGGCAATGGGAGTAACCTGAATATTATTGTGGTTTTTGGCATAAGGCACTATTCATCATAAAGGTAAGCTTGCCTAGGTGACCAGGGATATTGGAGTACCCAAGGAGATTGTCTGACTACATGGTTAAGCTGTTATAGTACCTGAGAAGTTTATACTTGACATTTGGTTGGTGAAATCTAAGCACAGAACTCAAGTTAATTTGGTGTTTGTGCTCTGTTTCAAAACAATCTGCACTGAGGTTGGTACTCATTCTTTTGAGCCACTAGAAAGGACAACTTGAAAAAGGTAAACAACCCTAGAGGTCAAAGTCTGCCATGAAAATACTAATTTATGTCCAGATCCTACAAAAAGCTTACTTGTTTAACATCACGCAGATGAGTAGAGCCCTGTAAATCTGTCCTCTTTATAGCCTTGTTCTCTTTATATCCCCCAAATGTGGATACCCATAGACTTTTTTGCAGCTTATGGCTCAGATGATGACACAAACCTTGTACACAGAGCTCTGGAGCATACACTGACCCAAGTGGAACAGCTGTCACCCAGGCCTCAGGCTCCAGCTTGGCTCACTGAATTATGCAGCAGTGGGATGCAATATGTGGCAATAGCCCTGTAGGTATTCTGGGAGATATATACACCAGCTTGCTCAGATGAAGGAGGTAAACTACAACTCCCAGGTGGCAGCATGCTCCTCTGCAGTGAGCCAAGTGACATTTTGAAAGAAGAGTCTTTACTTTAAACTAGCGGGTGGTAACAGCGGGCACTGTGAGCAAGGTAACTGTTGCACTGTCTCTCCTGCATGAGTGTGTGTGTTTGAGGCACCCCAAATGTAAAGGAGTGGCAAGCCCCCGACTGAGATGGCAGTACTACACACAAGGGCCCAGAATGTAGTCTCCCTGTTCGGAGCAGGGAAGGAAATACAACAGGGATGGACTGGGCAGCGAGGCAGATCTCTGGGGAGAAGTGGGGATGGTTCAGGGCTTGACATAGCCCTGCACCACTGAGGTGTAGTACCCTGTGGAGCTGTTAGTAAAGCACTGCAAATTTGCAGATATCCATATAGTCCATGGACATCCAGGCATCATGGATATTCATAGACAAATTTTGTGGATTGCAAATCAGAGGAGAGCTCACAGGGAAGGCCACAGGGATTGGGGGGTGGGTGGGCAGTTCACAGAAGGGGGTCAGGGAGCTGGCAGACAGGGAAGGTGACTGGGGGTCAGGGAATCTGGGGACTCAGTGGGGAAGGGTCTCGGTGAGAGACCTTAACATTGACTGGGTTTTGGAAGAAGTAGAGCAGTAGGCTGCCTCCAGACCAGCAAGGGAGAGGGGCTGCAGCTGGGCAGAGGGAGGGGAGGGGTAGAGTGGCACAGCTACGTGCAGCTCTCAGAATACTTGTTTATGGGGCGCAAGGGGAAATGGCTCTTCTCTTTTGGGTTGCCTACCCCTGCTCTAGACCCTACTAATATGACACAGTACTATTGCAGGGGAAGCTACTAAGCAATCATACTCTGAACTGATACTTTTATGAATAAAATAAAGCCAAATCCTTTCAAATGACATGTATTATAGTACTAACTGTGCTTCTCAAGAGAAGGTATAAACTATACTTACTAGCAGATAATGAAAGAATGAGGTAAGACATTAATTTTAGGGACTATATTTCTCTGTTCCAGGTTCACAGAAAAAGAAAACTACTCTCGGGGATTATGCTACACTACCTACACCCTTCCCTACAAAAAATAAAAGCACAAGCAGTCTCTAGCTTTAATGATATAAAAAAAAAAAAAAAGAGTTGGTTCAAGATTCATTAAATACATTTCCAAATTAATGTCTAATTTTAGGATATAAAAAATGTTTAAAATTCAAATCAATAGAGAGTCAAAGGATCCAATTTACATCTCCCCATTAAACAGGCAATTCAGTATTTAAGATTAGGAAAATACATAAATAGGCCTAGCTGCTGTTGGTTTTTCACACTGGGTTTTTCTGCTTAAGAGGTGAGGATATGAAGAGCTCTCAGAATGGGACATTTCATAATCACAAATTTATCAAGCAACATTTGGTTGTATGATGTGTTATGTGATACTTGGTCACAATTATTTCATCTCAGCATCAAAACTAACAACCTATCTAACAATTCTAACTTAACTCTATTCATTTATTGTACCACTTAGTGTGATGTTTCATGGTTACTAATAATAGCATAAAAAATGTCTACTACTTATGGCGGCCATTGAAATGTCACTGAAAGAAATAGCAGAAGAATACATCTAGGATGGTGGTGCAATCATCAGTAATGATGTGTGTGAAGCTTAATAAATTTACAGGTTAGTGTGATTAAGCATAAGGCTGAGCTAGTTACCTAACTTCAGTAAACTTTGGCTATTCTGAGACAAAACAAACTCCTTTGAGATCATCATTGAATGAATATTCTTCCTCTGCTAAAACACAACATTCTTCCAGCACACACCTCTGGCCCAAGTAGAAAAGGATACTGGACTTGCTAGGTTCTCTGAATCATTTACTACAAGGATAAAGAAGAAGTGACAGCAGGACCTGGACATCATCATGAGAGGGAGGAAGATCAATGTGGAAGCAGGGTGACCAAAGGTGTTAGGTGGGAGCCAGAAGTTCACAAACTGGAGACGGATGGAATCCTTCATTACAGTGGCATCAGGTTGGGAGCCAAAATAAATGGGCCCAGGAGAACAAGTGGCTTTGATAAGCATATGCGGTGGAAAGAAAATTGAACAGAAACTGAAATAGGAGAGGAAAGGTCTTCAGTCAGAATGGTCACGGTAGGAAAACAGACAGAAATAACAGTTGACCTGGGGTTTTGTAATTGTTGTTGTTTCTAAAGGGTTAACAACAGACTTGATTTCATTCAGAAACATCTATGCGCACATCATTTGAAAATGAACAATCGTAAACAATATGGATCTATTCAAATAGAAGTGCCAGCTCCCTCTCCCTTTAATGAATCAAATCAATCAGAATGCAAAAACAAACCTTTCAGTAATGAAGCCTCCTTTAGGATGGAAGTTTAGACCCTTCACAGTGTTTACAAAATAACCATGCAGTCAGGAGGCAGAAGCACCTGAAAAATCAGGCTATTAACTTCTTGGCCTCAGTTACCTGGCACCTGTAAGCTGATGATCATGGGCCAAATTCTGACCCAGGCACTTAGTGGGTAGTGAGCCATGCCAGAGCTCTCCATCCTTACAGGACTCTGTGCCAATGGTGTGTTAGCACATCTAGAACAGGGAGCTTCCTTTCAGATATGGTGCTGCTCTAAGGCCACTCACTCCAGCTCCCATAGGCAGAGTCCAAGATTCCCCATTGGCCCTCATGGCTGAACATGAGCCCTCAAGTCTCAGAAACCAGAAAGCAAATAAAAAGAACCCCCACATTTCTTTCTTTTTCTTTCTTCTCCTCCTACTGAGCCAACTGCCATAATTTTAGGGCCTGACTCATGATTTGGAAGTGTAAAGGCTGGCAGAACTACACAGCTAACCACTGGACCAGTAGACAAGGGAAGACCAAGCCCCATAGCCCCCTGAACTCACCAGGAACCAGCTAACATGTTGCAAAGCCATATCTGAATTCCTTCCACTGCCATGCCCTCCACAGGTTCCACAATCCCTGCACAAGGAATAAGGAGCCTAGCATCAGCAAAATGCCAGTGCGTGGCTCCTCTGGAGCAGTATTGCTAGGGAACGGGGGGGGGGGGCGGGGCAACGAGCATGGATAACCCTGTCCTCCAAAAGATTTTAGATTCTGGAACCAACACTCACTCAGTTCCTTTCCCAGCACAACAAAAAAATTAAAATCATACCACCACATTGGATTTTCTGCTTTGCAGCACAATCTGCATCTCAGTTATTAAATTTATTTAATATAAGGGGAAACCAAATGGATGCTGCTCATGCCAGCTATACTATAGGAAAGAACAATGACAAATCAGCTACAATACTTACCCCTCCTCTTCTTTATAGACAGTCTCTGTGAAGAACCACTTTCACGAGCTATAAAATCCAGCAATATAGGTTGCTGCATACAATTTAAAATACAAAAAACTGCAAAGAGTTTGGATTGTTTATGGACATTATAACAAAGAAGATACACAGCAGCAACTATCACCACGTCCCGTGCCTGTTCCTGAGAGGCAAAACAGGAAGCATATACCTTTACCTGATTGAAAAAGCAGTCAGCCCATGAAATGTAATTACCATACAACAATGACCATTATTCTTTCTTTTCCTCAATGTTTCCTGGTCAGTCCAAGGTAGAAGTGCGAAGACTGTGGCAAGCTTTTTCACACAAGCACAAGCTATCATTGACCACTTTAAGAATTACTATTTACATTATTACTCTTTACACTAGGTGTGCCAGGATGGGCGGGATTATTGCTGTGATTCAGACAGCAGAACCACCTCAGCTGAGGCACCGTCTAATTAGTCAAGAGCTTTAATTTCACTACACTACATTGGTGAACAGAGCATATATCAAAGTCTTTACACTTTGACTTGTCCAGCTAAGCAGTAATTAGTAGAAATGCACTGCCACAACAATAAGATAGCTGTGCAAGTCTGTTCAGTTGTTGAAGGAAGGAAATAAAGAAGATTTTGCAAACTACCATAAAATCCCCTAATCTCATGATCAGACTTTTGTAACAAATTTTCCACACATAAAGCAAAACTGTCAGTTTGTTTCCACTCTCCACTCCCAACCCTGCATAGATTTGAACACTCCCTTTCCATGTCCAACATCCAAAAAGGCTAATGAATCAGTTTTGTGCTGGTCTGTTTACCCATAATGCTAAACAAAAACTTGGACTGTCACAATCAGTATGAGCTGAAGAGCAAAAAATGAATTCTATGAGCTCTGCCACAATGCACGTGGCTAATACAAGTGTGGCACAAACCTTAAATAACCCCTCCTCTTTTTCTTACTGTTTATTCTGCAAAGCATTTACCATTTGCACACGTTTTCCTGTTTGACTCCCCTCCCACCACTTTTAATTAAGAAAAACTAAAAGAAACCAAACATGCTTTCAAGGTGCTGGTAGAAGGGGGATATTTATTTCTATCCCGTTTCCTATTGCTAGCTACCACCTTCTTTCATTTTATCGTCACGATCAAAACTCACAGGCTTAAAACTCCCAAAGCTAACAGACAAATGTGCTTCATTTCCTTTCAGGTTCAAATTAAAATGGAAAATTAAAACTAAAGTGTTATTTTGTTCATGATGGTGAATTTTTACTTCTTTAGAATTTGTGCTAGCAGAAAAATAAAAGAAACAATCCTGTCACAAATACTGCAGATCAGCACTGAATCCGAACCACCTGTCATTTACAGAAGTTTCTCAATGCAACAGAGTCCACCACCAGCATGAATTGTTTTATACAACTCAGCTCATAGAGATAAGACTGCACTGGTGGGGAGCATCATTGATCAGTACAATGTACTTAAATCACTTTTAATCCCTGCATTTGCAGGAAGATGAAGACTGGGGAAGACAAACGGAGATAAAAGATAGGGGAGGAGTGGCAGGGTTATAGTCCTGGTCTAGAACTGAAAAAGTGAAAAAAATATCAAGGTTCTCATTTATTCCTACAGTAAATACTTAAACAAAAGATATCTTTTCACCAGTTGTGAGCGTCATCATGGTACTGAGGCTTGGTTGTTTTTGTTGAATGCATTCATATTGAAGTCAGAAGGGATGGATTTGCCATGTATGAACCCCAGATTCCCTGACACTACACACTGAAAACACAACAGCATTCATACCAGCAGACCTCCTTCCAATAGGGAAACCTCTCAATTCAACACAGGCAAATAGAACTGAACTCTTTCTAGTTCTGTGCATGGATCACTGAGATGTGACCATGATAACTAAAGTTCTGTCTCTTCTTCTACAAGGATAGTGAAAATCCAGGATAAGGTATATAGTATCACTGGTCAAAATCCACTCTCCAAAATGTTCAGTAATGCCTGGTTAACCTGACTACCATCCTCACTCTTGAGGTCACTCTATTTCCTCACTGCTACTTTTATCTAATTTATAAAGTATACTGGGATCCAAAATGTGTGACATTGAGAGTACAGAGCAGAGAAATGTGGGGAAAGGGGAAAAGGCAGCAGGGTACACTGTGGCAAGCAACAGAGTTTCCCATTAAGAAATTTCTAGAGCAGAGTTCTCCCTGTAGCCCTATGTCCACGAAACTTCCTGTCATGTGAGGGAATGCAATTCAGACTGTGTATGAAACACACTTCTCTCTCTTTGATCTCAATTCTAGTAAACTGCTATAGTATTTTACCTTTGCAACCTTTCCTCAGCTAATTTCCCTCATGACTAAGGAGCCATTGGGTGGCTGCAGCTTGCATAAATCTAGAAGGAGAATCTACAGTCCCCCAAGCAAAGTGAAAAATCCTTAGCTTATTTCTTCATTCCTGTCTCAGCTCAAGAAGGCAGAAGGTAAATGCAGTAGTAGTTCCTTCTCCAGTCTGTCAACAAGAAGTGTGAATCTGTCAGCTGCTTCCTGATAGCAGACTGGTATTAGGCTGCAGCAAGCCCAGCTCTGACTGTTTTAGAGTCATAGCTGCAGAAATAATTATTTAGGAGGCACTGGGGGATATCAAATTTGTGTTCCACAGAACCACCCTGACCGTCAGGCAGATTCCCAAAAAGAGAGAGAATAGTGTGAAAACAGATGTGGAGACTTCTCCTGGAACCATAAAACAGCAAGAAGCAGAGATTCTAATCCAAATTAAATCAGCTCAAATTTGGGATAATGCCACTAAAGTCACTGCCATCAAGAGAATTCCCTAAATTTACCTCAGTAACCAAACATGGCACCTAGTCAATATGCTTCAGGTATACGCCAAAATCTGGCAAATTGGAATTCATGGTTGCTTTGTTCTTGCGCTATTTTATGTCTTTTACTTCATTTGCCTTAAGACACAAGTTTATTCTAACTGCTCAGCTGTTGGCAATACCGAAATATTCTAGAGTATGTTTGCCTTATTTGAAGCTTTTGTTTTAGGAAGCCTAGGTACAGGTAATAATTTCAATCTAGTAAGTACTTAAAAATAAACCCACAAAACCCACCCAAGACATATCAACTAAACCATGGGGGAGGGGGTAAACAGGGTTATATTAAAACTCTAACGAGGATTGAGCATGGCTACTTTTTTGCATGGGATACAAAAGGTACAATAACCAAGGGGCTTTCACAAAACATTACAGTAATCACCATCAAAGGAAGTATGTAATGTATAATGTCTGAA
This sequence comes from Podocnemis expansa, assembly GCA_007922195.1. Classification (NCBI taxonomy): domain Eukaryota; kingdom Metazoa; phylum Chordata; order Testudines; family Podocnemididae; genus Podocnemis; species Podocnemis expansa. The sequence continues at coordinate 3,729,563 of ML682082.1, read as the reverse complement.
TATGCTTGCATGGGAAGAGATGGATTGGGAAACCTGATTGTTCAAATGGGGAGGAAAATGAAAACACACTCATAATGAAGAAGGAAGGCAACCCAACATAAACAAAAGTTTATAGTGTATTTGTCTGAGTGGAGATTTTTATAGCTGTTGCCTCATGAAAAATACATTGATAATTTTAATACCAGAGCATAGTGTTCAGCCTGTGTAACTGGAAATTTGGGGCAGGAAACTGAAAGCCATTTTGGGGAATTCAAAGTACCCGCTCCAAGGGGGCATTTTTAAGTAACCTGCCATTTAATGCACTTTGGTGTATTTCGGAAAACAAAACCATTGTTTTTCAGAATCATTGTTATGTCACCAAGGTAAGTAATCTTCAGCAGGGATCTTTTAGTAGTACACAGAAAGCCCAGATTAACTTCAAGCAAGGAAACCACCCCAATGCCCCCTTCCATTTGGTGACAAAATTTTAAATAAAGGTTTCTGAATGTCTGCTCCGTCACTTCACTTCTCTCCAAAATAAACCTTAAACCCCAAATATGCCACCAGCTGCTGTATAAGTAAATACTGGTGACTCAGAAGATGTCCTCCTTTTATCTGAGTCAGTGCTACACAAATTGTCCAGGAGGTCATGAGTAAGTACTTGTATTATCAGAAGTGCTTCTGATGGACAAGTTTTAAAACCAAAATCCTGACCTCTTGTGAGCATTAAAGAGTCCATGCCTCCACCCCCAATTGATGGAGTTAGAACCCCCATGTCCTAGACCAGTGGCTCTCAACCTTTTCCAGGCTGGGGACCCCTTTTTTAATAAATAAATGTTTGCAGCCCCCCTCCCAGTTTTTATGAATTGGCACTGCTGCACAGCAGTGGCATTGCTGCAGGGCACAATGTGGCCCCCGGGGGCTGACTGCAGCCCCCGCCACCAGAATGAGGTCCCCGCCACTCCAGGGGAGCCTCCGCCGGTGGAATGATGCCTCTGCCGCTCCAGGGGAGTCTCCCTGCCCATGCCCCTCCTCCCGAGTCTTCCCTGCCTGCTGGCCCATTCTTCCACTGCTCCCCATGCTCAGGGTATGGTAGTTTTTAAAACTCCCTGCAGCATCTGGCTCCTGCTTCCAGCCCGTCCACAGACCTCCTGGAGCCACTCTGCAGCCCCCCAGGGGTCTGCAGACCCCAGGTTAGGAACCACTGTCCTAGACAAATACCACTTGTTCAGGTAGTAAAAATTTGTGACTTACAGTACTGTTCTAAAGCTTTATGTAAATTCACCAAGCAGTCCAGGACTTCTCTAACAGCAATAATGAGTTGTTTTCAGCACACCACCCTTATAATTCAGGTCACAAAAAGGAAAAAAAAAAAAAAGTCAAACCCTTAGGCTATTTGTAAGATAAAATGCGCTGTCTCACTGCTTGAGTTAAAAGAAGATGACTAGCATCTAACCTATATTCCTCAGATGGTTTTTCTGCCACAATGCATTCTGTTGCATCTACAAACTATCTAATTTGTGAAGCATGACAAGATTTCATAGCAACATGCATATACAGTTCATCTAGTTGAACTGACTACCTTTGCCTGAAATAGCAGCTCAATGTTCTTTATTATTATTCAGTCAATGCATCTGAAGTGTTTCACATGTCTGATCTGATTCGGGACAAGAAAATTACTTAATATTCTTGTAGGGAAAATCCATAGGGTAAGATTTTTACTTGTGTAAAATAGCAGAATTTTGCTTTTCAGTCTTGAAATAACCATCTAGTCTAAATATATAAAAAGCATTCAAAAGCTTTTCAGTGTGATTTTTTCCACCACCTTTAAAACTGATTTTCAAAGAATATTTTAAGTTAAAATATTGAAGAATCCCCAGAAGTTATTATTGTTACACATATAACATTAGATGCTTGCTCAAAGCAATTGTCCCCATATCAAGTGTCCTTATGAACTGCTAGACTTGCAGAAAAGAGATTCTCCTTAGACCGTGTACATAAATCCTCCTCTGAAGGGAGGATAAAATCCAAATGTCATTGTTTCCAAAATAATGAATGTTCTTCAAAAGGAGAAAAAAGTGTTTGCGCGCACACACACACACACACACACACACACACAGGCGGAAGTTACAAATTCTAAACTAAAAACAAAGTAAAAATCTTTAAGAATGAATATTGGAAAAGTTTACAAAAGGGATGCGGTAGATATTTTGTAAACTGTGATAGCACCCAAAAGCTTCTATTGAATGCAGAACCCCAGTGTGTTAGATTCTGTACAAGCACACTGGAAAACAGAAATTTATAATCTAGTTATGACCTAGAGCACAAATATCATATTATAGAAGTTGTTGGGGTTAGAGGCAGGAGAAACTGAAGATCTTGGCAGCTGTTTGGGACAGTTGGGCTTCGGCCTTCAAGTGCAGGTTGAATTATTCCAGTGTGAACTACAAGTACCATACGCAACAATTATTGAGGCAAAATCAATCATCTTACTTTTTTGTATATGTGATTTTGGGTATTCAGGAATCTAAAAAAGTCTTATCACAAATTCTGAAGATCTTTTACAAAGATTCTTCAAGAGAGGATCACAATTACCCACACTACATCCGACTCCTTTCCTAACACACTAGCATGCCTTCTCTGGACACAGGTTCAGCCATTTTACCATCATTCAAATTCTCATCTCAGCCAAACACTAGAAAATCAGAGACAAATCCACATCTGATTTAAAACGTCAGGCTGAGGTGAGTGCCACTGCATACCGATGACACCTCTGACCAAACAAAACAATCACACATTCACATGTAGGGGAGAAGAAAGAGTTTAAAAGAACACTGTGGAACCCCATACAAGAGGTTCCTGGAGGCAGAAAAATCACTGGCCTCCAATCATCCTTTAGTTTCTCTAAAAGAAAAAAAAACAAACACACAAAAGCAATAGCAACTCAACATGCTAAGGACTCCAGACAAGTTAATAAAACCTTGCAGTCAGTGGGCCCAGAGGTTGACAACAAAATAAAAAACAAACAAAAAAAAACAGTCTCACACAGCCATCCAGCCATCCTGTGGGCAACAGAACTCTGTCTATTGCTTTTAGGAAATGCATTAACCAGACGAAGAGACTTAATGGAGCATCCTTGTCACCACCAATCCCTAAAACCAGACTGCAAGACTTTTAAGTTGTGTATACTAAACAAAACTATCTGAAGCATAATATTTTTAGGGATTTTAAAATGTCATTTAGTAAAAAAACCAAACAAACTGATGAAAGTTGTGTAGCTCTCTACTTCCTGGGATTGGCCAGGAACAGAAGTAGAAATACTGGAATAGAAGACAGACTGTTCTTGGGGTGATTTGGACTAGTTTAAGTCTTAGAAATCTCTCAAAAAAGCTTGCTGTTTCCAGCCCAGTTTCCCTAACTAAGGAAGTGTGTGTGTATTGAACCTGAGGATCCTTAAAGATCTGTGCCACATATTTCATGAACACATGGGGTTTGGTTACGCTTAACAAGTATACAGCAGGAGGAAGTAGGGATAGACCAGTGTTTCCCAACCAATGTGCCATAGCACACAGGTGTGCCATCAAGCCTGAGCAGGTGTGCCACAGAATTTTTTCAAAAACTACTCAGAGTTCTGGATTGGCTCATGAATATTCATGAGTTCATTTGGAGACTACCTAGTGGTGTGCCTCAAAATAATTAAAAGTATCAAGGTGTGAAATGGCAGAGGAAAGGTTGGGAACCACTGGGATAGACACCACACAAACCACAGCTTAGGAAAGGGAAAGTAACTTAAGCAGCTTTAAACCAACCTAACAGATGGTAAACGTGTAAAAACAACACAGGAGATGGAGAGTATCAGGTCTGTGACAAGCCTTGCCCACTTTGTAAATAGTGATTTCGCTGACTGGGGACACAGCCACATACAGGGAAAAGAAAAAAAAATAAAATCCCCATCTGTTATACAAGGTTACCAGCAAGTCACTTTCTCTCTAAGTTCTAAAGAAAAAGTTTCTCTCCTCTAACTGAATAGAAGTGATATTTAAGTGTTATATGTCCACTTGCTGAGAACTTGACTGAGAATCAATTTCACATGAACACTCAGCAACTACCAAATAGTGATAACTTTTTTGTCGATACTGGTGACCCAGAGATAAGGAAAGTTCTATACCTCCATCAACAGCCCTAAAGCTCAACATGCATCAGCCCAAGGACTAAGTCTCCAACCCCAAGGCTCTCCAAATCATACCTTATCAATTAAAATGAATAAGATAGTTAACTATGCCCTGAAGCATATTATTGATCAACTTTCTATTTAGTTATATAGTAAATCTATAGTAAAAGAATGTCAAGAGGTTACAAAGTCAAGCACTCAGAAGTCAGGAAATGGAAGACTGTCAGCTTATCTAGCATTTCTCATTATAAACTGTGCTTTTTTCCTAATTTACCCCCATCAGAATCTCTCTTCCCATCTCACGCTTCCCTGTGTACAAATCCAGGCATCTATCCACAACCTCACATTTTACCAAACTCTAATAATCTCATATTGATAGGCAATAGATCCTCCACTCCTCCAGATATATTCCACTTGTCCCAGAGCCATGCTCTAGTGAGAATGCACCAGTTCCTCTTACAGCTGCTGAGAAAGGGAGGTATTCTTTCAGGGAGCTGTCCCTGGACCTTGCTTGGGGGGGTCTATCTTTAGTATCAGCCTGACTTGTAGGTTTAATAAATGTGAAGGCCTTCACACGCAACTATGAGAAGGAGCTGTGTGAGTGCTTCCGTCTCCACTCCTATCACAGAGATGAGTGTAAGTGGAGCCAGGAGTCTGATACTCCCTGGCAGCCTTCATTTCTGGTCCCTCCTCACTGATTATGTGCAGAGGTAGGAACTGGACCTAATCATAGCTTTCAAAAGCCATGATTCTTGTTATCTTTATTGCTGCCCCTAGCGATCTAAATAACATAGTAATAGCCTAACCAATCTTTTCCAAATATGAACATTTGTACCCTTAAAAAAAAGTTTAGACCCTTCAGAATTTGATGATACCTGCCCAAAAAGAGTCTTATTCTTCCTAAAAGAGTGGATTTTTAAAAGCTCTGATCAGCACCATGTCAAGATTCCTCAAACAATTCCATAAATAGATGTGTTTTCAAATATCAAGGAATGAACTAGAAAATGTATAGGAAGAATTGTTTATACATATAATTTTATAGCTTATATGAACTATGATGTTTACTTCAAAATTCTTGCTGGAACACACCCAAGACACGTACCTTAAATACCCCTACTAAACAGATCATACCCTTTCCTGTTACAAGAACAGGGATTAAATTTTAAAGTTAAAATGACTTACCTTGAGCCAAAGAATCCAAACAAGAACACCACTCTGAGAAAAAATAATAGTTCTTCATTTCAGCTACAGAAATTTTTATACCACTCATCTTTATCATCAGTCAAAATCATAAAGGGAAAACTCTCCACCTCTCCTTTCTTATACGTAGATCACACTATCCTGCCGTGCACAATCTTCCTATTGATTGAACTTTGTTCCTTAAATGCAATACGAGGGACAAGATTCCTTTACTCATACAGTTTCCTCCAGTAACATTGTTTTTTTCAACAGTCTCTTTAATTAAAAAATATTCTCTACCTCCATGCAAGATATTTACATAAGATAGGAAGAGCCAACACCTGATATTTTATAAGTTGATGATAGACTTAGGAGTTGAAATTTTAGTACTTGCTTCAGGAAAATGCTTTGGGTTTCTTTTTTGTTTGCTGTTTTAAGCACTGCTAGGACTGAGCACATGCTGGCAGTGTACAGGTAAGACTCACAAAAATTAACTGTGTGCTAGCACTGAACTTTCCTCAATACGAGAATGGCATCTGCACAATGGAGTTCACTGGTGGATTCTTAGGTGGCTAACAAACCCACTTCACGCCCTGCAAAGTTTCCCACAGAAGTGACACGTGTAATATCTTAGAGGATACAGTTGCTGCCTAGAGTGTGGGGTCCTTTCTTTATTCCTTGATTGCTTCTCTCTCTCATGAGCATGATTGTTCTCAAAATGGGCTTTAGTTTGGTGTATGGTATGGCTGTAAGCATACTCTCTTCAGCACCTAGTCTTCCCAGTTTGTTGCACTGATACCATCCTCTTTAAGGTATACTTTCAGTATGTCTGAGGCACTTCTGCCATGCTCCACAGGCCCTTCTTCCCTTATTTAACTGAGAGAAGAGGCCTTGTTTGGGAGGTAAATCTCAAGCATACATACTCAGCGGCGAGTCAGCATTTCATGACCTGTGCTTCTAAACTCCTGATGATGGCTGCAGAGAGAATGCTGATGTTATTACATTGATCTTCCAAACAAATCTAGAGGATCCTCCTAAGATCTTCCAGTATTGTTGGAACCATTACAGCTGCTTGAGATGTCATCTATAGGTCACCCAGGTCTCACACCATAAAGGAGAGTAGGAATAACAACTGTCTTGTAGACTAATATCTTGGTGCCTGTTTGCAGAGCTCCATCACTGAAGACTCATTTAAGTAGTCTTCTAAGCAGTGGTCTACAAGGGATCCTGCATTCACTTTGTGTCAATGCTTTGGAAGAGGTGGCTGTCAAGGTATAGGAAATGGTCCACATTTTCTAGGAGTTCTCTGTTGATGGTGATTTGTGGAGTACAAAGAGTAGTTTGTGCAGATGAGAGCTGGCAGAGTAGTTTTTCTGAAGTTGAGACACATGCCTGGGCTGTGATAGGCATCTGCAAAAAGATTAAGGTCCTTTACAAGTCAGCCTCTATGTGTGCAAGGATGATGCAATCTTCTACGTAATGAAGACCAGTGATGCCGGTTTTCGTGATCTGAGTTTGTATGTCTACACTGCCGGCAGCACTGTTGGCAGTGCAGGATCAGTTCTGTGGGATTAATTGAGTGGCAATGGAAACATACTCATTCGAACCTAGAAGTCTATGCCATTAAGCCACTCCCTCCAAAAAAAGTAATGCTGCATTGACTGGAGATCATTTCCCATCAGCACTGTGAAGTAGAGATGCTGTGGTAAGTATAAGATAGGAAGGCAACAGGAGATATGCAAGCTACTCTAGGTAGCTTGCATTCATCCATCAACTGCTGCCAAAAATCCACTGGCAGTATAAATCCAGGATTAAATTTTGTTTGGGGGCATTGGAGACTGAAGAGTTGGCCCTTTCCACAAAACAACTCCAGTTCCATCAGGAAGGTGATCGCAGGTTAGAGTCAAGCTCATGGCAAGATAAATGGTAAAGAATGTTGGGATAATGACATAGCCCTGCCTGGTATCAGTGCAAGTGATACAAATGGTTCAGTGTCTGAGCCACTGCACAGAATAGTGGAAGTCATTCCATCACAGAGTAGTCTAATGATGCAAATGAATTGCCATGGATAGCTATGCCTACGTAGCACCTTCCATAGGGCATCATAAATCGATAAGAGTCAAAAACCTTGGTTAGATTGATGAATGCCACAAACAGTTTCCGGTGCTGCTCTATGAATTTATCCTAAATCTGCTGCACCGTGAAAATCATGTTGGCTATAGCTTAAGATGGCTTGCAGCCACACTGTGATCTAGGGAGAAATTCCTTGGCAAGGGGGAGAAGGCGGTTTAGTAGGATCTGGGCAAGGATCATCCTTGTGATGGAGAAGTGGCCCATAAACTTCATAGTTCTTATTGAGCAAGGTTTTCTACACTTTCTCTCTCTTACACACATAAGGTTTTGTTCAACATCTTAACTAATGATCTGGAGGATGGAGTGGATTGCACTCTCAGCAGGTCTGCAGATGACTTCCACTGGGGGGACTGGTAGGTATGCTAGAGAATAGGGATAGGATACAGAGAGTGACCTAGCCAAACTGGAGGACTCAGACAAAAGAAATCTGATGAAGTTCAACAAGGACAAGTACAGAATGCTGCACTCATGATGGAAAAATACCATACACTGCTACAGACTGGAGAATGACTGACTAAGCAGTAGTTCTGCAGAAAAAGACCTGGGGGTTACAGGGGACAAGAAGGTGGTTAGAAGTCAACAGTGTAACCTTATTACCAAGAAGGCAAATGGCATATTGGACTATATTATCAGGAGGACTGCCAGCAGATTGAGAGAATGATTATTCTCCTCTATTCAGCACCAGTGAGACCACATTTAAAGTACTGTGTCCAGTTTTGGACTACAACCTACAGAAATGATGTGAACAAATTGAAGAGTGTCCAGCAGAGGGCAGCAAAAATGATTACAGGGCTGGAGCACATGCCTAGAGGCAGATGGAAATAAGCTTGTTTAGTCTGCAGAAAAGAACAACATGCAGGTCAGGAGGATTTGGTAGCAGTAGAAATTTGACAACCTGAAAGGGGGTTCCAAGGAAGATGGAGCTAGGCCATTCTCAGTGGTGACAAATGACAGCACTAGGAGCAATGGTCTCAAGTTGCAGTGGGGTAGGTCCAGGTTGAATATTAGGAAAAACTTTTTCCCTAAAAGGGCAGTGCAGCACTGGAATGGATTATGTAGGGAGACTGTGGACTGAGGTCTCCATCCTCAGAGGTTTTTAAGGTGCAGCTTGACAAAGCCCTGGCTGGGATGATTTAGTTGCAGATGGTCCTGCTTGGAGCAAGAGGTTGAACTAGATGACCTGCTGAAATCCCATCCAACCCTAATCTTTTGTTACTGTATGGTAAGGCAACAAGGTTCTGGCCCTTCTAGCAGAATTGGTAAGAGAAACCATATCACTAACACAGCAGAACCAAATCTCAAACATGCTCCCTTTCTTAAATAACCTGTCAAACCTAAGAATTTGATTAGTCCATCTGAAAACATTAGGCCATAATCCGTTCCCAGGATTCCACTGCTGTCCTCCAAATAGCTGTGTCATCTTCTGGCAAAGCATGTGTCACACCTCCATCTAGTGGCCAGTCTAGATAGAGACCACATCTGTTTTCTTTTGCTACCAGTCGCAGAGGTCTGTACTGTTGACTGGAATTTGAACCCAGGACATTCAGTTTACAATCCACAGCGGGACAGAAAGAAAAAATACTTGTGTAATTAACTGACTACAATACATGTGCACATAGACACAAAAGGTAATCTTGATTCTGGCCTTTCCTAACTCTTGAGAGGTTGTCTTTGTAAAAAAACAACAAGCAGTTGTGTGGCACTTTAAGACTAACAGATTTATTTTTTGCATGAGCTTTCGTGGGAGAAGATCCCACTTCCTCAGATGCTTCAAAGATGGGTGAACTTACAGAAAGGAATGAAACTAAATGCAAAGGGATGTAAAACATAGGATCAGGTCATTCCTTTCTGTAAGTTCACCCATCTTTGAAGCATCTGAGGAAGTGGGATCTTCTCCCACGGAAGCTCATGCAAAAAATAAATCTGTTAGTCTTAAAGTGCCACACAACTGCTTGTTGAATTTTTACTGGACTAGACTAACACGGCTATCCGTTTTGTCTTTGTAAACTTCATGTTGTTTTACTATAGATGATACATTGCTATTAATATTCATATTACAATATTGTTTATCTATACCTTATTTACATAGACTGTAAGCTTGTCAGCAGAGGCTGCCTGCCTTCATTAAGTGTTTACACAGTGCAGAGCACGGTGGGGCTGAAGCCACAAAGCACTACAACTGTATAAATCACCACCAATAAACTAGTAAGTAAGAGTGGATAGGAGACCTTGCTAATATTGCTCATAAGCTAGGGTATCTCACCTGTAGGTCAGCTTGAATACATGCAAACTTCAAAAACAAGAGATGTTTGGGAGCTCCTATATGAGGTTTTGAGATTCTTCATTCCACAAATGGGCTACCAAGCTCTCCACTGCTGTCATACATACTCAGAACATGGCACAAGCCACCGAGACTGATCAACCGTGGCACCACCAGAGAAAGTAACCCATATTAGGATTGAGGCCTGCTGGCAGGTCAGTGTGCAGGGGAAGCTTGCTATTGTGATGGGAGAGCCACAGAGCTGTGCGGAAGTACTTCAGACCATACCCCTCCATGACTGAAGTCCTTCAGAGGCCTCTCTTTGACCACTGTCATCTCACACCAAAGGGTTAAAGTATAATTTGGCAGGCCCCGGAACCCTCCTAAATTGGTGGGCCACCCTCATGCCAATCTGGGCCTCCCTTGCACCAGTCCAGGCACCCCTCACACACTCCAGCTACTGCCCCCCAAATGCCTACCCTCCCACCCCAGCTACTGCCCTGGCCCCCATCTCGCCACTGGTCCCCCAACTGTTCCCTAAACACCCGCCCTGCCATGCTGTCTTCCTCCGCTGCCCCAGGCCAATCCCCCCCATGCCCTTTTCCCATCGAGCTGGCTCGCCTGTCCCTGAACCAGGGATTTCCCCAACACCCTCCCTACATCACCTCTGCACCCCCCCCCCGAATTTTTCAACCCCCCCAAGTTGTCAGCTAATAAGAGTTATATCAAACTAGTGAGTACCCCCTACATTCCCCCTAAACCTCCCCCTATACCCACCCTAATTTCAAGTCCTGGGGAGAATACTGCCCTCCCCAGGCCCCTTTACCTACCCACCATGTCAGTGGAGCAGCCTTAGCCCACTCTGACTGAGCATGCTCAGAGCAGGCTCAGGCCAGAGCTTTAGCTCAGGCTGGTGCAGCTCCCTGCACTCCTGGAATGCAGCAGAATGGCATTCCAGGGCCTGTCATTTTTAGGGGCTCAGCATCAGGGCCTCTAAAAAAAAAAAAAAAGAGCTGGAATGCTGCGTTTCAAGCATTTTTTCAATGGTGGGCCCCGGAATGCAGCATTCCAGCTCCATTTTCTATTTTTAGGGGCCCCAGAACGCTGAACCTTTAAAAATAGTGGGCTCCAGAATGCTGTTCCACTGCGTTACTGCTTACTTTAACTGCTGCTCACACCCATAATCAGAACCACAAAGACAAAAGTATTTTGTAGGGGGACACTAGTCACCTCTGTATATCTAAGGTAATGGCTAGGGAGAGAACCTAGCTGTACAGTTGGAAGGAGCTGTGAGTAGAGCAGAGTGGCTCTCTAGACTGGATCTCTATGCTCCCAACAGCCTGCCTACTTGGTGCGTGGCCCCAGCCAATGTAAGGAGGAGAAGGAAAAATGGGAAAAGCCAGGAAATGACTCTTCAAATCCACCATAAGAGGGGAGGGAATAGCTAAGACTTGGGTTTAAGGGAGAGACCCACCCATCCATTGAGGAGAAACAGGGGAGGCTGGTTTTGCTCTTCATTAATGTAAACAGAAATGGAACTGAAGACAGTTTTCTGAGACACTCAGATCCCATGAAGCTCAACAGTTACTGTCATTTATGTGAACAGCCTAATGCAGAGTCATCAAATATACAAACTAGGGCATAAATCATTTGAATAAAGTCTCCAGATTTCTGGACTGTTTGCCTCAGTGGGTGTGGGGTAAGAGTGGAGCTCCCCCATTCCTAGTAATCAACATAGGCATGAAAGTGAATGGACCCCCCACCCCACTCCCAAATTCTTTCAAGAATTACAGCACAAAGGGTTCTGGGATGTGGAGGGAGACAGCAAAGAGTGGTCTAATTTTGTGATAAAAGGAAGAAGTTGAAAGCAACTACAACTTCTAAACGCTAGCACCCACAAAATACACTAACCCAGAAAGTTGATATTAGCGTTAAATTACAACTGAGGCTCTCTTTTCAGACATCACAATCTGCACCTCACCAACAGCGACAAGGTGTTTTTACTGAATCCATGTTAAGTTTGTTACTCTTACTGTGACAAGCACCTATTTGTGCAAAATTAATTTTATCCAACATAGTACCAGGACACACATGATTTGGTTCATAGTCTCTCAATGCATAATTCAAGACTCTTTTATTACAATACATAGCTGACATCTTGATCTGAAACTGTGGCTGACATGCTAACTAAGGTCTGTTACTAAGAAAGATATTGGAACATTTATTATGACTTGTTTGATGAACAGTAACAGTATAAAATCTTACTACAATGTTTAAAGATGAAATTAGAACAGGTTATACTGCTGCTCCACAGTCACAGTAAATTGGGAAAAAGAAAAGGAAACAGAACTTTCATATATTCAAAAGACATTATAAAAGGAAGACTGCTCCACCAAAATCTAAAGTGTTATTAAAAGAATAAATAATGTTTCGGTGTGATAGAAGAGGTACACTTCATTAGGGAAGCTGACATGTTTCTTATTGAGGCAAACCAAGTATACAGCCTAAGAAACCATATTCTCTGGATACCAGTCATATCAGACATACAGAACTGAAGGGAAAACAAATCACATGCATATTCCATTGTCGTTTTTTCCTCTGTCTCCAAAGCGATAGACTTATTCTAGTAAATATTAAGGGGAGGAGGGCTAACCACTGTTCAAAATTCATGTTTATAGTACACAAGAAATCCAGATTTGTGAACTATAATTCTATTCAAACAGATGTATATAATCTGAATTTAGTCTGATTTAAAAAAAAAGAGCAATAGAGAAATTATATCTATGAAAACCTAAACTAAATGCTGCATCGTACCACCTAAGGCTCTTTAAAGCAAAACAAAAAGCAAAACCACGCACACTCCATACATGCATCCAGCTGCTTTTGTCACCTCATATAATTGGCACAGAAAGAATAAAAAAATGCAGTATAGAAAAATTATTGTTCCTTGGACTATCAGTGCACTTAAATGGATGGCTTGCCATGTCTCAGTGCAACTTTGCTTTGACAGTCCTTCCAACAGAACAAGTTTTTCTTCAGTCTGATTTCCAACTTCTGATGCATTTTTTCAAGTATTTAAGGAAAAGAAAAGTCCAAACACTTATGAACACGCAACCATAATTTAGCACCAAGATCTTAGAATTCACTATTCAATGAAATAAGATCTGCAACATTTAACTGAAAACAAAAACAAAAAACACAAAATCATCTCACCAGACCATGGCTGACGTATGTTATTTCGCGAGTGCCTCTTTGAAAGGGAGCGATGTACTGTGGATGAGACATGGCGAAGGGTTTGACTGACTCTTGTTAGGAACCTGGAATGACCTTCTTGTCCCTCCCTTAAAAACTCTTGTAGAGACATAGATGTATTCCTATTTTTTCACAAAGTTATTCCACAAGGTAAAAAGTTAACTCTTCAGACCCATGTTCTTATGGCAAATCCAAAAGAATTTTCCTTATGCCAGTGACACCACAACTTTTTGAAATGCTATCAAACAAGAACTGGAAATAGGTGCAGGTCAATCATTTATACTGTTCGTGCTGTTCCTCAGAAATCAAGAAGTTAATAAAATACTGTAGTTATATCCCACTGACAGAAAATGCCAAGATAATTGCTAGATGAAGTTACAAGATCCTTTCAACTTCAAATATGTTTGACAGCTTAACACTAAAAATAGGACATCTGGATACAGAATAATACATTCACAGCTCTCTCATCTTCAGTGGCAGCAGATAAAAGTTTCCCACTTAAACAGGTGAGACTAGCAGAAAAACCTACAGGAAAAAATAATCTGTTAAATGATAACCTATTTTTTCAATGTGACAGAGTAGAGAGTTGCAACTTTTTAAAACAACTTTATGCTGTTTTTGACAAAGTCAAGCATACCCATCCGATTATAGTTTATCACAACATGCACCATCTCAGAGTATCGAAGAGTATCAAAGAGTTGCTTTTCATTTCTAAGTAACCTGTACCATTGATTTTGAATGGGCATTCTTCTCACTGAAGTTCAGGAATGTCCATGCTTGAAAAGGGACATCTTAGGTTTTCTGTGAAGGGCACTTGAAGGTCCTTTTCATAAATTCACAAATCAACACTCAGTCAAGCAGAAATCTAATGCTGACACTCATTACGCTTCCTGCGCCAGTGTCAGCACCATCCTGTATCCCCCTGAGGCCAGCGCTGTGCCGATGCCAGCAAATCAGAAGAAAATACTGATGCCAATACTATACTGTACACTAGAATGGGTATACTTTTCCCACTAATTTACTGACTAGGATTTTCATCCTTCCTAACACACAGAAACCTGCATAGAATGGAGCTGAGCCTTCCAAAGTCAAAGTCTGTCTTCATAACATGCAAGCTCAAAATCAAACTCCCAAGAAGATTCACGTTTTCTTTTCTTTTCTTTTTTTTTTTAAACAGACACTAACAATAGGAAGGAAGGGAGGGGAAAATGGATTCCTGCTTTCTTAAAACATACCAGGAAATTCTGTACTGTCTACTCTCCATTCTATTTCAATGTGGAAGAGACAGGAAATTGATAACACTGCTTTACTTGGCAGTCAGCTCTTTCCACTGAATTATGTTTAACTACAGCTAGCATGGCTACAGATTTTCCACAGTCCCGTTACATATTACTATACAAATTAAAGCGCAAAACATTATTGAGATCTTACATATCAACTAGCTTTCTCTTTTTAAAAGGAACCCCTCTATGCATTTTTAAGTGAACTAAAGATGAAAAAAAGGATTCTAAGTTCCATTATACTAAATACCACTAATTAACTACAACAGCTGTAAACATAAGGAAGTTAGGTATATTTTTTGACCAACTTCTGTTGACAGAAGGAACAAGCTTTCAAGAATGCTTGTAGACAGATGAAAAGTTAATTAGTACGTACTCCACTTCTACAGCTAACCATCAGAAAACTTCATTCTGCTCTTGGTGAGGGGTTGTTAGACTTCTATAATATATACTAACAGACCAATAAAAGCCTTGCTCGCTAATGACGGAACTGTAATCCTTGGAGAAAGTGTTTTTTAAAATGTAACTATGATACAATGGCATTCATGGGGTGGTTAAAAAGGGCATACTTAAATGGTTATGCCCTTTTCCAGTGGTTGCAATTTGAATCCAGAGAACTACCGATGATTGTGTGCAACACATTTAAAGGATCTGTGTACCCAATTACTTCTGTTGACAAACGCCTATTTACACAGAGAAATCAGGAGCCCCAGAAGTCAACTGCTGTACATAAACTTCTCATGGCATCTTTGCTACACAAAAGAAAGAGGTCAGGCTAAATCTACTTTGATAAAGACAAACTGTTACTATTTTGGCCTGCAGAATGCTAAAACTTTCAACAAAAAATATGATAAACATGACAATCATAAAACCTGACAATTAAGACAAGACAAAGAAAAACTCATGCACTGATATACTTTGTGCAAATTTGACTCACTTTCCAGGCTGATTATTAATTCACTACAATAAATACTTGGACCGTTACAAAATAGGTAGGCTATTGGCTTGGTCACCATCAAGTAAACACTCATTACACATGAACAGCATTATGTACACTGTTGGAGGAGTGGGGTCAGAAATCAGTTTAAGCATAGAAAATAATTGTTTTGGGCATTTCCATTGTACTTGGTGTTCAGTGCTTAAGCTATATCAAAACAGAAAACAAATTTAAACTATGCAACAGGTACATAAATAAAATTTGTGCAAAACCATTTCTTGGATAAATGACTTAGAAGGGGTAGTGGGATGGGGCTGGTCACATGCAGTTACAAGATAGCTGAGAGAGGGCAACTAACAGTATCTCACAGCTTGCTGCTCAGAGTAGCAGCACTGTGCATGATCAGATGGCACTTGCTGCAGACAGGATATGCCAGCCAACTGGAGATTCCCCACAGAGGCAGCCCACTGCTTGTCTGAGGGCTGCATGGTAGCTGATGTGTCCTAGACGAGCACTCAAGAGCCAGCTGATACAGAACACTGACAAAGCACGTGCATCGATGTCCTCCTCTAAAGGCTTATCTACTACAGACCAACAACCTTCTGATGCAGCCAATTTAGTTTTAGTTCAAATAGTGTTGGCTTGTGCTGTAGTGCTAAAAGGTCTAGGTTCAAACCCACCCAATGACCCCTGTAGGGGTACTCATTATGCACAAGCAGGAGAAAAATTTTGCTATGCCCTCTCCTATGTACCCTGTGCCTCCAAGGATGAAGCATATCCTCTGTTGAAGATTAAACAAGATTTATGACATAAACATGACAAACTACAAAAGAGCAAGGAACCTACAATCCCACCTAAATTAGGGCATTAAGACACAATCATGTTGCTACAAGTAGATCTTAATTTTCTTTCATGTGTTTAAATTTGTTTTTGCAGCAAAGGCATTAGTCACAACAATGGCCAAGGCAGTGCACAATCAGAAGGAAACAGATGGTGTGATGCAACATTTCCCCAAACAGCAGCCATCCTTGTGTCACCAGAGGGGAGGGGAATTATCTGAGTATTTTCCTTGCTGTTGGGTTACTATAACAAAAATGTACACAGAACTTTCCGTGCTCTGTACTGCATCAACAGGCTAATAAGCTGTTTAAAGAGATAGCAATAATCTTTGAACATTAATTGGCAGTACTAACTAGACTGCACCTGATCCCTCTCTCTACTTTGTAAACAATAAGGAGAAATACACAGGGGACCATCACTGTGACTATATTTATTCACTCTATGGACAGAGTGGTGGAATCAGAAATGGAGGGGGCTTAATTTTTCCACTTACTTATTTGAATAATTTCTGCTTTCAGCAACACACAAGAATGTTGCTATCAAATTTAAGTTATGACTATTCATACCTTCTCTTGTCCTCTCACAAAATAATTTTGGGTTTTCTTTGGGTTTATGAAATTTGCTGTTTGACATTTGCTTTTTTTAAAATCTTTCTGTGTGCATGGTGGTCTTATCTTTGCAGAGCACATTGAAATCCCTTATGTTATTTTTCCAGGCAGTGATGAGTAGTATTCCTTACAACCTTGTATTAACCACCTCCTTCTGAAATGTTCACATCCAGCACAAAATGACCCTCTGGGGGGCAGGGAGGGGGCAAGAGGCTCTGGTAGTGGAATCTATGCAATTCTGATACATAAGAGGACATCAGGCATGCAGTAGGTATACTTCCCTACATGCCCTCCAGCTTCCACCACATGGCTTTGGGTGGGCTGAAGGTCTTTGGAGATTGACTTGAGATGAAAAAAAGATGGGTTTTGCTCTTGCTGAGAGCACTAGGTTTGAAAGAAGACAATGGGAAATCTTTGCATCTATAAATTGTGAAGGAGGGCACTAACTAGTAAGATGAAACACCTCAGAAACAACTTGCTTGGCAGGTCTGAAGACTTACTTATTGCTGATTAGGTGAAGAGTTCACTAAGACTTAAGAACTGAAATGATCTCTTGCAAATCCTCAATATGTTGCCAGTAAATATGGGAGGTTAAAAAAAATATATTAAAGCACTACATGACTTCTTCAGAAATCCAAACACAAATCCTGAATTAGTTTGTTACTGAAAATTAGGTTACTTGGTCAATCCTGTCCTGACAACCTCTCCCCAAAGGTGGTGCGTAACTGTAATAGCAAATGAACATGAACAGACCATGATTGAGGTAAACTGACACTTTCTAATGCTGTCTATTTAGACAAGCACAATGTGTGCCATCACACAGCTGCCAATCCCTCATGTTTAGAAATTTAAGTAGTAACGTCTCACAGAATTAACTTCCTTTCTTAACGATACTTCTGTTCATCTAGGCCTTAAAACAAAACAAAAACAAAAAACCAGTGATTTAAATTTTAAAACCAAGCAAAATATTGCATGTGTTATGAAATTCCATCACATCATCTCTTCTCCCCATAAAAGGTTCCTAATATCCTCAGAAACTTGGTTATGCTTATATTTCTTGAAACATACCTAGTGGTAAAGGCTATCAAACTAAAATGCACCTTTTTTGGAAGTTGTCTCATATTATAGGCCTGAACGTTCAATGCTATAAGTGTATTTGATCAAAAAACAAAAAAAGGAAAAGAAAAAACACAAGAAGTTATCAGTTGTGTGCTCATGGTGTGATATGGGATGGCACATGGATGGAAATCTGCACTGGTCATACAGATAATGAGAAGGTATTAGGGAGATTATTTATTATACATAAACTAAAGCAGGAAACTGGGTCAGATGCTACTACAGATAAGGTTGTTTAACAACCTGTCTGTGACCCTCCCCTTTCTTGCCAAAACATCTCCATGCAGTACCAAAGGAGTGCAAAATGCCAAAATTTGACATACAAACAAGAGGAGAGAAGAGTCTTTGAGAGTTCTGAAGGGAAGAGGGCCCAGTTATACACTTTTTAAAAGTACACAGTAGCTTTCACAAGTTTTGTTGCTAAACTCCCCAGTCCTGATAAAACATTCCCTCTCTCCTGGTACTGGCCTGTCACAGCTGAAATTAATGAGGGAACTCAAAATGGCTCTTCCTTTATTTAAGAAGAGGATAGTAATTCTTCATGAGGGCAACTTTGGAATGCATTTCCCAATTATTCTGAAAGGGCCTGAATTTGTTATATGAGAGTGTTTCAGGAGAGGGATGTTGCTTGAGGGCAATAACTGTTGGCAAGTGTACACTGCCTGTCATTTTTGGTGGCAGTTGAATGGAGATACACAAGTTTCCTAAAATAACTGATGTATCTAAGTTTAAAAAAGGGATAGCTGTGTTAGTCTAGTCCAGTAAAAAAACAAGGAGTTGTGTGACACTTTAAGACTAACAGATTTAGTTTTTGCATAAGCTTTCATTTCCCAAGAAAGCTCATGCAAAAAATAAATCTGTTAGTCTTAAAGTGCCACACAACTCCTTGTTGGGTTTTTTTTTGTATCTAAGTTTGACTGCCTAATACTCTGCTCATCTACTGTACTGAGTTGAAGGGAGGGGCCTCCATTCGCCTCTAGCATTCTCCTAGTTGCTGGGGTGGAGTTAATAGATTGGCTTCCCAATCATATGAGCGGTTTTCACAGACCCCTCAATCAAACCAGGAAGTTTGAACTGACAGCAGTGAATTTCTCACCATAAGTGAAGACTAGCCTTATGAAAGGAAGAAATTTTTCTGCTGTAAGATTTAGTCAGTTGTTGGTGTATATACCGTAGACTGCTGTTGGATCTGTACTTGTAAATAGCTGGCAGAGGAACCTAGAACTTGGGATACATTCTTTCATTTGTATAAATCTGAACAAATAAAGCATGTAGGGGAAAAGGCTGCTTTGTGGGTGTGTATGTGGTCGAGTTTGTTTCTCCCTCTGTTCCTCAGTCAGCTTAATCACTTTGATGAGGCCAGGACTTGCTGCCAAACACTAGGAGTGCTGCTCTTACTGTTTTCCTCAGAAAAACGCTCCCTCCAGTTATCAGTCAAGCAACATATACCAAGCTAAAAGCTAAGTGAGCCTGAGTGCCATTCACACCTCTTCCACTGTCTGTCCTAATCCTTTTCTGCATTTAATAATCCTAAACTTTTTCTTATTGTATATGGTATATTGTTAGGCACAACTGTTTTAGGTTGAAATGTATGTTTAGAAATTCTTCAGATTTTTGTAGTATTACTTTGATTACAAATGTATAATAGGTTTTTTTTTCATTTTCACAAAAGAAATGCTACTAATGTATGCCGTTAACAGACAATTTCAGACAACCACAAAGACAAATAAGTTTGTTCACATTTACAGGAGATAATGCCGCTCACTTTTTATTGACAAAGTCATGTCAAAATAAGAACAGGTATTCGCATGGCAATGTTGTAGCTGGTGTTGCCAGGTATTTACGTACCAGCTACACTGAACACTTCTATGACCCTTCATGTTTCAACTTGTTGGCTTTAAAGTTTTACATTCTTTTGTTTTTGAGTGCAGTTATGTTTAAAAAAGTGTCTAAGTTGCACTTTCATGATAAAGAGATTGCACTCCCATATTTGCATGAGGTGAATTGAAAAATACTATTTCTTTTAGCTTGTTACAGTGCAAATATTTGTAATGAAAACATTTAAATTTAATGACAATTAAAATCACAATCACAACTACTTATCTTGTGATTAATTGCAATTTTTAAAAATTGTTTGACAACCCTACATCTTATAAGATGGCATCTTGTTATGAAGAATATCTTTTAGGAGATCTTTAAGAAATATTAAGAAAATCCCTGAACTGTCAGAAGGCCAAAAGATTTTTCTTAGATCATTGTTTTATAGTAACACTGTGTATTTTCCATTGGATAACATCTATAGGGATGCAAGACTGATAAATGATGTAAGAGGCTATGTAAAATCCTTTGAAAAGATGTGATTTTCATCATATAATAAAATTCATTTTGAACCCTTCATTATAATCACCACCAAAGCAGACTTCCAACAGGGTCTTTACATACATTAACATATGTAATTAAACAAAAGTGTGAGAAACATTAATGAAAGGAGGAAGTTGTTCAGTGTCAGATCTGCCAGTTTCCTAGTCAGTCAAACAAGGTTTAATTTAAACCTACTTGATTTTAAAATTTTCTTCTCCAGCCTCCTTATCAGTTATATAATCTATCATAGTCACTTCTTAAACCACAGGTATTTACACAACAAATCTGAACAAAGTAACTAAGTAGGCCTTTTTAGGTCACTCGGTGTTGTCAAAACTAAGAAGTGTCAAGTTGTAAAAATGAAAAGCTCTCTGACAGTTCAGAATCAATAGCCACCTTTCTATATTTCAAAACATAACGTAAGTGTGATATGATGATGCAGTTACCTTAGTTACAATTCTTCCTGAAAATCAGCAGTTCGTTCTATCCTTAGAGGACTATTTGTCTGCATGTTCAGGTGTTTGGTGTTTTGTTTTGTTGTTGTGTAATTCAGTAAGCAAACATGTCACGAAGCTGACTCAAATATGTTATGTACCAAGCTTTTGGGTACCTAAAGATACCTATTGATTTCCCATAGTTGAATCCCCGCCCCCCTTGCATTCTGTGATTCTTCCTTTTGGATTTTTGACTCTTTACAAAAAGACTTCTTCAAAGATCTACGGAGTCAGGTTTAAGCTGTCTAGTTATGAACAGGCAATTTCCAGAAGTGCACATACAATGGCCAGACAAAGGACATTTAGAGACACCAGAGAACTACAAGCACTGAATGCACACAGGAAATAATGAATGATGGCTTCCTTTGACATGACCTTACTATGTGCAAACACTGGAATGAAAGAAGCCTTGAAGACAATACAAGAGCTACAACACAAAAAAATGAATCTATACAAATCATATTCTTTGTCTAAAAGGAGCCTATTTTACTGTAAGATCCTTCATGTTTTTAACACCTACAAACAAATGATATGGAAATTCAGAACCTCATCTCCAAGATCTCCATAAACAAAAGACCCATCCTAATTAATATCTCCCTCCCACAAAAAGTCTAAGGCCTAATAGCAGAGTTGCTGTATTTGCTGTTGTCCAGAGTTTTTCCTGTATTATTAGTGGTCTTTCTCACGTGCGAGTCAAAGTTACTACTGTGCACATCATGCCAGAAGTAGAGACGGCCAACACAGTGCTTCTCTTCATTATGCAATCAGATAGTCCAAGTCAGATCTGACCCACTTTTCTCCCCCAGCTCCATTTGTAACAAATGGAGGCAGTGACCACAGGGCCCCTCCATTAACTTCAGGCATTATTACATTGAATACCTCCATTCTATACCCTACAACAGTGGTTCTCATCTGCTGTCTGTGAGTGTGTCACCGTTGGCTTAGAGCACCCCCCACTTCCAGAAAGGTGCAGCAGCAGGGAGCCTAGGGCTCCTCTCCTCACCTGCACACACCTAGGAGCTGAGACCAGGCAGGGGTCGGGCATTTTTAAATTTCCTTCCCTGCAGGCAGCCAAGGCACTGAGCCAGGCAGGAAATGTAAAATGCTGCATGGCTCCATGGCTGTTCCCCCTTTGGCTTCCCCAAGTGAGTGTGGTGGTGATGGTGGGGGCACATGGGAAACTGACTCTGAAAGAGCCAAGGCTGGGGCCACTGCCCAGGAGCTGCTTCTGGTGCTGAGACCTACTGTGGGACCTGCTCTTGCTGCTGGGCCTGGGGCCCACTCCTGGGGCCAGGGACCTGCTGTGAGCTCCACTGTGGGAGCCAGAGCTGGGGCAGGGACTCACTGCGGGAACTTGCTGCAGGACCCATTCCTGCAGCTGTGGCTGGGAGCCCATTCCCCCAGCCATGGCTGGGAGCCTGTTCCTGCAGCCAGGGGCTGCTGTGAGGCCCAGTACCAGGGCTGCGGAGCTGTTGCTGGGGCCATGGGGGAAGAAGCATAGGAACTGGGTTCTCAGGGGAGCATTACTGTCTCGTGACCAGCTGGAGACCCTCCCAGCTGTGTCACAATCATGCAAAGGTTGAGAACCCCTGCCCTAAAAGACAGAAAACAGAACTGGAGAACTCTTTTCCATTTGGCTTGCCCCCCTCAGAAAGTCAGGTTGGGTTTCCTGATATAGCCTTGGGAATGGGTCCAGGTAGGGAAGGGACATAGGAAAATCATGACAGATATCCAGTAGTTACTAATCACACACATACATGCATGCATGCACTTTTAAAAATACTCTATAGTGAATCCTAATCAAACAAAAATCATGCAGGAATAATTCTGTGGATAATATATAGATTTAAAAAATTACAGAATGCTGATTTAATGATCATTTGTCTTCAAAATTCAGATCTAGATACAAATTTTTCCAAAACTGAGGCAGAAAGAAATGGAGATCTGGTTCAGATCCATCGTAGCTCCTTAACTATCAGTTTGCACAGACACTGTATCTGAACTGAACATTTCTGAAAATTTATGGTAGCCACCTCTACCATTATCAAGTTTAATTACTTTCTCTTCACACATATGAAGTAGGATGATGAAAAAATTCGCTATGATCCAGAATATGTGGAGACTGCAAAAGAACAATAGTTGCTTTAAAAAAACCAAACAAACAAACGCTAGCTATAACAAAAAAGATGAACTTATTTCTTAAACAGCCAGTCCTGGAACCCTTTATAAAGGCAACATAAATGAGCCCTGAATAGAAGATCTGCAATGGAATCTTTGGGGCAGGAACAGACTCTTTCTCCCCATACTTCAGGGGGGTGGACAGCAATTCTTTTTTTTATTAAAATCAGTTTCTCTTATATTTAAATATAATTAAAAAACCTTTTAAAAAGTGAAATCTGACTAACACAATACATTAAGGCCTAAATTTATAATCCTAAACTATTTAAATACAAAAATAAATATGCTGAATCCATGAGCCTCTGTCAAATGCTTTATTTAAAAAAAACACACTTCAACTCAAAGGAGGAAGGGGGGAAATCTTATTTTTGCGGTCACACTTTATAAATATAGCACAATAGGGCATGTACAGTATTAAGGGCTTGTTTCTGTTAAACAATACTACATTGGATATCTTATTTATGTTTAATTTAAATTCCAGCTACCAACCTAATGCACTTGACACAATCATGAACAAAATTATCATCTAGCTGTGATGAAGTGGAAATATTCTTCAGGTCTTCTCCAACCGCCATGCATGCACCTCAGTTTCCTCATGTGTTACTTATATATGTAAGTGATGGAACCCAAGTCTGTGATCATGTCAGTGACCATTAGATGGTGGATGGGCCTTCCCCAGCCACATGGAGGCAAACCTGGCCAGGACTTCCTGTGTTGGCACCAACCTATTGTGACAGATTGGGTCAGGTGAAGACCAAGAGATCAGACAGGAGACAAAGGACTGGGGAGGGGCTAGGAGATGGGTCTGGGGCTGGTTTGAAAAACAAAGAAAGGCAGTCCTCCATTAGGGGGCCAGAAGGGAAGGAGTCTCAAAGAACAGGGCTCCCCAGGCAGTTGCTGTAGTGATATGTTTCTAGAAGGATGTGAATTTAGAGACACTCCCTGAAGTGTGGTGTGAATCAGGAGACATGCCCTGGAGAAGGGCCAGGGTAGTGTGAACTGGGAGATGTGCTCTAGAGACGATTTAACATGGCTGCCCCCAGGTACACAGCTGGATACCTGTCTGTATGATTAAAGTTCTATTCCTCACTCATTCAGTAGTATGGTCTTTAAATGAACCCTCAAGATCATTACAATTGCTGCTGTAACTTCCAGTTGAGCTAGCAGCAAAGTCCTTCTATGCTAAGTTCTAAAGGGGCAGTAAAGCAAAACAAACAAGGAGTCGTGTGGCACTTAAAGACTAACAGATTTATCACATGAGCTTTCGTGGGAGAATATCCCACTTCGTCAGATGCTCTGAAGACCTTCAAAGCTCACGTGATAAATAAATCTGTTAGTCTTTAAGTGCCACAAGACTCCTTGTTTTCTTTCCTTCTATGCTGTGATCCTGAGCCTTAATGAAACTTTCAGATGCCCATGCTGACTGTGAATGGCTCCTGACTGCAAGGCAGGGCGTATGGCCCTACTGCAGGGGCTGGCAACCTCTACTGACGGCCCCTGTGCCAGGCCCTCCTCACCAAACCTCAGTCAGTGCCAATTGCCCCCTCTGCCAAAAAAGTGGCTGCTGCCTGAAAATTCAGTGGTTTCCATAGCTGAAGCGAAGGGGGGGGGTTGTTTCCAGGCATGCCGCAGAAAGAAGCTGCCCCAAGCTGCTACTCTATGCAGCATGCCCAGGGATGAGTCCCTAAGCACACCCTTGAAAGAAGCCACCCACAGCAGCAAATCTCTACAGCAAGCCAGGTGAAGAGGTCCCCAGGCATGCCATGAAAAGAAGCTGTTGCAGGTCCGAGCAGCTTCTTTCCATGGCATGCCTTGGAACCATGAGGTGCCTGGGGCATGCCCACTTGCTTTTCTGGGGCAGAAGTGGCACTTTCAGCAGAGGGTGCTACTCCAAATCATTTCGTGCACCACTGCCGGCACATGTGCTGGGGGTTGCTGACCCCTGCCCTACAGGCATGGAGGAACTCCCCAGGACCCCGCCAAGGGAGTGGGTCTTGCAGGGGAGTTCCAGGCAGAACAGGGGATCATACACTTTGAGGCTAGACCTATGAATTGGCACTACAATCCTGACTGGCTCTGTCATGGGGACCCCAAGCACAGGCTGATCCCCCCAACTCACCTCAGGGCTAGAATCAGGAGCTGGCCATACTGGTGTTTGGAGACTAGGGATAACAGACTCCACAGTATCAGAATTCTGAGTGACTGTGTTGAGAGAAGGTTCCTAAAAACGTTTCCTGTGAGACTCCGTCATCCTAACAAATAAGCAATACATCATTCATCAGCACCCAAAATGTACAGTGAAGCCATTGTATAGCTTTGTATATTAAGATACTTATTTAATAAGTGTGTATATATATAAAATTGTGTTCTCCTAGACAGCCATAAATTGTATCCAATCTAGAGCAAAGGCTCTATATAGTAAATAGAGGTTCTAACGGTTATATCAGTAATGTGAACACAACATTCTTTAGAAAACAACTGAAGTACAAATAAAAGGTGATTAAACTTCATTATTTAAAAACTGAGATTTCTGCGTGGTAATTTCAGTCAATCCACCTGAAACTGAGACCACCAACTCTGCCACTTTCTTCTGACTGCCTTTAGTACAACCCATACACTATGAAAAGATATTGAAGCCTCCTTACACAGGTTTCACTCAGTGAATCTGTATAATGGCCAGCCCACTTTCCCATCACACTGCCCTGCAAAAGGCATTGTGGCACACTGCACTTAAACTGATAGGAGATGTAGAGTTCATATGTGTAGTCTGCCTCCCATACACAGCAGCACCACAATGACCTAGCTGCATTCAGAGCTTCATGCAGCCAGAGAAAAGGATGAGAGCAATTTTCAGCCCTTAGTTATCTAGCAGTTTTGATTTCTCTATGAATAATTTAATAAAATTTTGTTTTGTTTACTTTAGAGTTATGTGGAGAAAAAGAATAGAGAAATAAAATATTTAAGTTATTTACATACACACTGTAGAAATACAAAATATTTATTAGTCAGTCACAAACAGAGCAATTTCTAAGCATGATAGCCAAACTCTTTCCTCAAAATGCACAAAAATGGAGTTCAAATTTCTATTAGCTTATCATACACAAGTAAGAGTTAGGAAAAATGTAGTTATGACAGTACAGATTTTACAGCCCACTTCAGCACTACTTGTCTGTAAGTAAAGTAATAGGATTCTGCAATTCTGTCAGAAAAATTTTCTACTATAGTGAATTAAGATTCTAAATCAGTATCTCAGTGGAATATAACTGAGCAAGATCCAAAGGAGTAGCCGTGTTAGTCTAGTCAAGTAAAACAAACAAACAAAGGAGTCCTTTGGCACTTAAAGACTAAAAAAAATTATAAATTTGTTAAAGTGCCACAGGACTCCTTGTTTGTTATAATTGAATAAGTCACTGATGCTCAGTACCATCAAGCATTGGCAAAAGATGAGGTTATAAAGTAAAAAGCAGTAAATTCTAAGGTCATTTGCAGGAGATGGATAGTGTGATAAAATACTGAACAGAATCACAGGATTGGAAGGGACCTCATGAGGTCATCTAGTCCAATCCCCCGCTAAAGGCAGGGCCACTCCTCCTAGATCATCCCAGCCAGGGTTTTGTCTGACCGGGCCTTAAATGCTTCCAAAGATGGAGATTCTACCACTTCTCTAGGTAATCCATTCCAACGCTTCATGACTCTCCTAGTGAGAAAGATTTTCCTAATATCCAATCAATTGCTGAACTTCCATATCACAAAAAAATTCTACAAATGATGCAGTTAAATGCAGGAATCATATTTCCTCAACATCCAGCCTCTTACATACACCCTTACAGTGGCTTTATGAAGCTAGCCTCTTTTACTTATGCACTTCAACAAGCTTTTTTTCATATACAATTAAACCAGGCACAGATCTGAAACAATTTCAAATAGAATTCTTAACACAGAATAACTCTGGGGTAGAGCAAGCTACCCCTTCATAAACCAGCAAATTTATATAACTGGAAATTTTCTTAAAAATGTTTCCTCCTTAGTCCCTGTTCATCCTTCAGAATATATACTGTTGCCATGTTCCACACAAAGGCCCTTCTGTGAAAAATTAATTGGCTATCTAGCACCCTCCCTCACCCACCTCAATTAAACTGGATCATCTGAACAAGCTCTCTTTTCTCTTCTGAAGTGACAGTTCTACAGAGGGGGCTCTCAGAATTGCATTTATTCTTAGAAACTCAGTGACAAATCATTAAACCAGTACAGAGACAAAACCCCTTTCATTTGCATCTTTCTGTTAAATATCCATGTTATATACATGATGTTATCTCTTACCTATTCACTTGCATTCATAAACAATGGAGGCTTTTCATAAATGTCAAGGCCAGAAGGGGCCACTGTGATCATCTAGTCTGGCCTTGTGCATAACACAGGCCATGGAATTTCACAAAGTAATCCCTATGTCAAGCCCATAACTTCCAGATGAACTAAAGCATATATTTTAGAACAGCTTTAACAGAGCTGTACATTCAACAGTGCCGTCTCAACTTTATAAAAAAAAAAACAAAAAAAAAAAAACAAACAAACAGCAGAATTCAATAAAAATATCCGTGCAGTTTCTCTGACAAACTCAACTGCACTGTGAAAATGGAATGACTGGTTTTTAGTTTTATATTTTAATAATAAGAAAATTGATATATTATTCAATAGCACAGCTGCAAAATATTCTGCAACTATGCTAATACGCAACTAAGAATCAACATATGTAAGGAATTATTTACTGTGTCCTTGATTTATTCATGGTTAGGAGTGCTTTAAGTTTATCAAATGGAAGATGCTATGCACATTCAAAGTATTTTAATGTTCTTAAAGTTTTATTTTTTTTTTAAATGTTTTAAAGGCTGACCCAAACCAGAACTCTGGACCTGAAAACCCCAGATATTGAAGACTTTTATCAAACAACAATTTTAAATAACTTGCAGAAAGATCAAGGTCTTAGCTTTCCCTCTTCAATCTCTTTTAGACATATTAATTTATTTGTGTAAGCAAAGAAAAAAATAGAACCTGTATGATAATCCAAACTAGTTTCCAAAAAAAAAAAAAAAGAAGAAGCTGTAAACTTAACATAGGTCACATTTCATGTTTAATTTACAGGAAGATATCCCTTTAAAATACTTCTTGTTGTTGAACCTACATTTTATTCTAACAGTACAGAATCTCAGACTCAGAGATCCTGCAGATGAGCAGCAAATAATTCTTATTTAAACACATAAAACAATAAAAAGTTCATTGTGCATATCAATAACCATACAGCAAGAATTTATTTCTGAAGTAAATTCAAAAGAAGGTATTCCTGAATCTCATAATGTCCTCAATAGCAGGATGAATCATGGTATAATACAAGTTTGAATTTTTAAACTGAAATAATTATGAATGTTATTCTTTTTAGATCTTAAAATCATACAAACTTTTTTCTGGAATCAGTGTAATGGGCATATATAGAGATTACTAGAGAATGTAAATTCTATTTTGTGAAGGATTTCAAAATGGTGGCTTCACTTCAAATCTGAACAATAACCAAACAGATTTCTCATGAAAAAATTCTTGGGGAAAATGTTTTGGTTTGATCAAAACATCTAGTTTTGACAAAACTGAAATGTTTTGATTTATATTTATTTTGTACTGTATTAAAATACAAAACTGTAATCAATTCAAAATGAAAAGTAGTTTCAAGATTAAATATCAAAATGTTTCATTTCAGGAAGTTTCAATATTTCCATAAGTTACCCTCTCAGACCCATTTTCTCCCAAAATCAAATTCTGGTAAAACTGACTCAAATGAGCAAAACATTTCATCTTAAAAGAACCGGATATTCTGTTACAATATGGGTAAATGGAAGTTTCTTAACCATCTTCATGGGTATGTCTCTTTTAAATAAACCTATCAATAAAAACCCTGTGAAAGTAACTATTAGTTCATCCTTCTTTCATTAGATACAGACTTTATCCTGTTTGGAATTCTCTGATGTAATTTCTCTCAAATTCAGACTTCTAGAGAATATTAACTTCATTAATGTACTAAAGTTGTCAAAAACTTGTCACTTGATCCATAGCTGAATGACATATGGGAAGCATACTGTATGCTGAATAGTCTTTAAAAGACTGTTTACTGACTAGTAGTTTACATAAAACAAATATGGAGAATGCCCTTAGATTAACTAATCCATGCCCTATCAATGATGTTTTCTACTGAAAACACACACTCAAAGAATACTAGTGTTGGTAGGTTATCTATTCATTTTGATATTAAATTTACTACATGATCAAAGACTTCAGTTTTATCCAAGGATGCCAAAAAGCTTTGCAAAAATTAATGAAGAGTGTGTACGACTACAAAATAGGTACTATTACAATCATTTAATAGATGTTCAGTCAAGGCATACTGGTGGGGGAGGAGGGGAATCCTGAGGGTACATAGTAAATCAGTGGCAGATGTATGAAAAAATAGGAAACTTGACTCAGACTACACTGCATAAATCCTGTCTAGTTATAATTAATGTTCAGATGTATATTTCTTCTCAAGTTCATGATTTAAGGTGTTATCACAACCATTAGAAGAAACTGGACTGGCAGAATAAGCTAAATTCAAATGAAAATGTCCCCATCTATATTAGAATAGGAGCTTCTTGCATACACAAGGCTTCAAGTATGCACAAAGTATTTGTGTTTTGACACCGTGTTTTCTATTATAAAGAATTAAAAATTTGTAACAGAACTAAATAACCAGTGAAAACAGCTAAATGTAGGAGGCCGAAGATGTAATTACTACAGTTGCACAATATGAGTAGTAAATTAATTGGGTTGTGTATATTCTCCACAGATTAAAATTTTTAAAGCAACATCAGAGTACTGAATCCACTGTGTGTAAATCAGAATTATTGGAACTATAAGGTACTGCATAAATAGGTAACAAATGGTCTTGTTTTACTTTGATAGTTAGTTACATTGTGGCTACTTGAATACAGATGTACAAGGGTGTGGGAACAAACAGTGCAGAAAGCCTTTTCCCTACACCAATATACTAGACAGACAGAACAAAAGTGAAATTTAGTATGATAGCAGGTGTGGCTGCACCAGTTTCACAGACATAGGGTCTACCACCAACCTGCTCCATGACATGATACCTCTTCATGTTACCCCAAGCCGTAATGTTCATTTTTTCCTGAAATATATTCAAAGTTGTATCTAATTTAACAGCACACACCTAGCTCCCATACAGCACTTTTCATTGGTAGATCTCAAAGCATGTCACAAAGGGGCTCAATACCATCTCCATTTTAAGGATGGGGAAAGTAAAGCAGCGAACAGTGAAGTGATTTATCCAAGGTCACCTAGCACGTCAGTGGCAGAGTTGGGAATAGAACCAGGTCTCCTGAATCTCTACCCATTTTGATATCCAGTTTTAATTCCACAATTATGTCTCTTTAGCAGGGGCATCCCTGGCACCGGGCACCCCGGGCACGTGCCCCGAATCCCAGCGCCGGTGCCCCAAATCTGGCAGGGCCAACCCTCTCCCGGTCTCCGGCCCAATTGGGCCAGAGATCTGGGGCCCAACTGTCGGCAGCCGCACTGGGCCCATCCCTGGCTGGGGATCCGGGGCTCGGCTAGCCGTGGCGGCCCTGTCCCCAGCCGGGGATCCTGTCCCTGGCTGCCCGGGGCAGCAACCCCGTTCCCGGCCGATGATGCAGGATCCAGCCAACCATGGCTGCTTCTGGCCCCGTCCCCAGCCAGAGATGTGGGGCCTGGCCGCCCATGGCAGCTTGGCAGCTTCTGGCCCTTTCCCCGGCCAGGGGGCGGGGCCTGCAGGCTGGGGGCAGGGCCTGGGCCCATGCCCCGGGTCTCTCCCCCTGGGCAGCGACACCCCTGCTCGTTAGGGATAATTCCTGTCAAGGTTCTCATCTTCCATTTAATATCTGTGTTTTGGTTAAAAGTACAAGCTGGACAATGACTGTTGATACATACTGTATCACCAAAGAGTGAGAAAAAGAAAATTACTGGCTGATACAAAAAAAAATTAAAATTATGCTTACTAAAAATAAATCCTTAGCAACACTCCAGACATAAGCTTTCAGACATACCTTCATGGATTACTATCTTGTCACCTAAGTATCCTTGAGACAAGATTTCAAATGTGCCTTATGCAAGGTCATTTAAGACTTCTGTGTTATATTCAGATAGAATACTGATGCAGAAAGCACAGTATCCAGCATAGGCATCTTGTTAATTACACTCACACAGCAGAAATCTGGTAATTAGCTAATTCCAGTTTGGGTACTGTGTGCAGTTAAGTTAAATTTTCCATGTAATTTCAATTAAGTAAGTTACATACCTTCACTTCCAACACTAGAGAGTGTTGCCAGAGATATTAAATGATGCACTGACCTTGTATATTTATGGAAGGTATGTAAAGAACTTTGGTAAGATTCTGGATAAATGGTACTACACACAATACAAGCTATTAATTTATACAGTAACTAATTTTGTTTAAAATAATTTCTATTGCAATTTTTCCTTATAAAGTGATATCTTGTAAAATCAGAGGCTCCTTCAGTGCAAAAGCTGGGAGGAAGAAGACTCAAAGTCCATATATGGTTTAGTTTACTAGGGAATCACTTCAGACCAGATCCAGCTTCCCATAAAGTTGATCATAAGACCTTTCATGGCCTCAATCGAAGTTGAATTGGGCCCCTTCAGAATTGGCACCATCAAGGTGTCTTAGGCTCAGATCCTGCAACTAGCTTCATGTGGGCATAACAAGTCCATCTGCATGAAGCCTGTTGCAGTACTTGGATATAAAACCCACAATATTAAATACCATAAGAAAATGAGATATGGTCTTAAAAAGAGCAAAAACAAAAAACCCTCCACTGTGTAGGTTTTAGTGTAAAGCAAGAAAGAAGCCTCTTTTGAAAAAGCCAGAGCTGAGCAACTTCTACAGAAAATAATTACAAGCCATACAAAAATCCAGTTAACAATACAGGCAGGGTTAAGAAAACGAACCATCTACATAATCTTTTCCCTTAACTATATACCTTTAGACACGATAATCTTCCATGCAGTCCCAGTCCCTGTCAGACTCAAGATGAAATTCAGTAAAGACAAGTGCAAAGTACTAGACATAGGAAGAAGAAAAAAAAAAAAAAAATCAAATGCACAACTAGAAAATGGGGAATAACTGGAGAGGGAGTAGACCTGCAAAAAGGATCCAGGCTAGGGGTAGGGGTTATAGTGAATCACAAATGGAACAGGAGTCAACAATGTGATGCAGATACTAAATAAGGCTAATAGAAAACCAGGCCTATGCAGAAAGGTTAAAAGATTCATATATAATTAGTTTTGAGAAAAGAAAACTAAGGATGGACCTGATAATGGTCTTCAAATATGTTAAATGCTGTTATCAGTTATCAATTGTCCTTCATGGCCCCTAAAGTTAGAACAAGTAGTAATGGGCTTAATCTGCACCAAAAGGCAACATTAGGGGAAAAAAGCTTTCTAACTCAAAGAACAGTTAAGGACTAGAACAGATTTCCAAGTGGCCATATTTTCAGAAGCATTTAGTGTCCCATAGTTCCTATTATTCTCAACAACAGTACCTGTGCACTTTTGAAAATCTAGCCTTAAGGACTGCCATTATATTCTTTAGAAAAAATCTGTCCAAACAGTCTCATTGGTAACACAAAGCTTATCTTGTCAAAGATGGATATTAAAATATAGAATCTGTGATTATACCAAAAGGCTGTAGAGTTAGAAAAGCTGATTTACACTTACTATCTGCAACAGTTAGCCCGACAACATAAATGGATGTGGTGTGTCAGTGTAATAAGCTTACTCTGCATGAGGGGTGATCCCTGCAGGAGGTGGTTAAGCAACCAAAGAGCTGAAAGTGTTTGAGGTATTGTTCAAGCAGCAAGATAATGTATTTCCTCATTGGCACTTCTGGTTTTGTTTGTTTTAGTTTAATCATACATCCTAGGACACTGCCTTTTAATTTAGAGGAAGATCTGGTCTAACAGGTTCTGACCTGCTACTATGATCCCATTTATGTCAACAGTGTCTTCAAGAAAAAGAAAAATCATATTTTCTTTTTTAAAAAGGCAATTTCCAATTTCTTTAACCCATTTCCACAGCAGAATTAATTACTTTAGATCAAAAATAAGTAAAAAGAAATTATCTATCTAATCTACAGCAGCAGCAAAACAGAGGGTGGGCTTCTGAGACATTTTAATCTGCATATAAGCTCCAGGAATAAAGAAGCCACTCACCCATGCCACTCCAGTATTGGTAGGAACATTTAGATTCATCTACACAATAAATATGACCATGTTAAACAGATTTTGCTAAATTTTAAAACAGTTTTTCCAAAGAAAACTTGGGTTTAAATTTCCTCCCCACACCCCTTTTGCAAAAGTGTCAGCTTTCTAATGAAAGGTTTTGACCTCCCGACATCCTTTCCAACACTAATCTTCTACAACTCTATGACTGAGTTTTTGTCTGAATAGTTTTCAGTTTTTCAACAAAAGTCTGAATTTTTCCATTGAATGTATCAACAAAAATGATTTTCACTGA
The DNA here is from genome assembly GCA_007922195.1 of Podocnemis expansa. Taxonomy (NCBI): domain Eukaryota; kingdom Metazoa; phylum Chordata; order Testudines; family Podocnemididae; genus Podocnemis; species Podocnemis expansa. The sequence continues at coordinate 3,696,164 of ML682082.1, read as the reverse complement.
AATTCTCAGAGGGACTCCATCTTCCCGCCCTTATTTTGCTTGTGTGAAACCATTTGTTCTTGCTAACAGGTGTGTAACAAAGTGGCTGGGAAGCAACTTAAATGCATTAAAAATGGTTTTAAAATTTTAACAAACTTATTTCATGTTCACATGGCTGGCAAATCTTTTGTAATGGAAATGTAAACATTACATACCATGAACTGATTTGCATATATTGCACCTATTTATTTTATTTCAGCCCAAAAAGTTTTGTGTTTTTTTTAAACTGCACTGCAGCTATATAGTTTGCTCAGCATTTATTAAAGGCTAGCAGATTAATCAAAAGTTGATTCTATACTGCTTTGTGCAATTTTATACAATTTCAAAAGTGCTATTTTATGCCATTTTTCCTTCAGTTTCATAAAAAATAAGTTACAAAGATGAATAATGTAGCAATATTTGAACAAAATTTCTATTCCATAACAGAGAAAAATAAAAATTCTAAATCTGATGGGGGGGGTCCATATTGTTCTCCCAGCCCTTCATTCTGTGCTACTTGGCATAGATGTTGTTCTTGTTTCCCATTTCCAACATGTCAGCTAAGATTACATGAACTCCATCCACACCCACGTGTGCCTCCTTCCTTTTATGTCCCCTTTAAATCCCCCTCCCTTAGGTACTGCTACATTCAATCCCCTGTAGCCTACTGCAACATGTAGACCTTCCCAATCCTATATGTTCTCCTCTTTTAAATACCTCCTTGGAACCCACTTTATTCAGGAAGCCCTCCACCCACAACACTCACAAAATAAAACGCTAAAACAAAAAAACATTATGTGCATTATATAAAGCCAGATGACAGGGACTTTATTTTATGTGGGGACTGTACTGTGTTATCAGACCCTACGATCTTGACTGAGGTTTTCACCTGTTGTTGTGTCTAATTTAGATTTAAAATTTCCTTCCTATCAAGTATAGCTCACCTACACCACACACAACAGACTCTCTCTCTGTGCACACGTGCGTGCAAGATAGAAACAGTCCCTGTACTCAATAATAGCATTACGAATGACTGCACTCATAGAATCAGACTTGGAAGGCACCTCATGAGGTCATTTAGTCCAACACCCTGCCAAAAAAGCAGGACCACTCCCACTATGTTATCCCAGCCAGGGTTTTGTCCAGCCGGGCCTTAAAAATCTCCACAGATGGAGATTCCACCACCTCCCTTGGTAGCCCATTCCAATGCTTCACCACTCACCCAGTAAGAAAGTTTTTCCTAAGATCGAGCCTCGACCTCCCCAGCTGCAACTTGAAACCATTGCTCCTTGTTCTGTCCTCTGTTGCTACTGAGAACAGCCAAGCTCCGTCTTCCTTGGAGCATCCTTTCAAGTAGCTGAAGGTTGCTATCAGTCTTCTCAGTCTTCTCTTCTTCAGGCTAAATAAGCCTAGTTCCTTCAGTCCCTCTTCATGGATCTTGTGCTCCAGGTCTTTGATCATTTTTGTTGCCCTCCGCTGGACTCTAATTTGTCCATGTCCTTTTTGTAGTGGAGAGCTCAAAACTGGACACAGTATTCCAGATGCAGCCTCACCAGTGCTGAATAAAGGGAAATGATCACATCCCTCGATCTGCTGGCAACACTTCTTCTGATGCAGCCCACTATGCCATTGGCCTTTCTGGCAGCAAGAGCAAACTGCTGCCTCATATTCAGCTTTCCATCCACCATGACCCCCAGGTCCTTTTCTATACTGCTGCTACTTAGCTGATTGCTCCCCAGCCTGTAGCAGTGCATGGAGTTTTTCCGTCCCAAGGGCAGGACTTTTCACTTGTCCTTGTTGAACCTCATGAGATTTCTATTGGCCCACTGCTGCAATTTGTCAAGGTCTCCCTGAATCCTGTCCCTGCCCTCCAGCATGTCTACCACTCCCCCCAGCTCGGTGTCATGTGCAAACTTACTGAGTCTGCAATCTATCCCATCATCCAGATCATTAATGAAAATGTTGAACACTCAGCAATGGTAAGTCAATATTTCTGAGTAAATATTAGGCACATTAGGTACAACAGTGTAACAATGTATTGGGATTTTCATAGGGCTCAGTTTTTGTACAACTCTGCTCTCAAAGAGTAATGATCAAACTTCTAGTAACTATTATAGAATTAGTTATGCTAGCAGTGAACAGTTATGAAAGTCCTACCAAACATGGAATCATAACATTATTTGATTTGCCTTTTATTTTGCCTGAAAATCCTGGATATTTAAATTGTTAACCATAATGGGGACATCTGTCCTGAGAGGCCAACGTCATTGCCAACAGTCATGGCAGAGAAACGGTAACAAATTAAGGAAGACAGGCAGTACAATGCAACATATCAGTGTTTATTCATGTAGAAGGAAGCCAGTCAAGCATCTCCTATACTAAAGATTTATTTATGAGCTGGACTGTGACAGGCAGGCTCTGAGCTGCATTCAGATCACAATTATAGCTGGTCCAAAAACAAAAATGTTAATCTGAAAAATGACAGTCAAAAAGAAAACATTTGTGTAAGAAGTTTTTCTACCTTTTGACCAGCTTTAGTCAAAGTACCTCAAAAATCTTCCCAGAATGCAAATCATGGCTGCTCTACCACCTTGTAAAAGAATGCAGTGAGCAGTCCGCTCCATGGTAATCAGCTCCACTGGCTGGTGTGTGGGAAGATGGAGAGTGACAGCCCCCACCACCTAAGCACTCCCTTTGAGAGGAGAAGAATAGAGAGGGAGCTAGTGCCTCAGGGATGCTCCAGTCCCAGCATTCATTCATTACCACATGCACATTTAATTTTAGAACAATTATCCATTTTTAGTAGTACTTCCGTCAATTCATTCACTTGCTCCCCAACCACTTCCTTCCACTTCCAGCGAATGCACACACCAGCACGTGTACATACGATGTGTTAACTGCATAGTAAGCAATGCCCATATTCTCTAGGGTTGACAGGCTCAAAGCAAAAATCATTAGAAACTGGTCAACCTTGTTTACATTCTGCACAAAATACACAATGCAAACTAAATAGCAAGCAAAGAGCAGAAAAAAAATTAAATCTCAATTTTCTTTGCACTTAAACTGCTATTCCTGACATATTTTTAAATGCATTGGGTCTTCAGAACATCCCTTTAACCACTATCTATTTTTAAAGATTTCTAGCACTATAAGCATTATAAATAAGCTATTTCAATTAGGAATTCATACATTCAATGATCATGTTCATAGCTTTCGGTTTCAGGCAGTAAAATTATTATGCAAAGTTCATTCCTACACGGAAGAAAGAATCCAGTTCCCTACCACTCCAGCTCTGATTACTCAAAACAATTCTGCAGAAGGGCACTGCATAGTCCTTGCGGTCTGCATAGCCCTATCCTGCACAAGCTTCTTGCACAGCAGCAGCACAGATGTTGCAGAAACTAGACAGGTCCAGGAATCTTCCTATCCTCACACTTCCAGGAGGCCTCTAAAGGTACGGCTATACTGCAATGTGAGCTCTTGGGTACTAGAACCTAAGTTAACAGACCCTGTGTTTGTTAATCTAGAAATTGAGCTATGTTTAGCTGTAACACTAGGTTAGGAATTGTTCAACCCTGCTGGGCTCCAACATTTATACACTATTATGGGGATCTGGGTCCAATCTCCTATACCCCAGACTTCCTAGTGCCCTCCCAAAATGTGGTCCCTTTAGCCCCTTGTTCATACAGTGTTGAAAAACTTGACCATCCACATAATCTGACTGTCCAGAGGACAAAGAAAGTTGGTCCACAGGGTTGTTGGATACTTTTAGCAAACTCCAAGAGCAGGAGTCCAGGGGGGGCTACATGACAATGCAAAGTAATAAAGGTTTGAATTCTGGGACGTGGCTTGATGCAGGCTTGCACCATCCACCCCTACGGGGTCTTGGGAGCCTCGGTTCAAGCCCTGGATTGGTGCAATTTATGTATATGTAGAAGAGAGTGCAGGGGTTAGGCTCAAGTCTGAGTTCACACTTTTACACAGTGGTGTAGACATATCCTAAGGCCTCACAGTGGCTACTCCAGCTACTGACTTGAAAACAGTCTATGGCACTGGTTCCCAATCTTTCCTCTGCCAGGGCACACCTCAGTGCCTTTAATAATTTTGAGGCACACTGCCATGTAGTTGCCAAATGAACTCATTCATGAGCCAATACAGAAGCCTGAGTAGTTTTTCAAAAAATTCCATGGCACACCTGTGTGCTGTGGCATGCTGGTTGGGAAACACTAGTCTGTGCAATTTTTCCATGGTTGCTCTGCTGCCTCAGTAGGCAGCATTTTTTGCTTCCTCCCACTCCCATGTGGATCTTTTAGGCCCAGTTTCGGTTCATCCTTAATAAGTGTCACAGGACTAATTTAACAGACTTGCCAAAAGTCATGCATCTGGTTTGAGAATGACACGCAGGCTGCCCCTCGCGCATTCCTGTGGCAGGCTCTCAGCAAGCAAGAGGTTTGGGGCTGGAGTTCTGCCTGGTCACCAACAGGCATTAATATGGCAATGAGCTCAGAGACCCTCAGACTCACTTGCGCTGCTCTCCACTCTGCTTGCCTTTCGTGGCCATGTGCAGCAGCAAAGAGCAGCTGGTGGCATTAATGCTCCAACACAGGGGAAAGAAGATATTGATCATGAGGGGAGATGACATATGGGGCTATTTTGGGGGAAAACGGGGACACGAACTACTACAAGGAAAGGCAGGTAGGATGAAGGCAGGGCTAAGAGGGAACTAAAAAGTTCATGGGGCTAATGCCAGCTCACAGCACCTAACCCTCACATTCCTCCCCTGCTTCAAACTACTATAGTTACTGCTATTTCTCCTTCAGCTGCTTCTAGCTTTCTGCAAACCCCTGCCCCAACTCAGAGGGACAAGGAATGAAGTTCCTGCATCTTTCACCCCCTACTTGTCACTCAGAGAATGTTATAATGGAACTCCAGTCTCAGAGATTTTTCACCACTACTAAATTCATAGTGTTTTCAACATGGATTTTTGCAGTCAGATTTGTAAATATGCAGATTAGCTAATTAAGTAACTTGTACAAGATGCAACATATGGAGCAACACAAAACTTCAGTTATGACTAAATGAATTCTGTTCTACAACACTGAGCTCACAGAAGCCCCCCAAGAAGAATTTAAATTAAAAAAAACACACACACACACAAAAAAAACATACACCTCTTTCCCCAGCCCAAAAAAGAAAATCACAGATACCAGATGGAGTGCTTAAATTCAGCACTAAATCAGCACCCTCTGATAACTGAAACAAAAATAAAGAAGGAAGTTAAATACGTCAATCTAAACTGAAAGTAATTATTCTTGTGTCCAAACACTAGATCAATGGTGGAGGATGTGGAAAAAAACTTATTCCCTGTACAATCAGTTCTTCAAGACAGGAAGGAATCTGACTGATATAATAAATTAGAAATCCACAAAGCACACTATACAAAATTTCACAAATTGGCAAATGTTTCCACTCAACAAATGCAAAAATAATTATTATTCTCTTTGGGCTGTATTCCTTCTAAAAACCGTGTTAATTTTCTGTTAAACCTCCAAATAAAAACTAGTCTATTTTTAAAGATACCTCCACCTGTCACACTGAAACAACTCTCTTCTCACACAACAGCACAGGATAGAAGATATTCTTAAAAATAACCACCTCACTTCCTGTCTTGGCAATTCTCGGAGCAGCTCAAAGTCTTTTGTTTTGAAAGAAACTGGCTAATAAGAGAAAATGATGTTACAGAGGCACAGTAATAGATATGATCATCTTCTAATCAGCAGTTACCAACCTTTTTCTTTATGTGGACCACTACATTGTCACAGAAAGCTATTGCAGACTGGCACATAAGTAAGCCATTTTAAGCTTCAGCACAGTCCAGGGCTGAAGGAAACTTGTATATCAAGAGGCAATAAGATGCAGCTATTTTTAATAATGTTATGCTCACTCACAAGCATATTGGACTCATCACAGTACATTTACTTGCAGTATATTTACCTACAGTAATCATCTTTCCTTTTCCCCCTTGCCCACCCACACATGAACCACCTGCAATATGCAATACCCTTATGGACTACCAGCGGTCCACAGACCACAGGTTGGGAACCACTGTACTAAGTCAAAGTGGAAAGGAAGTACTGTATAGTTTGCAGAAAAGGATAGGAAGATTCTGGAGAAGAAGCGTACAACAGAACATTTAATTCAATGGGTCCAGATATCAAGCTCTTAGGAATAATTATATACTGCTTTATATTTTTTTTATTTAAAAATATTTATCTGCATTTTAAAAAGTTACTGGACATGTTATTTGGCTGCCAGGAAAAATCAAGTCACTAGGTTCAGCTACATTTTAAGCTTTCCCTGACTTCCTCTTGCCTTCTCCAACATGTTCAGGATTCCTTTCTTTCCCTTCAAAACCCTTACATATTTTTATTCCTCCCTTTCTTTCACCACCCAATCTGCAGATCTAAACCTTCCATTATCTTCTCCAATTCCCAAAGTTTTTCTCTGAGTGCAGACCTTTGAACTAGGTGAGGAAGGGAATCCACGAGACGCTGTACATCCACTCTTTCCTACCATTCCCATTCTTTCATTAAGATTGGGGAAAACCCCCTCCCTTTCATCTCTGGAAGGAAAGCTGGGGGTTTGCTTATTTGCTTTATTTTTTAGTTTATTGGCTGTCCAGTGTGAACTTCAATTCACCTTGAAGACTTTACATGAGGGCATGTATGGAAATGTTGATATTAGAAACAGATTAATTTCAATCTATGAACATCAACTAGTTAGGGTTGTTTGAAGTTAAATGGGAAGTGAAGAAAACATCAAGATTATTAGGCCTACTTGATAACAACAAGCAGTTATATAGTTGCCTAGAAGTCAAGAGGAGAAAAGGAGGCAGTAGACATTGCTGACTGTAGAGAAGAGTGAAAAAAGTGGAATCAACAGCCATCATATTGAAGGAGAGAGTGTGAAGCTTTGAACTGTTTGGTACAATCTAGAAACTTGTTAAGCTGGCAAAGTATCTCATCTGGCTCTTCTACACAAAGCTAACTAGGCTCATTTTAGTGTTCACTCCTCATTGCTGAATTCACAAGACAGTTGTTTTTCTTGCTAAACCCATATCTGTACTTAGATAAGAATGTTCAAGAAAGTTGGTTATAAGTGTGATATCAATGCACATAATTTAAAATGTGTTGCACTGTGTGGCCACTCTAACTCAGGAGTGAGGTGCCTTTGTGTACTGTAGCTTACGCTCATGGACTGCCACTTTTAGTTGTTTCACATTAACCTTCCTGAGTGTCCCCATGTGGACATGGATTAACTGTAGTGATCTGAACACTTTATAAAAATTACTAAACATCAGCAGAGGTAGAAGAACCTCTAGGCTAAGTGGCAGAAGAGTAAGAGAGCAATGAGGGCTGATATATCCTTGTTTCCTACCCCACACTATCTTTTCTGTACATAGGAAAGGTGTGAGATGATTAACCCTGATCTTGATCCTGCTGCCACTCAACTCCTTCAGCAACACAGGAGAGAGGGCATCTGGAGTTGGGGTATGGAGGCAAGCTGGGCAAGGACAGGGTGGCCAGACAAAGCAGTGTCATTTGGAGGTCAAGGGTTGTGGGGGATAGGTGGGATATTTCCCTTCGAAGGAAGGAGCCAGTGTTGGTTGTATAAAAGCAGCAGCTGTGGTGAGAAACAGGGAAAACATGCTGCCACAGGTGCCCTCAGCCACCTCTTCATCCAGCTCCCACACATCAGTGGGTATACCCTACATGCTTATGAACTCAAACTGTGAGTCGATAAAAATGCAGTGTAGAACTCCAGGGGTGGGCTGAAGCCTAGAGTCTGAGACCCTGTAAGGGGATGGAGGGAGCCCAAGTCCCAATATTTACACTACAGTTTTATAGCTTCACAGAAAAAGCCCCCTAAACCTGAGTCAACTGACATAAGAGAGTTCAGCGCAGTCTAGACATACTCTGAGGCCAAGGTGAATGCCTGCTGCGCTGCCCTCCTCCACCACTGCCAAAATGTTTGATGCCCTCTGTACCCTGGGCGCCTCCACATGCACCTCCAAGGCCAAAATGCACCACTCACCCAAATTCAAAATGAGTTTCCACTGCCTCTGAAAACCAGCATATAAATTTCTGAATCAACATGCCTAAAGTTGAAAGAAGTGGAACAAAACAAGTGATTGAGAAGACTGAAATAATGGAACCTACCTTATTCTGCCAAAGAAGAATGTCAAAACATTGTCAAGGGATTTTAAGTAGCAAGATGGAAAGGTATTTGTGGTAGTCTCGACACAGACATTAACAGAAAATGGTTGGCCAGGTTTCTAGTGCACAAGCATTGAGAGTCAGGAGAGAAATAGCTATGACAACAAAATTAATGGAAGCAGAGCTTCTGTGAGGGCTAGACCTTAGCTATGGAACACCCTTGTGCAAGCAGTAAAGAACTGTCACTAAAACTTGCCGTCTGCCTAACAAAAAAGAAGACCCTTGCACCTGGCATAGCTTTCCCACCAGAACAGCAGGGCACTCATGCACTGTAGCAAAGAGTACAGTATAAAAGATACCAAGAAAGGAGAGAAGTAGGAATCACCCACCAAACAGGTTTTGCAAGAGCATTACATTGCCCAAAATATTGTTAGAAATTAGATTTGAAAAGTAGCCAGTGAGAGGTGTGGCATGGGTTAAAGGACTGTATTACACAAATAGACAAAAGGGCGGCTGGCATAAGGTACTAATCAAAATACAGGACTGACTGTCCCAGAAGTCAGACAGAGCTCTTTACAGGCATGCTGTAAGTATTTAATGCTTTTAAATACAAAGTTTAGATTAATGTTATTCTAGAATCAGTCAAGTTTATTACTCAGATTAATTTCAGTTTAGCTTGATTATCTATTTTCTATTGTAAATAATCCTCTCTTTAAATTACGTGGGATATGGACAGCTGTTGCAAGTGGAGGGAGGCAGAATAAATTCCAGGCTTCTGAAGAGAGTTTTTGCAAGAAATAAAAAGGCATTGCTTTCACTGTCAGCCATACGTGTGGAAGCAGGGATCATTACAAGTGCTGCAGATACAGTGACTGTGGCAAGAATGGGGCAGTGAAAGCCTGACAGACTAAACAGGTGATCACATTTAGGTGCCCTTTAGTAACAGTGCCATTTAGAGAGACCAACAGTCCTAAGGGACTTTCATTCTGTAATCTCCAAATCATGTTTTTTCCCCTTAGGAATATCCTTTAAAAAGAAATCAAGTTATTGCAGAAAGAATTAGAGGCCATGATCCTCAAAAGTAGTTACTCTTACATTAAATGTTATGTTAGTATTTGAGGAAGACTTGCTTTTAGGAAGTGGTCTGTCAATCTCTCCCTGTACCCTAGAAATGTACATTCTGGCCTAGAACCCATTCAAGTTATTTGGACCTCCCCATACTCAGACTGACTAGTGCCAGGCCCCAAAAAACACAGTTTGGAACTGGATATCACAAAACCTTTGCTCTTGACTTTGTGCTAAGATGAAAAGACTCACTGCTGATTTGGTCATCCCTAAGTCGAGTTCAGTTGCTCTTAAGAGCCCTATCAATGACTGATCCACTTAACAGTATCCACATTTTCTTAAATAAAAGCTGAATTTATTGGCACATAATAGGATGAGAAAATAGAAGCACATTTGCCAGGCAAATTGCATGAAGCAGGCTCACCTCTCTCATTAAAATGTAGTGGTTCACATATCTGAAAATCTTGTACAGAAAAGTCTTCAGTCTGACTCAGCAGCAATGAAAGTGTGTGCCTCTAATTCCATCTCATTTTGTCACATGTCCCATTCTGAACTCCTCCTACCTTTAGCTCTGTTTGGCTTGTCAGCTTAAGATAAATTATGCCTTTAAGTAAGAGAACACAGACAGTGTAACTTACACTTTTTGCCCAAGGCCGAAACCCTATACCATCCTACAGATATTCTCTGATATGCATATTCCTTTCATTCATAGGTATGACAAACAGCTGCATCAGGATGCATAAGGATGGAATTACAAGTGATTATGACCGTAAAAACATGCTAACGAGATATCTTTCATCTTTCTCAATGTTATTTTACTGCATAAGATAAGGCTGACCTGGTGCTTGCCTTAATCATACCTTTAATATTGCTATTGGGAGTTTAGACTAAAGTGAAAGCTAAACACCCAGTATTGTGCAGTTTTACTATGAAATGCAACTCTAAAAATAGCATCCTAGTGCTTCATGTTGATTTGTCTGATTTCTGGATCACATTTTCTCAGTTTACAAGTAGAGAGATATTTGCCTAAATTCTGATCTTGCTTACACCAGTGCAAATCAAGAGTAGCTGCACTGTAACCAACAGGGTTACATCAGTTTCAGGCTCATTGTCATCAGCCCAGAAAACTCAGACTGAAAAAAATCAAGCAGGACTTTTTCTTGGTTTTATTTGCTCACATACCATTGTCAGGAACAAAGACACTTCCAGGCAAATGTTTTTCTTCTATTGTTGTTGAATTTCATGCATGGAATCAAAACCAAAAGCCAAATCAACACTAATTATCTCCAGAATACTCAGAAACAGCTCTCCTCACTATCAAAATCTCCATCAAATTTCAACTCTCCACTCAACCAGTATCATCAATGCTAGCGGTGTGTCAATAATCCAGCAAAGATTTTGGACAGAGGCAACATAATATGATTAAATGCAAAGAATATAAAACTTTACTGAACCTTAACACCAAACCAGGGTTGCCACCACAAACTATTCAGCTGGATTGTTCCCATGTGGTTCTTAGCTGGCACCAATGGTCTTTAATGTGCTATAAACCTTACGTTGACTGTGAAGGTCATACCCAGTCTACAACCTGAGGGTTCCTCAGGGACTTGACTGAAAGAGAGACCTGACCTACTCCCTTCCTCTACACTGGAAGTAAGACAGATGAGATGAAGGGACCCACATGTTGCACCGGAGACTACCCCATTTCATCATTACCATTCAATGCCTTACTCCAGACCAATGCCCCAATCAATATTCTGTGGGTGGTAGGGCACTCAACTAGACCTTTCCAAATCCACCAATTGCACTTAAACCTGCTAAAACTAATGTTACATTTTAAACCCTTCAATCTCTTTGGTGCTGGGTAAAAGCTTCAAGCAGCTGGGGGGGACCGGAAAAGAATACTTTGCCAATTTTGCCATATACAGGAAAAACTCCTTCCAGATCCACAATCTTGCATAATAATAGATCCAGCAACTAATTTCAGAGCAGAGCTAAAATAGGGACCCTGAAGTAGCTAATTTATGCAACTCAAACCATATCCCCTTCCTCCAAACCAGCTACTCAGATCCACACATCTATACAATGGAGGTAATGATGTTTCTTTCCATAACAGAGTGCCTTGAGATCTACTGATTAGAATTGCTATGTGAAAACTACTTAGTTTTATTACCCAGCCACAGTAGCTTCTCAACTGCAAGTCTACATGAGAACTACAGATGTTTTAGATATCCACCAACTCCTACTAAAAGCATTTTTCTCTGTTGGGGGGAAAAGAAAGCCTAGGAAATTCCCTGAAAAATTTCATTAGCAATCTATTAAAAGTTCCTGGTGCTACTGTGTACCATTCTAGAACATCAAGTTCAGAAAATGAAATAATGAGATAGATGCACTCTAATCAACCTGAATGCTGACAACTTCTTTAACAGATGCCCAGGATACATATTCACACATCAAATATGATCTTGAACATACAAGGATGGAAAGGACCCCGAGAGCCCTTTGAGTAGACTACAGTAATTCAGCACTGAAAGAAAAAAATTAAAAGCGGGAGGGGGGAATAATCAAAGTATTAAAATTGAAGTAGGATAACCTCCACATGCAACTACATTGAAGGCAGAAAAGAGGATGCATGGGGTATTCTTTACTGTTGCTGGATATGACAGTTACTGGCACTTTAGAAATGCAGAGAGCATAAGTGCAGCTAAATCATACCACCATAAAGGAGTCTGTTTAAAAATATCACCCCATTTTGGGATAAATATATACTAATAATTGTAATAAATAATTATTAGCAATACAAGTCTGTGCCTGCCACAGAATGTGAAACTAGTGCTGAGAAATGCTTGCACTGTTATGGATTAGGAGCACACAGTTGGATGGTTGGGAGATGCGCCTGTCAGCACAACCAGGCTGCTCAGCACCCAGTCTGACAACTCAATTAAGTTCAGGAAGAAAAACCTCCCCTACGAGTTTGTCACCCATATCAATACCCATTAGGCATCACTGATCTAAAGTATTCTTTATAGCCAATCATACTGTAGACAGGTTTTGTGTTATTAAATAACAACAAAACAGTAAATTAAGAGGAAAAATAAAAGAACAAACTGTGAATCTGAGAGAGAACCCAATGTTTCCAAAACAGAAATGATAAAGATACCTGGTGGAAAAAGGCATATGAGAAATACAATAAGCAGACACAGTGAATGCAATGCTCTTTTCTTATAATATAATCCTTTGCACTCATCATATTAAATTAAAACTATCTTTCCCTAAAAACCTTTTATTAAACAAGCACTCCCTCTAGTCAACAAAACAGATATAGCCCATCTGTGTGTTTCAAATTTGGTATTTAACCTCTTCACTGGAAAGCATCAGCCATTTTGAAAATTCTCTCTTATCAGGCTAAATGTGAAAAGGACAATTTGCAATAATTAGAAATACTATATTCTGGGTATTTTTAATGGGTGTTTACACCAAGAAAATAAAATCCTCCAAATAGTAGCATTTGCAGGAAATGATACTGTGAAATTTCTGAATCAATAATCCACCCATACATTTGGATGACAATAGGATACAGAACTTGCAACATCTGCCAACTGACTGAAGCATAACTAGCAAAAGAAAATATTTTCCAATGGATGCAACAAATATTTCAAAGTAAAAATTAGATCTGTTATACAAGCTACAGCATACACCTCTGTATAATGTGTCCACATTCCTCCATAAACAATTGACCATGAAAGTTCTCCTGGACCTCAATCCAACCACAGATCAAAACAGTATATTCTGCTACTTAGTTCTAAAACACTTAATTTTTCAGAAAGCTTTAAAAACTAAATAAATTTCTCAAAAATCATACTGATTTTATCATCTTAAAACCATTTACAGATATGCACTGTAGTTTTTATTCCCATTCTGATTCAGCACAAATTGTTATGACTCATGGTTCCATAACTTCATCCTCCTGGAAGCACAATTTAGAAATACCTAAAATAGAGATTGCTATGCTTCAGATTTTTGTTATTTCATGTGCTTTACAGCTTCCCCCACTCCTTAGCTACAGATTGGAGTAAACTGCAAAAGAATCAAAAAATGTTTATACCAATCTATCTAAGAATATAAACCTCTTCAACATGATCTTTCTAAACCTGATTTCATTAATTTCCAATAACTAAACCTTTCTAGACGCAATGAAATGTTAACAAAAATAATAAGTCAATGTAAACACAAGTTAGTCTTATGTGAACAACAGATTTTCTCTCTAAAACAGATGAATATAAAGATAACTATTCAAGTCACACAAATTTACTAAAAATGTATGGAAAATCACTAAAACAATCAACATAACATCATTTCAGACCAGCAGCTCCTCCTACCAGTGCACTGGGAAACCACATTTAGTCTCTGCACCAGTTCTTCTAGGGCCATTTCTTCAATTCTCAGTCATCATCTCATTCTCTGGTAGAACAAAAAGATTCACAGCAAACATGTTTCCCTCTGCTCCAGAAATAAAAAGAACTACGGCAGTGCTTCACAGCCCTGCATTTCAATTACTCCATACAGATCCCCTATCAGCACAGAAGGAGGTGAGTGCACACTCTTCCCCTGCAATGCACGGACTTGGCGGTTGCTGCTCAAAGCCAGGGTCATGAATGTTAATTACATCAGGATCACTCAGAACTCCTCTCTCCTCTGTGCATTGGATTGTCTGCAGAATCGCTATTAAATGTCAGAATTAACGTGAAGCACTGCTTACACAGCAGCACAAATTTCTGTATCAGACTGAAGCAAGTACTGGGGAGAGCTGCATTGAAGCAACGGCACATTTTGGACACACCTCATCAAAAGAGCTTAGCAAGCAATTCAGCAGAACAGAATCCTCATTCTTAAGTGAGCAGTATGCTCCTTTTTACACCAAGTGAACTGCTAAGTAGGAAAATTCACTCTTTGCAAACCCAAGGACCGTACCATTTTACTAGCCTCCATAATGCTGTTACATTCTTCTAATTATGGTTTAAAAACATTACTTTTTTTTGGTTTGTGCCTGATGTTCACTCTGTTTACTTTAAAAAATCCCCACCATTCTTTCAGGATCTTAACTGTTAAAATCCTGTCTGATAACAGCCTATTTATACAACTCTATTTCCCATAAACCAGATTTCTGATTTTATGACACTGGATTCATAGACATTAAAGAGGGCCGAGACCCAAGTCCTCTAACTCTATCGCTTTACCTCCCTATGCTTATTCCCTGCAGTTTATTTTCAGAGCTTTTATTCAAATCTTTTTGAAGTCACAACCAACAAGTCTTGCACTACTTGGGAGACTATTCCACAGGCTAATAAATGTTACTGTCCAGACACTTGCTTTTGCTGATATTCAGCTAAATTCTCTCCTTACTTTTATGCCATTAATTGTAGTTATATCCCTTTGTACCACCCTAAGTATTTGATGCTTTCCTTTGGTGCTTTTCTTGTCAAGTAACTTATTTACCACAGGAAGACAAAAGGAGGAGTCAAGGTGTGCAAGATGTTTATGTTTTCTTTTACAGTCAATTGTTTTTTAAAAAGGTCTAAAGTTATAGCTATAATATAAATGAACCCTAATAAATGGATAATGGGTAGATAAAGGGGCTATAACAAGGTTATTTTTTTTCTTAGAACACGCAATCCAATATTTCACACACACACTTTTCTTTAAGAGATTACTTATCTACTAGTGTATTAATATTTATCAACTTTTGCTTAACTGTCTGTTTCCCTCCAGCTAAATGCTTTTTCCCATTCCCTAAATACACATTCCTCAGTATTCGTGCATGTGTACATACACGTACATACAGACAACTTGAACTTTTACTCAGATTTTCTTCATTCGGTCTATTACCTTTTTATTAATAAAATAACAACACTGACCAATGCAGAACTTAAGATAGCCATGGAGTTCCCAGCTCAATCTCTCTCTCTCTCCAGTCCTGGTCCCTCTAGCTCAGATGTTTAAACAAACAAAACAAACAAACAAAAGGTTATGACCCCTCAAGGGATGGGGGGGGGGAGGTTGCAAGCTATCAGCCCCCAAGCATGCCAGCATGGCACAGGAAAGATCATCACAGCTTCAAACTTTCCAAAGGGGACCCAGCCCCCCCCCACCCAAAAAAAAGGTTGAAAACCTGTTTACTAGCTCCTGCTTCCTTTTCACTGGTCCATGGCATGTAGGAATTGCTTGCAATGCTACCATTTCTCCTTCACATCTACTTGCCCTGCATGAATGTTAGAAAGCCTTGGAGATATTGTAAGATACCTGTCAGTGTACCAAACTACAACTGAACTGCCCACCAGATGGATCCTTCTAAAGAGGACCTCTCTGGCTGGATGGGGTATGAATACCTCTCCACTCTTCCAATCAACAGGAAGACCAGTTCAATGACTTTGTCCTGAGCCGGCCCCAAATACTTCCTCCTTGCATGTTCACCCCTCTACACTTTCCATTTTCTCTGCACCTGCTGTCAGAGAGCCCTTCAAAGGGCACTGCCCTTTTCTTCCAGTTAGCTGGACAAAGACCCACTTGCATAAAGGTTACAGTGGGTACGTTTCTCATCTACTTCTCCTTACTCTTCATAGGCTCAGAAAGCCCTAAGGTAGGCCTCAGCTAGGCAATTAGGCATCCAGCTTCAAACTAAACTAGCACACCCCCACTGCCAAAAAAACCCGCTATAACTTTTGGCAGCAGCAAAGAGGCCCCTCCCACCAAAATGCCCCTGAATCCACCGATTACCAGTGCATGTGCCAGCAGTTCTATTTTTAGACACCAGGGCACTTTGCTGCTGCAGTTACTCAACAGAGCAAGGTCTCATGCTACAAACCCTGGGTGCCATAGTCAGGGCTGTCCCTAAGGGGGTGCAGGGCCCAGGGCCAATCAGCCTGTGCAGAGCCCCCCAATGTGCTACGGAGGGGCATGGCAGGCCAGCCCAGAGGCTGACGCTGCACTTCCACTTCCCTCCTGAGCTGCAGGTGGGGGGGGGGCGCAGAGCAGGTTGTTCCAGAGGCTGGCCTCTGTCTTCCCACCGCACATCTGGGTCAGACCCCCCACCCCTGGGCTTGCTGTTACTCACTGGCAGCAAGGTGGGCTGGCCCAGAGTGGAGGCTAGTTTTGTGCTCATGGCCTCCCTCTCCTCCCCCCCTTCAGCTTTGTGCAGAAGCCAGCTGGGGGGGGGGGAGGACAGTGTGGCCACTGGGGGGCAACAGTTCTGGCTCTACGCTGCCATGCTCACAGCAGGACAGCGTGGAGCCCAGGGAACCATGGGGCAATCTCCCCTCTCATGTTCTCCCCCTGCCAAGGACAGCCTTGGCCATGATGACCTGACTCCCGGGGTCTGTCAAGCCCTGCCCTAGGGATATTGTAAGGTATATGACGGTGTGCAAAAGTAACTGATTTTGTAAATATGCATCTTAAAAACAAATTAACTTAACCTTTTAAATACGTAATGTCTGAAGTTTTACAATCAAGCTTAATTTTTTTTAAGTGGTAAAGAGCTCCAAAACTTTAGATACTTTCAAATAAGAGTTTCTAAAAGATCAACTGCAAGCAGCCATAATAATTGTAAAAAGATTTAGCTAAGTGAAAAATCTGAAGGAATACTAATACTCAACTTTTGAACTATGGAGAAAACAAAGACAATAATGACATCTTAAAAATCTTGTTTAAAATATTTGCATTTTCCTGGCTGAGAACAGATATTACATTTCAAGTTTCAACATACTATACAGGTTTTACAATAAAAATTTCTGTAGTGCCCTGCTTTCTTTATCCTAGAAATGGTAGCCAGATCTGTAAGAAATCATCCTGAATTCTGACCCATATGAGATTATCTCATTATCTTCTAAACCATAATATACCTTCAAGAAACATCTTTCTCCTCTGATTTTTTGCCAGAGCAAGCCCTGAAGCTATTCAAAGATGAAGTAATAGCTTCATAATATTGGAAGGGCTGGTCTACTTATCCAGA
Organism: Podocnemis expansa; assembly: GCA_007922195.1. Lineage (NCBI taxonomy): Eukaryota > Metazoa > Chordata > Testudines > Podocnemididae > Podocnemis > Podocnemis expansa. The sequence goes on along the minus strand of ML682082.1, from coordinate 3,678,860 downwards.
AGACCCCAACATTTGGCATATTTTCCACAAAATTTGGGAGAGAGTTTCTTGTTAGCATTCAGAGCAAATATTGCTAACCAAAGTAATTGGGGCTGGGGATGAAACAGCTAAACATCAAGTTTATAGGAAACAGTACACAAATTTAACAAACAGGGTTTATAATATAGTTTCATACTTCACTATGAGAGACTACATTGAATCCTGTTATTCACAATTGACTTTTTAAAAACTTCATTAATGGAGCATATGCAACCACTATACTTCACAAAAAGGTAAGAATAAGACAGTACATGCTTGAGCACCAACCACTCCTAAGAACATAACTACCACATTGGGTCCATCAAAACTGTTATCCTGTCTTCTGATCCTGGTCAGCGCCAGGTGCTTCAGAGGGAATGAACTGAATTGGCAACCAAGTAATCCATCCAGGCACCCACCTCCAGCTTCTGACAGCTTTTCTCTTAAGTCAAGAAAAATTTGGGTCGTACAAGGAATAAGGCCCTCAAGTATCTAGTCAGCATTATAATTTATACTGCATAGCACATTTTTCAGACTACAAACACTCATTTTAGACTGAATAGCAGAAATGTCCTCATGGTGAAATCTACTAAACTGAAATGTTCTCCCAAGGAAAGTGATGAATCACTTGCAACTTTTAAAACTGGGGAGAAGTGCTGGAGAAAAATACTGAATTGAGAAATTCTGCATTGGCAAGCAGAAATGCTAGGTTTCCTACTAGCATGTCTCCCAATTTTTCTAATACATTTGAGAAGGAGTTTACTTTGTAATAATAGGATATGCTTTACAAAACTATGTTGTTTCTTACAGAATTCATATACACCTGCAGTTTAAAGGAAGTCTGTATAGCTGTATTAGTGCTTGAAAAATAAAGCATGTAACTGCTATACCACATTTTTGAACTAATATATCGTGCTTAATACACTCCTCAGCCACCTATCAACTTTTTAGGAAGATTTATACAAAACTAAAAAACAGACTATCATTTCAATACTATTTTTTTCCCCACTGAAACTAGTCCTGCTTTTATTAATAGGAATGTTGCTTTTTATTGAACCAGGATCAATCCCATTGTACTAATCTAATTCCTGGAAATACTTTGACATGCAACAACTTGAGAAAATTTACAAGGAGACCTCTGGCACTTTTAAAAAACTAAAATTTATTTATCGCATGAGCTTTCATGGGAGAAAATCCCTCTTCATCAGATGCTTGATGATGGGGAACTTACAGAATGGGGGAAAAGAGGTGAAAACTTTTTTCCTCAATCTGTGCTTTAGTTTACCAAATCTAAGAAATGGAACTAGATGATGATTTTCTGAACAGAAGGTTTTGAGATCTATGGATAAAAAGTGCCCTGCAAGAGCTAAATATTGTACTGTATTGTAAGCAAAACATGCAAAGTAATTCTTCCGCTTTACTCCGCCTTGATTAGGCCTCAAGTGGAGTACTGTGTCCAGTTCTAGGTGTCTGATTTCAGGAAAGATGTAGATGAATTGGAGAAAGTCCAGAGATGAGCAACACGAACGATTAAAGGTTTGGAACAATTGATTTATGGGGGAAGATTGAAAGAGCTGTGTTTGTTCAGCGTGGAAAACAGGTGACTGAGCAGGGACAAGATAAGTTCAAAAGTACCTGAAAGGTTGTTACAAGGAGTAAGGAGAAAAATTATTCTCCTTAACTACTGATGATTGGACAAGAAGCAAGTGGCTTAAATTATGGCAAGGGAGGGTCAGGCTGGACATTAGGAAAAAATTCCTAACTGTCAGGGTAATTAACCACCGAAATAAGTTGCCTAGGGAGGTTGCAGAATCTCCGTCATTGGATGTTTTTAAGAGCAGCTTAGACGAACACCTGTCAGGCATGGTTTAAGAGGATGCTTGGTCCCGCCATGAGTACAGAGGACTGGACTCGATGACTTCTCATGGTCCCTTCCAGCTTCTGTGACTATTATAAAAATCTAATATTTGCACATGTAAAACATGAAATATTACATACCAGACCTTCAACAAATCAAGTGTTAAAGATCTGGCTTAACTATAAATAAAGCAAGAATACTCGGAACTCAAGCTGTTACTGCATCCTCCTTCAAACTGAACCAATTGCCTAAATATTGTAGTGATCCGCTACAAGGAGTAAGAAGCAGAACAATGATGTAATCATTTTCACAAGAGTGGCAAAAGTCAAGCCTTTTTACTGCATTTCAAAACCTTCATGTTATTTTAAATACTTATTTTAATTGATTAGCTTTCTCCCAAATTTTTGCTTTTAAACTAATAAGTAAAGAATAACCTTTAATTTTTATAAGAGACTGTTTTATTTAGCATCAGTAAAGTATGTAGCATTTAATGTCTATTACACCACATAGCTGACAAAAAACCAAAATTGTCCTTCCCAGGAAAACAGGGATCCTGTGGTGATTACTCAGTTAGTACAAGAAATATAAGCAGGGCATGGACTATCAAATGAACTGAGAAGAGAAACCCTCAGCATATCATGCCTTTCTCTGCAGGGTTATATTTTTTTCCCCATTTAGATGTTAATGTATTGAAAGTTTAACAGCATATCATAATTCCAAGTTTAGTAGGCAAATTTCCTACGTATGCTTTAGGTTAATTTATTTAAACAAATTCACTTTTCTTCCCTGATCAAGTTTTTGTAGAAAGATTCATTATACATTATAAATACTAGGTGCACAAAAGCTGCTATATGATGCATGTTTCATATAGATGGCATCCATTTAAAAGCGTGCTGTGGCACAGGAAATAAGATCCATAGTAATAATGGGATTTTGTAACTGTTCCCTTTGAGCTTATCAGGTAATGAGTTAAGAGCAGAAAACACATATGCAGCACGTATTATCTGAACTCTGTTTTTAAACAGGATGTGTCATAGAACACCATGTCCAAGAAATTCTCAGTGAGAATTTCCAGAGTTCAGGCAATCAAATGGACTTGTTGACTGCTTCTAGTAAAACACAAAGGAATAATCTTGCTTTAACATGAACAGTGATGGCCACCTAGAGATTACAGCACTTCCTGGGTAGCAAGAAATGCAAGATATATGTACACAATTTCATGATCATTTACAGGAGAAAAACATGTAGTTTCAGCAGTCACTCTCTCTCATGATGTCTGCCCTCACTCTTTTTTTTTTTTTTTTAACTTTCTACAGAGAGTCAGTAAACATAATTGGCCTGATTCTTCATTGCCGCCATGCAATATGTGAAACTGTTTCCATTTGAGCAAAATGAATAGAGCAGGGGGTTCTCAAACCCCTTTTTTTTTTTGCTGGCCCCTCTGTTGAAAACGTATCAGGTTGTGATAATTTCCTCTGCTGGTACCAGACACAGCTTTCATTGCATCCGCAAAGATTCCTACAGAACTAAGCAAGCAAATGATGCTGCCTGACCAGGAGCTGCCCCTTTCCAGCCACCCAGCCCTGAAGACAGACAGCACCACCACTCTGCAGCTGCAAAGTTAGGGGAGCAATACCATATCATGCCACCCACATTTCTGCACTGCTGCAGAGCATCAGTGCTGCCTTCAGAGCTGGGTAGCCAGCTAGTAACCACCGCTCTCCAGCCATCCAGCTCTGAAGGCAAGGAAAAATTATGGATATTTGTTCTCATTTCAAAAATCTGCCCAGATGGTGACTAAAGGACCAAAAAGAAAAAAGTCAGATCATGTTCAGGAAGACCAGAACATACAATAATCCTATTTTTTGTGATCTCATACCCCTTCAATAGGCTTGTGACCCTCTTTTGGGTCATGACCCCCAGTTTCAGAAGTGCTAGAGCAGCGAATAATGAGTAGCATTTTTTCACCACTCATTTAGGCTACTAGGATCCTGCTGAAACGTGCTGACTTAAAAGATAACAGCACAACCTGACTAATTTCTGCCTCCTCTGGCCCTCTTCCTATCACAGCTATAGTTTACAGGTCTTCACTCTCTTTGAAGTAAGTGGAAGATGGCAACTCCAAAAACTCCTTGTTACCCTCAGTCTCCTCTGGGGGCTGGGTACTGCTCAGTTCAGGGTCTGGTCCAGAGTCCTGCAACAGGGCTAGCGACAATGCCTCCTTCACTGGCCAATCTCCTTCTGCTATGAGGGGATAGGGGAGCAGGGCTGGTTTAGCTCCACCCACCAGAGGTGTGTAGTAGTCAGAGGGAAGCCACAACAACACTGTAGCTAATACACAACAAAGCAGCCCACCCTCTAAATGGATTGAGCTGAACAGACTGTATACTTCATTGACACATCGTAACTTGCACCAGCTGCCCATGCATTGCCAGATCCACTTCAAAAGTTCTGATAGGGACTCAGCAAGTCCTTAACTGGATATCCTCATAGTATTTTAGTGACAACCTCCTGTTCAGAGCCACCATGGTAGCTGGGATTATCTAGCTCACTGTGGAACCCAGAAAAGGAAGAGCCCAGGTAGACTGAGGGAAGCCATCAACAATAGGCTCAAGGTTCTGAAACACACTCTCAAGGAAATCAGAAAGATGTCATTATTTTCAAATCATTCTGTAAAACTCTGTTTCATCACAGCAGTGCGCAGAAAACCAGTGCAAAAGGAATCAAACCAAGAGACCAGAGGTCATCTGTTTTGTTTTTGTATATGAGCTTTGTAGAGAACCTAAAATTACAGGAACGTCAGATGTGCAAAGGCAGAAATGTTGACATATGGAAAAGAATATTTACTTAAGAGCCACTGACCAGATATGGGTCCTGTAATTGCAGGAGCTACACTTGCTGACCCTCAAATGTAAATGCAACAGCTATACTGCTGCCACCTGACTGGAAGAACTACTTCAACATCGGTCAGTTGTAGCAGGACTTAGGTCCTCTTTGCAGACTTCTAGCCACTTCCATGGGAGAACAATCAAGCATTTTCCACATTGAGAATTCAGCTTCAAAAAAATCACAAATGTTCTAACTACAATCTAAGTTCAGAGCATAACTTCCCCAGAGTTGAAGGTAGTTTGGACTTAAATATTCCTGTTTATGCCTACCTTAGAAGCAATATTGTTTTCTGCAGTAAATGTCAAGTTGCATCAAACTCAAATACAGTTCGGATCAGAAATTAGGCTTTTGAATGATGATATTGCAGCACCACCGAAAAGCTATTATCAGAGTTGATAGTCTCACTGGTAGGTGTGACAGATGTGGCATTTTCCTGCAAAATCTTGGACAAAAAAGCTTACTGAATGAAGTTCAAGTATCTTAAAAGGTCATTATATGAAAATGACAACATACTTGTATTATTGTGGGATTGTATACAAATTGTCTAAGGAGAAGACCTGACTAATGTAAATCTTGGGAAGTGTTATGTGCGTCAAAGAACTCTCTCAATGTTAACTTTTAAAGTAAACTGGGCTTCCTGAAAAATACCTGAAGAAGTGAATGCAGATTCCATACCACAGGCACAAGGGGTATTTCCCTTTTTGAAGTTATGCCTTGAGGAGAAATCTATTGTCTATAAAGGATGAAGGACTCAACAGTATCATGGAGAAAAATCAGAGATTTAAAAAAAAAAGAGTGCTTGTTCTGAGCTATGATTTTATGAGCAGAAAAAATCTTAGGGGGAGTTTGAAAAATTGACTTGCCAGAGTGTTTGTTGGAATTCAAGTGACCCCAGTAAGCTTATTAATGTGCATGTAGGTTTTCTTTTTTTTTTTTTTTAAATATTGCTTTTAGCAGGTTCTCTATAATACCTTTACCTTAAGATTAAATGTGCTTGCTTAGAAAGAAGTCTGTGGCAACTTGCAGCTGTGGGTAACTGCATCATTTATAGCCTTTCTGGAAGGAAAACAAAGCAGATCTGCTGAGGCAGTCTGATTTGCTGGGGGGATTCACAGCATAGGCAACAGCTCTGAAGCTTGGAAATACCTGGGTCAGGAGGGCTAGAAAGAACATGCCTTAGCCAAGAGCAATGATGGCTGGAGAGCCAGAAACTTGACAGCGAATGGCATTGGCAGACCATATAGAGGGGGAACACAGGTCCAGTTACCCTGAACTGAGACAGCAGGCAGTGTACACACAGATAACAGAAAATGCCCAGTGTTAGGAATCCACCTTGCAACATCATCAACAAGAAACCCTCCTTTCTACCTAGCATGTTCTACCTACTAAGCTGCAGTATGTAATGGCAAATTTATATTACCTATTAGTAGTGGTGGCAGCAGCCATGGACAAGGCCATGGCTAATAGAAACCATTATTTACATTTGTCTTAGCAGACAAAATAAAGCACAACTTTGTAACCTGTGTTCATAACTACTCAATGGAATCCCTATATAAGGACTTGGTGGATTCTCTATCACTTGAAGTCTTTAAGTTATAAGAATGGCCACACTGGAGCAGACCAATGGTCATCTAGCCTAGTATTTCATCTTCCAACAGTGGTCAATGCTATGGGATTCAGAGGGAATGAACAGAACAGGTAATCATTAAGTAGTCTTTTAAAAAACAAGATATCCAGTCTTGACTGGATCTCTTTAAAGATATGACCTAGGTTAAACAAACAATAGGCTTGAAGCAGAAATTATGAGACAAGGTCAGAGAACATGATCAGAGTGGTCCATCCCAGCCTTTAATAAAAAGCTATGAATCCATATAAGAAATAAGACACAAGGCACAAGCAGCTTTCAAAGACATGACATGAAAGTCACTAAGAAAAAAGGCTCAAGCCTACACTGAAATTTACTTTGACCAGTCCTATCATTTGTATTTACTCAGATATTGTGTTAAAGAGAGCTATGTATCTCACATTCTCCAATTTATTTATCCTCACAACACCCCCGTGAGGACAAAGTAGTACTACCATCCCCATTTTACTGGTGGGAAACCAAAGCACAGAAAGACTAACTTACTTGCCCATGGTCACATGAGGGTCTGAGGTGGAGCAGAAAATAGAACCTGGGCCTGATGAGTGCCCTGTTAGAGCCTAAACCACTGGACTTTCCTTGCTCTTCCTGTAACATGTTTTACAAGACAACCTCTAGAATGTCTTGGTCAACACCAATATTAGTCACTAAGACTAGCTTGGGAAAAGATTACTCAACATGGAAAATACAAGTGTAAGGCAGGCTTAGAAGCTGTGCCTAACAGCTTCCGAAGGGGGGGGGGCAACTAGTCTGCATGGGTCCTGTATTAGCATGAACACAAACAGCACAATTAGGTATTAGCATAGTAGGTGCAGGGCATAGTGGCTAATGGTATTTGGGGTTAATCTGATTACAAATCTGTCAATATCTAATTCTACTGAAGGGAAATACAAAATACTCTTGTTGGTGATATGCTATTCTCTGCTTGTTCCAAACCTGTTTGGGTTAATTAAGGGGCAAAAGCTACCCTCAGTTAAGAGAGACCTGAAGGAGAGGCCACTGGCAATTTCAGCCTGGAAAAGTTTTAAGATGGGGTGGGGTTAGTATGTCTCTTTCTGGAGTGATGCCTGAGGCAATCTGCCTCACCCATTTAGCCCCACTGTCAAATGTTAGATCTGGCTGGGCTTCTTTGAGGCCTCCTTTGTCATGCAAAAGAAAGTACCTGTTTGCAGCTGCTTAAGGTTTAAGAGCTGAAATCACTAGAGGAGTGGAAACTCTCTCTCTGAGCCGGAATCACTGAAGAGGAGCACCAGATGGAGTGACCAGAGGGCGGAGCCTGCGGACAGTGAAAGTGGCCAGTGGTGAGCTGGGTGGCACGAGTGACCGATGGGTGGAGCCGGCGGACAGCGGCCAAAGCCAAGGGATGGTGCTAGTGGATGGAGTGAGTGACCAGTGAGTGGTGCTGGCAGACAGCTAGCATGAAAGACACTCCCTCCATACCCCAGGGTTTATTGGGAGCCTAGTTAGCACTGATTCTCCAGATCAGTGCCAATTTTTGCCATTAAATCCTGTATGTTCTGTTATGCGATGTGGGTTGTTGGGAACTTTGCTCTATATTGATTTTCTAGATAAGTGCTGATCTCTGTTATTTGCCTTTTTACATTACATTTTGCTACTATTAAAAGTTCTGTTTTGTTACACTCAGACTAGTGTTTGCACGTGAGGAAGCCTTACCCCTTTGGGGTGCCCAGGGAACAGTGCAGAATTCCCCAGAAATCTGGGTGGGGGCTCGAGCCAGCTGGTGCTGTAGCATTATTTGAAAACCCCTAGACATAGAACCTGGCCCTTGTCCTGCCAGCCTGCCCTGGGAGAAGGGTTACATAAGCATCCAGGTATTTTAAACTACATCTTTGGCATAATGTGGTTTGGTACATTTCTTACCATTTTAGCCACCTTTTGGCATCTGCTTTTCCTTGGTGAAGCAGTTTTTTTTCCCCTTGATTTTTCTGAATGCACTGAATTCTCTTGGCTTAAAGCCCAGGTAGGCTTTATTATGCAAAGCATCTGGGTTACTTTCAATACAGGGATTCATAAACAGAGATGGCAATAGTCAGGTTTTGGCAATACCTCAACCTTTCCTTGGACAAAGGCATCACTGGATCTGCAGCCTAGATTAATAAGGAATATTTTACATGTCACTATTCTGCTTCTAGGACTAAGAATGAATGAATTACATAGATATTAAAAAACAGCACTGCATTTCAAAACACCAATATCAAGCCACTGCAGGAGCAAAATTAATACAGGAACACAGAATAAATAAGACTCCAAATTTGCCCAAACATACAGATAACACTTACTGCTCTGCTGTATTTTAAACTTTATCACAGTGTTATATGTGCAATGGAAACCACCACCAAGAATGTACTGTATTATTAATTCCTAGCACCCACTATAAACACATGCCCACCCACCTACACGTGGCATTTTCAAGGATGGTCCCAGAAGGCCTGCTTCCCTCTGGCATTGTCAGAGGCCACTCTCCTGCAAGTAACTACAGAGGAGTCTCAGTTCACTCCCATCCACATGAGCAATTGGAGGAAGAAACCCAGTGTAGTCAGTCAGGGCCTCAGGGAAAAGAGGAGTAAACCCATGCAAACACCAAGATGAAAACATTGGACATTTCCCTCTGGAGACTCCTCAACTTGGTAAGCGGGTGGGTGCAGAGGATAAGAAAGGAGAATTATGCCCCAACCTCTATCACCCTACCAATTTTAAAGATATGTAGAGATCCAATAGGATTCCTATGAACTTCCCATCTGACTCAGGACATGAGCAGATGCCACCACCATTGTTCCTCAGATCTCCTCCAACATATATATTGTTGTCCAGGAATGACAGAATATTAATAATGGAAGGAACCTTTGGAGGCCATCTAAGTCCAAACCCCTGCTCAAAGCAGGACCAACCCCAGCTAAAAAAAATCCCATCCCAGGCTTTGTGAAGCCACACTTTAAATATCTCTAAGAATGGTGATTTCACGACCTCCCTAGGCAACTCATTCCAATGCTTCACCACTCTCCTAAAGAAACAAACAGTTTTTCCTAATATCCAACCTAGACCTTCACACCATTGGAACTTGAGACTACTGCTCCTTGCTTATCATCTGCCACCAATGAACAGCCTAGCTCAGTTCTCCCTGGAACCTCCTTAAAGCCCTCATCAAATCCACCTTCATTCTTCTCTTCTGTAGACTAAGCAAGCTTAGTTCCCCAGCTTCTTCTCACGAGTCTTGGGCGCTTGCCCCCAATTATTTTTATTGTCCTCCGCTGGACTCTCTCTGATTTGTCCACATCTTTTCTATAGTGGAGGGTCCAAAACTGGGCACAGGACTCCAAATGTGGCCTCACCAGTACCAAATAGGAGGGAATAATCAGTTCCCTCCATCTGCTGGTAATGCTCCTACTAATGCAGCCAAATATGACATTAGCTTTCTTGTTAATAAGGGCACACTGTTGATTCATATCCTGCTTCTAGTATGCTGTAACCCCCAGGTCCTTTTCTACAGAACCGCTGCCCACCAGCTTAGCACCCTCTGCAAACTTATGGAGGGTGCAGGCAAACTTGCAGAAAGGAGTTATAGACCACAAATGGAAAAGTGATGCTCTCCAAGGACACCCAGCTGCTCTTAGCAAGAGCTGATGCTTGTTTCTGTCTGCCGTTGTTTAGCTCCCTGAAACCAACAGCCTCTGGGAAGCACAAGCACTGCCTACCAGGACCTTGTAGGCCTCTCTCTCTATACAAGTAACAATAATCATACAGCATCTCTCAACTCCTTAGAGCAAGGGCAGGTAACCCCCAGCATATGTGCTGACAGTGGCACGCAGAACCTTCTGTGGTACCACAGAAATCACGTCTCCTGCAACTGAAAGCCCCTCTGAGTGGCTTTTTTCCAAGGCCAGCAGGGGCACAGGGGGTCCCTGCCACACCCAGGCACACTGTGGAAAGCTGCTACCACAGGGGCTCCTCTCCATGGCACACCACCAACAAAAGCACCCACTCTGGCAGCTTCTTTCTGCAGTACACCTGGGGACCCCCAAGACAAGCCATAATGTTTGCATGCTATGAAGAGAAGCTGCTCCAGGCAGCATTTTTTCACATCATTCCTGGGGACTCTTGTCCCAAGGCATACTGCTGAGAGAAGAAGCTCTGGACAGTTTCTTTCCACGAGTGACTCCTTTCAGCAGCATGCCTGGGAAGCAACCCCACCACTCCAGCCATAGCTGCCGCTGAATTTTCAGGTTAACATGGCTTTTTTTGGTGGAGGGGACTGCCAGCATCAGCTGAGGGTAGAGAAGGAGGGGTTGCCGGCCCTTGCCTTAGAGTATTCCCTGAAGCATCCAGTCCCTTAATTCATTGAACACACAGAATTACCAGGCTTGCTAGTCTCAAAGGAACAGAATGCACCAGCTTGTAAAACTCAATTCAAGATCAGTACTTGCTTAATATCAACATTCTTGGATATTTCTGTCATGAAAACAAGAGTAAGTTTACTGTCAAAGAAGAGAGATTCAACTGATAGTGAGTAATGCTATTGGAAACAAAATGTTTACATAAAAACAAAATTCATTTTCTAGAGACTAAACTTAAGCAAGACACTAAACAAGTTGTTCACTCGTCTTTGTAGATGAGTTCTGATGCCATTACCTTATCTTACTCACTCTTATAGTGGAGAGATGAGCGATAGGAAGCTTTGCATGCAGCCCCACAAATCACTTGGAAGAATTTATCCAGGAAGTTCAACCATAAATGAACAAATAGCTTCAGGCACCAACCTTGTCTTCCATGGGCAGAAAGAGGTCCCAGGAAGAGACCTTTAAAATGCCTGAATGCTGCCTTTTGACTCAGTTATCATCTAATCCTTTAATTTAAGGGTGGGGGGAGCTGTATTTCCTTTCTTGAAGATGTCTGAATATATTAGGAAATCAGTACCTCCTTTGAAGCCCAAAGACAGGGAGCGTAAGCGTGGCATGGAAAGAAACTAGCTGTAGTTGAAAGAATATGGAAGATTAAATGCATCACACTGCAAGGTGAATATTCTTGGGGGAGAGGGTGCTGAAAGGAAATTATGTTTCTGTGACTAAATAAATGCTTGCTTCCTTTAGGATTTATGAATCAGATTTTTGAGAAGACAGAACTTCTTAGGTAAAAGAATAATCTCTATTAATAAAATGTGCTGCAAGATTGACTAATAGGCTCAGAAAACAGTGATTACATATTTAAGTTCTCCATCCATTCTTCGTTGATTTAGCATTTTATAGTTTAAATTAGCCTCCAAAAATGCCACTTGCCCTTGTAATGTTAACAGTGAGTGGTTGTATTAACTTTTTTTTAAATGAAGACAGCCAATGCTGAGATTAGGCTTTAAAATTAACCTAACTTAAAAGCACTCTTTTTAATCAAACCTTTAATGATTTCTAGGAATTACTGGATTTTAAACCCATCCTTTCTGGAGAGTTAAATTTGGAAGGAGAAAATTCTCTATTTTACTGCACATCTCATGATAAACACATGACTAGTTCAAGAAAACTACTTGCTTTAATGCTGTTCATTCTCCAGTCCAGTGGTTTTTAACCTTTTTCCTCAAGACCCACTTGAAAAAAGTCATTTGTGCCTACAATCCAACCATTAAATCTTTGAACAACATGTACAGTCTTTCAGCAGCAGCAACAAGGGGTGCTGAGACCCAGTGCTGGGTCACAACCCACAGTTTGAAAACTACTGCCCTAGTCTAGTAAATTGCGTATCAAGAAAGGCAGGACTAATTCTACAACAATTCTGACAAATGATGCTTTTAACAAAATGCAAGCCTTAACTTACAGCTGTTGGTTTTACAGACATTTTTAAGAGAAGAAAGGGACACTACTGACACTTAAGTTGGCTGCACTGCAGAGAACAGAGTGTTTACCCCTTGGGAGTAGCAGATGGATTTGATCACAGAGAAACAGTGGAAAGTTTAAAAAAAAAATTCACTATCATACAAAATGTCAGTTAATTTTAAAAACTTTCTTTTCTAGTATGCATCAATCAGATGGTCTGGTTTTCTTTAACATCTACAAGTCAATACACTGGTATTTTAAAATCAATGAAAGTGTTATATCACAAAACAATTAGCAATTTCAATGCAATCCACATGCTTCCATTGCATTAGTGGTTTAAATCAGGAAAGGAAGTGAGTAGATTACATAGCTTTTGTTTTGGGGTCTCTTTGGTCATGTCCACACTGCACCTGGAAACATGCTTCCCAACCAGGACAGACATACACACGCCACAAATAGCAGCATGGATATTGTAATGAAGGTAGACATATGGGCTAAAAGGCTACCCAGCTCTTGATTCCACAGTCCTAGGCCTAGGCTGAGACTCCATCCTCATACAACAATGTGCAATTTTTAGCATGCTATCTCAAGTAGAGCTAGCATTTATTTGGTCTACCCAGGCCAGGAAGCACACTCTGAGCTGTAGTGTAGACATACCATAAGCCTTAAACAGATTTGCTAGAAATGGGCAGCGTGACTCTACCAAAGAAACCAGAAACATCCAAAGGCATGGCAACCATCAAACTATCTCAGAAACTTACATTGTGGGCAAATGGCCTGGCACGGCACACTCCCAATCACCTTCTAAAGCTGTGCCAACTGGAGCTCAGCAATGAAGAGGCTATAAACATGGAAGTTGGAAACAGCCTGGTGCAATTCAGCAACTAAGCCAGAAATAAGAGATGTCCCCTGTAAGGTCTGGATCCCAAAAATCTGTCCATCCATTTGGATTCTAATGGTGTTCTTCCTTTAATATGTGGAACCCGAGGAGACTGAAAGTCATCACTTGTGAGGGTTTATATCTGCTGCTGAAGAAGTTGGAAAAATACCACTGAACTGCCACCCCCATCCACATGTAAAAAACTCCAGCCATCTATATACATTTTAAATTTCACACATTGAGAAGAACTGAGAACTTACCCCAAGAGAAAGCTGAAAGAAAATCTCTGTATAGTGGGTGACAAAGTGCACACTTCCTTAGTGTTTTGTAGTAGTAACAATGTGGAAAATTCAGGTGAGAAACACCAGAAGACTATCATCACATAAGATGTATGTGTGAGAAACAGTCACAGCCAATTTAAATTGTTTGTAATTTTTTTACAATTATTAAAAGAGAAGCTGTCTGTCAGTAAAGTGTAATTTTAAGCCTTTTCCTTAAAAGGTCTGAACTCTGTCTTGTGCTTCTCCGGAAGAATAGCCTAAAGTGCAGGAAAATGGAATTAACTGGATACGATGATCTCATCTCCGCTGCTTGTTTCATTGGCCTTTAAGTTAACATATATTTTATTGCTTTCTTAATAATGACTGACTTAGCACACACAAGGAACCTCTATAAATACCTTAAGGCAAAACTGTGACTTTATTTTATGTATGTTTCATGAGTTCTGAATGATAACAGCTGCAATGAATAATGACATGGCTTCACAGAAACAGTCAATATACTAGTTCAGTAGGACTTCTGGATGAAGTAGACATGTCAAGACATTTTAGTTGAACATGAATGACAAATAAGTTATCTTGGTGATGAGTGTGGCAGCATCCTAGATTTTGGCTAAAACAATAAGTTGCTATAATTAAATATTTCCATACAAGCAAAAAATCTTAACTGACCAAAGAATTAGTCCATTAGATAATGTCATGCAGCACAGAGGGAGCGCTAGTCATCACTCTTCTTAGCACCGAAAAAAGACGCTTAATAATAATATTTGCTTTACTTTGAGTCTACACAAGATGATCTATACAAAGATTATGGCTTAATTACCAAATTTTTCTGATTTTTGGTGCCTTAAAACAAGACCTGATTTTCTGAGGCTGGGTAGTTAAGTATTTTCTGAAAAATTAGGCTCCTTTAAGTTTAATGAGAAACAGCTTCTTCTTTTCTGAAAATGTTTTTCAATGTGCGCTTTTTTTAAAATCAAAAAAGCACCCAGAATGCCACTAAGGTATATGTAGTTGTCTCTGATTACTAGCACTGATCAACTGGTTTAGTCCAAACCCTGACTCTTCAGAGTGGTTCTCATCTGTTTGGCCTGAAAAAAACTGAACACACACCTTGATGGTAAAGAGTACATTTGTGTACTTCTATATTCTCTTGTGTAATGGGGACAAGACCTTGAATTGAGCAGGGTCTCAGTACTATTGCAGTACATTAATTAAATGAACATTCAGTATTATAGGAATCACTTCATAACATTCTTTTTCTTTGAAGATGGCCAATGGCATGACAAGAATAATCCTTATAGCATCAACTGCTCTTTCATTTTCTTTAGCAGCACTACTGACGTTTGACATTGCATACTGTAAGTAGTTTTCTCAGCTAACCAGTCCATCGGTTTATTTTCTTGCACGAGACCTTCATTAAATAGAGGAACATTAATTTTCCAGGTTGTTTGCAGTTGAGTATACTTGGCTTGTTGGCTTCCAGTTTTGAGAGCAAAACCCCCACTATATGCAATCCAAATGTGTGTGGTCGTGGTAGGGAGAAAGTTGGGTTTTTGTTTGCTTTTTTATTTAAAAAAGTCGCTTTAAGGGGATGAGGCTTTGCAGCAATTTTTTTTCTTTTTAGTCAAAATAGAAGTATTCAATTCAGAATTCAAATTCATTTTAACTTTAAAAACAAAAAATCTGCAAAAAAGTTTTCACAGCAAATGAAATTTGTTTCACATAGATATGTTTGAAGAAAACATTCATCCATTTTTTCAACGATTAAAAATCCTAGACCTTTCCTAGGAATTAGTGTATAACTAAATGTGCCTTAGGAGAAACTGCTCATTATACTGCAGTTTCTCTTTATTTTTAGAACTGTAGATCTGTCAGGGAAATTACTCACTTTTACAGTATAAGGCTGGGATAGTCAATAGGTGGACTGCAGGCAAAATCCAGACTACCAGACACTTAAATGGACTGTGAAAATGTATTTACTTTTTATCATTATTAGTAGCAACTGGACAGCTAACCCAATGAAGGTCAGTGAAAATAAGGTAGCAAAAGAGGCTAAAATAGTGAAAGAACAAGGTAAACATTATTTAGCCAGGTTAGTGTCAAGTTACCAGGGACAGATGAAAAGCATCCTACAAATACTCAAGGAGCTGACTAAAGAAGTGTGAGCAATTAGTGATTATCTTCCAAAGGACAGAGAAAGAGTAATGAAGTGCTAATCAAAAAAAGAAAATAAGGGCCACACAGGGAATTATAGACCACTCAACTTAACTTCAGTACCCAGAAAGATAATGAGGCAAAGAATTAAGGCATCAATTTGCAAACTCCTAGAAGTTAAGGAAGGTCAGGTTAGGGACTGCTTAAAGAAGCTGCAAGTGCACAAGTCCATGGGGCCGGACGAACTGCATCCAAAGGTGCCAAGGGAATTGGCCGACGAAATAGCCGCACCGCTGGCCGTTATCTTTCAAAACTCATGGAGAACAGGGGAGGTGCCAGAGGACTGGAAAAAAGCAAATGTAGTGCCTATTTTCAAGAAAGGGAAAAAGGAGGATCCAGGGAATTACAGACCAGTCAGCTTCACCTCAATCCCTGGAAAAATTATGGAGCAGATTCTCAAAGAATCCATCCTCACACACTTAGAGGAAATTAAAGTGATCAGGAACAGTCAGCATGGATTTACCAAGGGTAAATCATGCCTGACCAATCTCATTTCCTTCTATGAGCAGATGACTGGTTTTCTGGATGCGGGAAGCACCGTTGATGTGCTATACCTTGATTTTAGCAAGGCTTTTGATACAGTTTCCCACAGCATTCTCACTGGCAAATTAAGGAAGAATGGGCTGGATAGGTGGACTATAAGGTGGATAGAAAACTGGCTAGATCAACGGTTTCAGCGTGTAGGAATCAATGGTTCCATGTCTAGCTGGCAACCGGTCATGAGTGGTGTGCCCCAGGGGTCAGTCCTGGGGCCGGTTCTGTTCAACATTTTCATCAATGATCTGGATGATGGAATAGACTGCATTCTCAGTAAGTTTGCAGATGACACCAAGCTGGGGGGACCAGTAGACACGTTGGAGGGCAAGGACAGGATTCAGGGAGACCTAGATAAATTAGAACAGTAGGCCAATAGAAATCTTATGAAGTTCAATAAGGACAAGTGTAAAATCCTGCACTTGGGACCAAAAAACCCTATGCACTGCTACAGGCTGGGAAACATTCAGCTAAGTAGCAGCAGTGTAGAAAAGGACCTGGGAGTCATGGTGGATGGGAAGCTGGATATGAGTCAGCAGTGTGTTCTTGCTGCCAAAAAGGCCAATGGCATACTGGGCTGCATCAAAAGAAGTATTACCAGCAGATCGAGGGATGTGATCCTTCCCCTCTATTCTGCACTGGTGAGGCCACATCGAGAATACTGTGTTCAGTTTTGGGCTCCCCACTACAAAAAGGACAGGGACATGCTAGAGAGAGTTCAGAGGAGGGCAACCAAAATGATTAAAGGGCTAGAGCACAAGCCCTATGAGGAAAGACTGGAAGCATTAGGCTTATTTAGTCTGCAGAAGAGAAGATTGAGGGGGGTTTTGATAGCAACCTTCAACTACTTGAAGGGATGCTCTAAGGAAGATGGAGCTCGACTGTTCTCGGTAGTAACGGAGGACAGAACGAGGAGCAATGGTCTCAAGTTGCGGTTAGGGAGGTCTAGGCTGGATATTAGGAAAAACTTTTTTACCAGGAGAGTGGTGAAGTCTTGGAATGAGCTGCCGAGGGAGGTGGTGGAGTCTCCATCTTTGGAGGTGTTTAAGGCCCAGCTGGACAAAACCCTGACTGGGATGGTTTAAGTGGGAGTGGTCCTGCCTCTGGCAGGGGGTTGGACTAGATGACCTATGAGGTCCCTTCCAACCCTATGATTCTAAGTAACGGTCAACATGGATTTGTCAAGAACAATTTGTGTCACACCAATGTGACAGCTTTCTTCTATAGGTTAGCAAACCTTGAGGACAGGGGTAAGCAATAAATGTGGTAAATCTTGACTTTAGTAAGGCTTATTGATACTGTCTTGCATGAACACAACATTCTAGGGAAATACAACCTATATAGAGCCACTATAAGGTGGGTGTATAACTAAATGAAAAACCATTACCAAAGAGTAACCATGAGTGGTTCCCAGTCAAGCTGGAAGGGCATATTGAGTGGGGTCCCACAAGGATCAATTCTGGGTCAGATTCTGTTCAGTATCTTCAGTGATTTAGTCAATGGCCTGGATGGTATGCTTACGAAGTCTGCAGATAAGCTAAGAGAGGTTTCAAGTGCTTTGGAGAATAGGATTAAAATTCAAAATGATCAACAAATCGGAGAAATTATCTAAAGTAAATGAATTTCAATAAGGACAAATGCAAATCAGTTGCACTCATATAAAATGGAAAGTGATTCCCTAGGAAGGAGTACTGCAGAAAGGGAACTGGGAGCCACAGAAGATCACAGGCTGAACATGAATCAACAGTGCAACACGGTTGGGGGGAAAAAAGCAGCAAACTTCATTCTGGGATGTATTAGCAGGACTACTGTAAGCAAAATGCAAGGAGGAATTCTTCCATTTTATTCCCTGTGGATTTTCCTCAACTGAAGCATGCCAGTTTTAGGCACCATATTTCAAGAAATATGTGGAAAAATTGGAGAAAGTCCAGAGAAGAGCAACAAAAATTATTAAAAGGTCTAGAAAGTGTAGCCTAAGAAGAAACATTTGAAAAAGAGTAGGTTTGTGTAGCCTAGAAAAGGATTGATAGGGGACATAAACAGTTTTCAAGTACATAAAAGGTTGATACAAAGAGGTGGGGGGGGGGAGTAGAATGCTATTCTCATTAACCTCAGAGACTAGGACATGAGGAAAGGGGCTTATGTTGCAACATGGGTTATTTATGTGGGACTTTAGAAAAAGTTTCCTGACTGTGACGGAGTTAAGCACTGGAATAAGTTGTATAATGATGTTGGGGAATCTCTGTCACTTTTAAATCTATTTGATTGCTGGCAGCCTTAATTTGAAATGAGATGTAGGAATTCTCATTTATCAGCTACCTCAAGTATCTTCAACGAGTGGTCCATAATCAGCAATTTCTAAGATATACCATGTGTTGCAAATATGGGTTATAAGACAAGAGGGTTTTTTTCCTTGTATCTGGTGACATTGCTACTTGAAGAAAAATTGAGACAAGTGTAACAGTCTCAAACATCTCCAAATGCTAATTCAGCTCTGTTGGCAGAAAAGAGAATTTAGTTTATTTGCTTCCTCCTCCTCAGCCCAAGTATTCTTGTATTATTTTGTCTAAGCTAGGTCAGTACACAGATTTACAAGCTTCTCATTCTGTTTTCCCTATACCTCTGTCTTTATCCATGTTGCAAAACCTCTTAAGAAAAATAAACGATTCAACTCCTAACAGCAAAAATTCATCTTTGTGGTGCATATTTTCCTTCATTCCATGCCAAAGACTGCTCGGTCAGTCAGGCTCACCAGCACTGCCATTTAATTTTCTATTTCTTTGCCTTGAGCCTGTATTAGAGGGAAATATCTGCAACAGGCTTATTGCCACAAACAACAGGCTGCACGGGCTATGTTCCATTCTCAGATCATATTTTTGTGAACATGACAATAACAACTGTGTCTGTGGAGGAATTTAGTTACCCCAAATTATGATCGAAATAAAGGAGTATGTTTTCATCCAGACTTAATCTATATAGGTAAATCACTGAAGTTTTCATATCCAGACACAACCTGGAGCTCCACCCCCACCTACTCCATTTGAACAAATATTTAAGCTCCATCTTTCCCCTTTTTGTAAAGCTTTTTTTTAAACCAGTACTTTTCCCTGTAGCTATCTGATTTTAAACGTCTGAAAAGACATTTATTTTTGTTCATATTAAAAAAAACCAAAAAAAAAAAAAAAACCACTCTGTACAGCAGACAATTCTTAGTCCCATCACATTGTTCTGCTGCAGTTCACCAGATTATGGGCTCAACTGTCAAGACTTCACTGCTGTACCAAGATTTCCTTCCAACACTTGACAGTCGGTTAATGTCATGTTCACATGGCACATTTATAGTGCTTATTTTGCTCCTATTTTCATCAAATATGATTTACCATAACATGTAGAACTGTGCAGAAACAGGGACAGTAGGGAGGTGACAGACCATCTACCTTCCAAGGAAATAAAGGGGAACTGTAGAGGACCAAAAAACCCCCCCACAAACAAGGAGTCCTGTAACACTTTTAAAGACAAAAATTTACTGATCATATGAGCTTTTGCGGAAGAAAATCACTCTTGACAAAATGCAATAGATCATGATGTTTAACGGTACAAATCATGAATTTGTATCAGAGCATATAACATGTCCAGAGTCATCTAAAAATGTCTTACATTGTCCTGACAGACATGAAATAAAAGGGTATCTTTTAAATAAGCCAGGTGATCGCACAAAGGAATGGACCAGTGTGCCCAGAAAGAGAGAATGAAAGGCAGTCAGAGATCATGCCCTCAGACTCACTTTTGCTCACCCTCATCCAAAAGTGTCAGTATTGTAGAGCTATAATAAAACTTAGCATCCACACAGCTCCTGTCAGCCTCTATCTGATCATGCATTCTCCCTGGGTGCTTCCTGTCTACTGAACCAGACCACAAGTCACAGGGTACGCTCCTCAGTGAATGGGCTGGAGGTCCAGAAAAGCATTCTCAGAACTGGATACTGTTAATATGAACAAGACAACATGGGCAGATATTTTACTTTGGAATCTCCTGAAACATGTGAAGTCTACCTAAAAAGTTGTGATCACCAAGGCAAGATGTTCAATGGTAGGGTTGATGCCTGATTAATGCACCAGAAAGCACAACTCAGGATCCCAGATAAAAAGAATTTTATGGAGGTGATAAAATAATTTAAGAGGATTGTCACATGCTTAGCTCTCTAGATATAGATCTATCTTAGCATCTGCCTCAGAAACCATTTGCCTGCCTCTAAATCTAACATCACGAAAAACCTCCCTTTTTCCTTCCTAGAAAGCTAAATTATCTAGGAATGAACATTTTTTTAAAAGTGTTTTAAATTCTGTAATCAGATACTTTGATATCTATTTGAAAGGTTTGTACAAGTTTACTACTCATGGGAACTCCTTTTTACATTTCTGTAGGCCAGAACATTCACCTTCACCCACAATACTAGTAGCTGCATGGATGCATGCTATAGCAGTTAGCCAAGTTGCAATGTAGCAGATTGGCAAATGGTTGTATGCAGAAGAGCAGTTAAAGGGAGTGATGGAAGCCTGGCATTCCTTAGGGGGCAGAGTTATGGCTGAGGGCTTGAGACCCAGGGTCCACAGTAGCTGATAGGACTGGTAATTGTAAGGTATGTGTTTGTGGATGAAGTACAAGGTATGTACGGTTAGCTGGCCTTTTGTTACATTTGTGTCAGCCATGTTGTGTGAATAGCAACATTATTTGCTTCTGTGATGTTTTTAAGTGGTTTTTTTTCCCTTTTAATGCTTAATTAATAGTGGGCACTGGGTGAGGTGTGGATAGACCAGTTGAAGGGGGGTGTCAAAGTACAAGGGAAGAATTATTTTTAAAAAAATGCCAGCAGCTGTGCATAAATGCTCTTTGTCCTAGCATAAAATCTAGGTCCTTCCAGAAAATATTTCATGTGTACCTTCTCCAGTATCCCTACCATGGAGTTGTAACATGACTAACTCAATGGACCTGTAAGCCTGAAAAAGTCTGTAGCCTAAAACCAATCTGTATATTTTTATATGACCTAGTTGTAGGGCTACATACTAAATGCTCTAAATAGTGTAAGTCTATACAGTGCGCGCACACACACAAAGTTATCCACTACATAAGGGATCTTATAAATAGAGGCTACTAAAAGAAAAAGTGAACTCCTTAAATCAACCTACCTTTCTCCCCTCTTCCCTCCCTACCTTCAGCCTTTCACCTCCACACCTTCCTCCTGCCACAAAGCAACCTAATCCCCTCCCAGCTCTTACAAAAATCAAATGAACCATTGACGCATTCCAGGAGGTGCCCCAGCCCTTGGTGATATCAAAGCTAGAGCAAAACAATGCTGGAGTATGACACTGGCTTACAGACAGTTAAGGACATACTGGGTTTTGCCATAGAATGTGGTTTTTCCAAGTTGTGTTGTTTCATAGGTTTATAGTCATCTTAGTATTTTTTAGGCAATAAACAAATAAAACTTGGCAGAACTATATTATATGGTAAAAAAGACAAATTTATAGTTACTCCCTTCCCAGAATCTTACTGTTAAGACATTCAACTCATAACCCAAATTAATTTCTATGAATTATTTACAGATCTCTTAAAATAACAGATTCCCAATCTGTTATTTTTCACATCTTACTGGAAACATTGTATTTACTGATTTATAGTAATGTTCTTTCCCCCCGCCTCCAGTCCCCAGGCACTGAAATGTTCTGAGAATTAGATTTAAAACCATTTACCCTTACACTGCCTGAATCCCATTTATCCCACAGCAGCACCTGCTGGCTGAGCAGAACATTCAATTCAATTTCTGAAAACAGCTCAGTTCAGATCTTTTAGGGAGATAGATCTGTTGGACTACAAGATTTACATACAGAGTAGTGGGAAGTGATTATGGTTAAGCCACCCGACCGTCCATATACAAATGCAGAGAGCGTATGACTTATCCCCAACAGTGCTTAATACAATCTTTAAGCCGGACCAGTGAATTTGCCACAAATAGAAAGGTTTTCACCAGCCTCCGCATGCGGCCAATGAAGAGCTTTACTTTCTACTTTTTTTAGCTGTTTTAATTCAGTTTCCCCACAACTAGGTTAAGTGAGTGGGTGATCAGAAATATAAAAAGCACAGCCTGAACTGAGACTATCATATCAAGTAAAGATTCTTAAACATCTCAGAGAGCAAGTGGACTATGGGCAAGTCTCTTAAGGGCCAACTGTTTTAAGATTGTAGCTAGTGAACAGACAAGCATTCCTCTCTGCCTGACAAGGCTCAAATACAGGCCAAACTATATGAAAAAGCCCCAAAACAAGGGACAGTATAAAATATTCATATATGACATTTAAAAGCTGTGAGATGTATTCATTTAGTGTAAACTATCTACAACATCACTTTCACAATTTATTTCTGATGTAAATAATTTTTAACAGAAGAGAGGAAACAGCAAATAGGTATAAAATACAATAACCTTCACACAAAATGAGATACAATTAAGAAATATGCTGTTAAAGAAGCTTCAGCATCCGTTGTAATGCTAGCAGAATGCCTGAGATAGGACAGCATTTATACCAGGGGTCTCAAACTCAAGCCACCACGAGGGCCACATGAGGACTAGTACATTAGCCTGAGGGCCACACCACTGAAATCTTTTCATACAACGATATTGCACATACAACACTATTGTTTTGGGCTGCAGGAAACAGCTTTAGGGGCCACATGCGGCCCACAGGCCACACATTTGAGACCCCTAACTTATACAGTGTTTCTTTCCCAACGTGCAAAACAAGCTCCCATAGGAAGGTGGCTGGGGGGGGTTGTTTTGTTTTTGAGAAACACCCTTTATCAGGATGACTAAAGACCAACTAAAAAAAAAATGATAGGATCTAAGTTAGCTGTTACCACTGAGGAAAGAAATCTTGGAGTCATTGTCACTAGTTCTCTGAAAACATTCACTCAATGCGCTGCAACAGTCTAAAAGCTAACACAACATTAGGAAAGGGACAGATATTTTGCTGTTTTCTGCCTCTATATAAATATATGGTACACCCACACCTTAAATACTGCATGCAGCTTTGGCTGCTCTATCCCAAAATACATTAGCACTGGAAAAGTTACAGAGAAGGGCAACAAAAATTAAGTGTTAAACAGTTTGCACATAAGAGATTAAGATGACAAACTTTTCAACTCAAAAAAGAGATAACTAAGCAGAGAGATGACATAGGTCTGTAAAATCATTAATGGTATGGAGAAGGTGAATAATAAAGTGTTATTTATTCCTGTGCATAACCCAAGAATCAGGGGTCACACCCAATTAAATTAATAGATAGTAGGTCTAAAAACAAACATAAGGAAGTATTTCTTCACACAACACATCAACCCGTGGAACTCATTGGCAGAAGCTATTGTGAAGGCCAAAACTGTAACAGTTCAAAAAAGTTCACAGAGGTCAGGGCCATCAACAGCTATCAGCCACAATGGTCAAGGATGCAACCCAATGCTCTGTGTTATACCTAAGCCTCTGACTGCCAGAAGCTAGGACTGGATGACAGAGGATGGATCATTTGATGATTGCCCTGTTCTGTTCACTCTCTCTGAAGCACCTGGCCTTGGCCACTATTAAACATGAGATGCTGGGCTAGCTGGACCATTGGTCTCACAAGAATGGCCATTCTTATATTAGAGAGGTCAGTCTACCTCAGATCCCAAAATGGGGATCTGCCAAAGGTGGCCAGATTCCCCCTTCACACAAAGCTCAATCACACATCAGCTGTTAAGGCTGGGGCAGCTTCTACCAGCATGATTGCCCAGTCTTTCTGGGGTCAACTCTCCTCTTCCCATAGACCTCACTGGCAACAGTGAAGGAGTCATCCCTAAGTGGCCTTCATCACCCTACCAATCCCTTTCGGACTGCAGGAGTTAGGGATCATACAGCAGTACTTCACTGTGTACAAACCTTCCATTGGTGCAGGATCCCTAAAAGAATCAGAGATGAATCATCACCTGCATTTTATTGGCCAAAGACAATTCTACCCTGAGGTGCTTCCTCACTGAAAGTCACACACACAAGAGGGATGTTAGTGGTATTTTCTTCTTTTAATACATTTCATAATTTGCTAAAGTAGTTCTTATCAGGTGAGCTTAACAAAAAAAAACCCCCACACACACACACCCAGAACAGGTCACCTGCATTTAACAGGATTAAATTTACATCAATAAACAACAGATGTAATAGCAGCAGGATCTCCTCCACACAACAGGTTTAGTAATTGCATATGGAATTGTTTATCTATTCTGAAGAACAACAACTGTTCACTAGTTAGCTTAGCTTGCATTTAAAAAAAAAAAAAAACAGTAAAACAATTTAAACTAATTTCAAATTGCAATTTTTCTATTGTATCTTGTAGTCAGCAAATTCATTCAAAATCAATCTGATAAATTGAACTGACAAAATAAAACCATTTGCTATGTGTTTGTCCAGATTAAATATCCTGCCTTTAGCCTCTAGCAATCAAAAATAAAACAAAAAACCCACACCATTTGCTAGAGGAAGGGGTTTGTATTTGACATATGACCATTTTTTAAAGCTTAGAAGCAATTCTAAAAAGATAGTACAGTGGGGACCGGTTTACACGCGGGTGTCAGGGGACAAACCCTTGGCGACCGCATGTAAGCGGGACCAGAAGGCCTTCCCTCAGGCACCGGCCCAGGCCCCACTCCCTGGCGGCAGGCCATGCCCCCGGCCCCGCTTCTATGCTGGGCTCCGAGCCGGCCTCAGGCACCTGCTGCCGCCAGCCTGGCCCTGGATCCCTGGCTGGGGACATGGCAGAGAGTGGCAGCAGCCGCCGCTTCCAGCCCTGTTCTAGGTCCAGCCGCCCACGGCCATGGCTGCTGCTCCCTGCCATGGCCCCGGCCGGGAATCCGGGGCCAGGCTGGTGGCAGCAGGCGCCTGAGGCCGGCTCAGACCCCAGCACAGAAGCAGGCCTGGGGAGCGGAGCCTGGGCCGGTGCCTGGGGCCTGTCTCTGGAGCAGCGACGCGCACGGTCCCGTTTACACAACACACGTTAACAGGACCACACGTTACTGTGGGGCCTTTGAGGGACATCCAGTTACCGTGCATTAACCCGTTCCGTGGACAAACTGGGCGCGCGGTAACAGGTCTCCCCCCGTATGTATTTTTAAAAAACAAAGAACTCAATAATAAACCTTTTGTCTGGAGTTTGATCAACAGGATGAAAAAATGAAATGAACCACCAACTATATAGTTTTCACAACCTCCTTTCCATGGGGAGGAGACATTTGTTTCTACCCATTGTAAGATGTGTGATTATGACTTTAAAGCGCAGCTCATATCCATAATGCTATTTTTGTTATTAATTTCTCTCTACTTACATGCTGATAGTTTGACTTTACTGAGATGCTGCACAGGTCACACCAACAAAGATAAAGGCCAGGAGACCAAGTTTGTAACCTTAGTATTCCATTTATATAAAATCTGTATTATTTCCCTTAGTTGTTTAACAAAAAAAAACCCAACCAACCAAACATATCCATCATCTCAACTCCTCAGTGTGACAAGCAGTTAAAAACACCCCTCAAGCTCCAATACAAGGCTTTTACTATCAATACAAAATTTATCACTTTGTTTTAATAAAGTACACACCAACCCTAAACTTACCATGTAATTATTTTTCATTATAGGTATGTGTTACAAGCCACTCCCAGAATCTGGTCTGGTGTGCTGCTGAGACACCCTCAATCTCCACTCCGGAACCTAACTTACCCAGCTTTGCCAGGTGACTGCTCATTCTTGAGTCAATCCACACAAGCTTCCTGTGTTTAATTGGTCCCAGGCAGCAGGTGTGCATCCTCTGGCCACCCAGTGGACAGTCTCCAAGCAAACACCACCAGTCCCCAGACGCTACAGTGGGAACACCTATCCTACAGGGATTGGGATCCTTTCACAATCATCATAGACTCATAGACCTTTGTCCATCCATTTGGCAAAGACGTGGATCAGCCCAGCCACACGCCTTTAGTTAAAACAAAACACTAGTTTATTGATTAAAATATGATTTTAAGTGAGTATATAATCAAATAAATGCAATCATTTAATAAAGGAGTCAGGAGTTACCACAAACAAAATAAAAAGACATAAAACACATGCTAATCTAATAACACTATTCCAAGATTACCCTTCAGTCTATGCTCCTCATTCCTATCCACAGGACTGACTGCTGGTGGTCTTCAGCCAGCCCAGGCCCTCCTGGCCATGAGGGTACGCCCCATCTCTTAAGGGGGTTCACAAGACAGTGTTTCCCTGGCCAAAGCCAACTGCTTCTCCTCCTTCTAAGTGCCTGCACTCTTTTTCATTTCACCCTTATTTCCCCTCTCTCTGTGCTGCTGCGTGATTTCCTTTGTCCTGCCTAAGCTAGGCAGCTAAATTTGCATTGCGTTTGCCCTGCAACCTTCCAGGCTCAGAGAAGTAGTCCTGGAGGGTCTGAGGTATGTAACATGCTTCACATTTGTACACATACATGATGCTGCAGGAATGATGATTCCACAAGTCAGAGCATTCATAAGGGAACCTTGCATAGCATAACTGTCATCCAACCACAATTACACTGCAAAAGGGAACAGAAAAATTACACATATCATGCCTATTGTGCACCATGTGACAATGTGTCACAATTGAAGTTTTAAAGTTCTGTATTTAATCCATTCACAAAAAATAAGTCAAGTTCTTAAGACCAAAAATAATGGTTTCCTCTGCAAAGTAAGACAAGGAACAGTGGGTTACCTGTACTAACTGTCCTTCTTCGAGATGGGCTGCTCACATACATTCAGTTACAGGTGCCTATGTGTCACAGCACATGATTGGCCGGAAAGCTTTTTGCCCTAGCCTGCCAGGCACTGACCCTGCTCTAACCCATGCTCTGTGCTGCGTGCACGGATATATATATATGACCCTGACCCTCGTCAGTCCCTTCTTATCGCCAGCTCTGAGTAGCAGGGCCAGAGGGAGGGATCTGAATGTATGTGAGCAGCCCCTCTAGAACAAGGACAGTTACTACAGGTAATCCACCGTTCTTCTTTGAGCACTGCTAACATCATTCAGTTACAGGTGACTGCTAGCTGTCCCAAGGATGGTGGGTGGAGTTACAGCTTACCCACTTTAAACATGGTTCTGCCCAATGTGGCATCATCTCAGACCTGTTAGACAATCGTGTAGCGCATCATGAAGGTGTGTACTGATGACCACATTGCTGCTCTGAAGATCTCCTGGGTCGGGACCTGCGCAAGGAAGGCTGTTGAAGACATCTGTGCTCTCGCTGAGTGAGCCCTGACCCTCCAGGAGGGGGGTATTTGAACCTTCATAGCAGTCTTTAATACAGTTCACTATCCATGTCGAAATACACCGAGGTGTCACTGGCTGCTCTTTTTTATGTTCTGTGACAAATAGTTGGGATGTCTTCCAGAACAGGCACATATGCTTGATACAGACCACTAGTGCTCTCCTGACACCTAAGGTGTGCTATCTCCTCTGGTTCTCCATTACCTGAGGGTCTGGGAAGAACAGCAGGAGACAGATATCCTGGTTCAGGTGGAATGGAGAAGCCACCTTAGGAAGAAAGGCTGGGTGCGGGTGTAGTAGCACCTTGTCCGCAAAGAACCTCGTGTACAGAGGTTCTGAGGAGAGGGCCTTCAGTTCAGATACCCATCTAGCTGAGGTTATGGCCACCAGGCAGGCCACCTTCCAGGATAGGACCAAAGGAGTACAAGAGCCTAAGGGCTCATACGATGGTTCCGTTAGGCTACGAAGCACCACATTTAAGTCCCATCATGGAGTAGGATCTCTGGTCTGTGGGTAGATCCTCAATTCCTTTTAGGAATCTAGTGGAAGTGAGAGGTGAGAAAACTGAAACCCCTTCCACCTTCTCATGTAGGGCAGAGATCACCACTAAATGTACCTTAAGAGAGAGGGTTGAAAGGCCCTTACCTTTAAGGTGTAGGAGGTATTTGAGCATAGATTGGATTGGAGCTGACTCTGGGGTTATCCCTCTATCCAGGGACGAAAGGGAGAACCTCTTATTTTAGTGTAAGTTGCTCTGGTAGAGGATCTTCTGCTACCAATTAGTACCCTCCTGACTCTTTCTGAGCAATGTCTCTCAGTCTTGCTTAGCCACACAGTCTCCAGGCTGTTAGGCATAGCACACGCAGGTTCAGGTGACATAGGCAGCTTGAATTCCGTGTCAACAGATCTGCCCTGTACTGGAGGAAAACAGGGATGGCTATTGATAAGTCCCGTAGTGTTGACTACCAGCGCTGTCTAGGCCAGGCCGGAGCTATCAAAATTATGTTTGCTCCATTCCTCCTTATCTTTAGTAGGACCCTATAAATTAGAGAGAGGGGGGGAAATGCATACGTTACTGCCTCCCCCCCGCCCCCCCCACAGAATCAGGAAGACATCCAGTAGTGAGCCCCTCTTCCCTCTCTTAAGCGAACAGAATTGGGGACACTTCTGGTTTTATGTCATGTCATGAATAGGCCCATTTGGGGAGTGCTCCACAGTCTGAAAATGCAACTCACTTCCTCTGCATGCAGGGACCACTTGTGGCATCAGAGAAATTCCCTGCTCAGTGAGTCCGCTTTGTCATTGCTTGCCCCAGGTAGGTGGCCTCATACTGGGTAAAGTTGCGTCTCAGGGCCAGTTCCCAGAGATTAAGAGCCTCCCTGCAAAAGGGCAGGGAGCTTGCCCTGCCTCCCCCCCCCCCCGGCAGTTTGTATAGAACATGGCAGCTGTGTTGTGCATTAGGACCTGGATCATTGTTCCCTTCACTAAGTCCAGGAAAACCCTAGATCCCAGGCAAATTGCCCAAAGTTCCTTTACACTGATGCATAGGGGGCCATTCTCAAGTGACCAGATCACTTGCGTTGACAGGCCCTCGGGTTGTGGGGGACCCATATCTCAATCTGAGGAACCAGTGATTAGGGTCACTGAAGGGTTGGAGGTTTCAAAGGGGATCCCCATGAAAGCAAAAGCATGGGTCCCACCAGATTTCTGGTGTTGCCAGGACCCTGGACATAATGGACAGCACTTTGTTCAAATGGGTGCTAGTAAAGGTGAACGACTGTGGCTAGCCAGAGCTGGAAGGGTCTCATTTGCAGGCGTGCCATTCTTATCACAGACTTCGAGGCCACCATGTGTGTCCCAGGACCTGTATCTGGCCGTCGTGATCGGGGCTTCGTGAAACTCTGAAATGAGGGTGCAAATGGATTGAAACTTTGATGGAAGCAAGGATGCTCTCCCTGTTGTTGAATCCAGGAGAGCCCCGCCCCTATGAACTCTATTTTCCTCCTCAGGGAGAGCTTGGATTTTTTTCTAAGTTTAGGTGTAGCCCCAGTCTTTTGCACAGGAGCTTGGTTAGCCTGATGCTGTACTTCACCTGGTACTTGGATTTTCCTTTTATTAGTCAGTTGTCGAGGTAAGGGTACATCCTTACACCTTGCTTGCTTAGGTAAGCTGCCAGGGCCACCATGCACTTCGTGAATACTCTGGGGGCCAAGGAAAGACCCAATGGAAGTGAGGTGACTGGAAGTGTGTGTCCCCTCCCCCCACGAAATGGAGGAAATTTCTGTGTTTGTGTCTTATCTCTATGTGGAAATAAGTGTCTTTGAGGTTGAGGGCTGTGAACCAGTCCCCAGAGTCCAAAGCCAGGATAATTTGTGAGAGGTGAACCATGTGGAACTTTAAGTGTCTGTTTAAACCCTGAGGTCCAGGATTGGTCTCAGGTCACTGTTTGGCTTGGGAACCAGAAAGTAACAGGAGTAAAACCCTCTCCCCTATTCATTTTTGGGGACTCTTTCTACTGCCCTTAATGATAGCAACTTTCCACATTCCCTTCACAGTAGCAGGTCATGAGATGGGTCCTCAAGTCTTGAGATGGGGGGGCAGGGCAGTTTTCTGTCCCAGGGCTTGGATCTGAATTGGATGGAGTACCCCTTGGATACCATGACTAGTATCCAACTGTCTGATGTGATGGTGGCCCACTGATGTAGAAAATAGGCCTAGGTGATTTTTGAACAGTGGGGGCTGATGGGTGGGAGCAAGGAAGCCCTCCAGCAAAGTGTCAAAACCTCCGCCTTTGGCTGGGAGAGTGGGAACTGCCACCCCCCCCCCCCGGCGGGGCATCTGACTGCTCGATTGAGGACTGGAAGCCCTCCCACCCCAGCTTCTTGCTCTGTCAGGGCCTCCATACTGGCACTGAGGTTGTTGGCATGCCCTCTGGCAAGACCCATGCTGTTGGTGTTGCTGCTCCTGGGACCTGAAGAAATGTCTAGCCACCTGTGGCGTGTACCTTCCAAGGGTCTTCAGGGTGACCCTAGAGTCCTTCATCCCATGCAGCCTGGAATCTGTAGATTCCACAAACAGCATGGGTCCTTCAAAGGGGAGGTCCTGTATGGCCTGCTGCATGTGGGATGACAGGCCGGACCCATGGAGCCAGACAGCCCTTTGCACAGTGACTGCTGAGGCTACAACACAGCTGGATATGTCTGACGTGTTCTTAGATGTCATAAGGGCATCACATGAGGCCACCATACCCTCCTTCACCAAAGTCTCACAGCCCCTGAGATGTTTTCGAGGGACTATGTCTTGGAACCGCTCCATAGATTTCCACAGGTTAAAAATGTATTGCCCAATCAGTGCCTGGTGGTTGGTGATATGGAGATGGAGGGCTGAGATGGAGTAAACCTTTATCCCACAGAGGTCCAGTTTCTTAGACTCTTCATTCTTGGGAGTGGAAGCTGGCTGTCCCTGCCTCTCCTTTCGTTTAACTGCAGCAACCACTAGGGGCTTAGCTATAGGGTGATTAAACAGGAACACAAACTTCTCTGGTGGGACATGATATTTGCGTTTGGCCATTTTGGACATTGGCAGTATTGATGAAAGCATCTGCCAGTGGGCCTTGGCAATTTTGTACATCTCATTGTGGAGGAGGAGAGTGATTCTGGTGTGAGGGGCCATGTCACACACATCAAAGGAGGGGTCAAAGTCCTCCCTGAAGACCTCTACCTCTAGGTTTAAGTTTGCTGCCATAAGGCGCAGGAAGTTTTGGTGGGCATGAGGGTCATCCCTACAAATTAGGGGTCTTGGGTACACAGCTTCATCTAGGAAGGACAATGAAAGGACCCTTGATCTACTGTGCTGAGGTCAGTCAAATTCCTTCTCAGAGGCCCCAGAAGAGGCAGAGGCTCTGTAGGGAGGAGGTCTGGTGTTATGGACTCATCCTGTGAGGGCCAGTCCATCCATTGGCTGAACCATTCCCTAAATGAACACAGTGCTGATTGTCGGCACACTGGAGCACAGCCTCTATCATGGCAATGTTGATTTGTGCTTCGCCAATGACTATGTGATCAGCTCTCACCTTTGGTCAGTCAGGGATGTAGATCGAGCTGGTGTCGGTGCCAAGGTAGCCTGCACCAGGGAGCCTATATGGGATCCACCATGTCGCAGCAGTGTCAGGGACCGCTTATGGCAATGCTTCCCTGCCAACTTTGAGGCTGTCAGGGACGATGGAGAGCACCACCGCAGAGATTCAGTGCTGGAGGCTTCAAAGGAGCCAGACTTTGATCTTGAACATCTGGAGCCTTGTGAGCATAGGACGAAGTGCTCACTTAAGGTCTCTCGGGAGAAAGTGAGATACTCCCCTTTTCTTTTTGTGTTCTGCTTTGGAGCGTGTTGGAGAGGATGTCAGTGCCGGTGTAGCCCATAGCCCAGTGGGTGGGCTCTTGCTTGTCCTCTGGACTGGTGAAGGACCACACTCTGAGGTTGCCCATGCCTTTGACAGGAAGGCTGGCTTGCCTCTAGGTTCTGAAGGCTTAGGAAGCATGGGAGTTGGCAGCTTCACCACTTTGAAGGCCTCCGGCATGGATGGCACACACAGGAGCTCTGGACCCTTCCCACGAGAGGGCGGCAGCAGCAAGGAGCTCAACCAGCGCCAACGCATCAGTGCCATGTACAACCCCAAGCATGTTTTCTTGGGCCCCGCTGGGGAGCAGCGCCAAGGAGGCTCTGGTGCTGACTTGGCATGTGGTGCCAGCATGTCTTTAGGCACCCCTGATGCACTAGGCACTGGCTGCAGCGCCTGCTCCAACACCATAGCACGCAGCCTTTGCTCCCTGTCCTTTTGGGTCCTTCACTTGAAGGAGCGACAGATGGAAGATTTATCAGCCTGGTGTGTCTCACCCAAGCATTTTAGGCACTTCTCATGAGGATCACTCAGGGGGAAGGTCTTACCACAGCCCGCAAAGGATTTGAAGCCAGGCATGGTTGCCAGTGGGTCAGAACGACGTTCGGACTCAGGGTATTGGTCAGACTCAGTGGAGACACTGGATCATGGAAGAATGATGTACACAAATAGATCTTCTAATCTGAATAGTTAATTCATAGATGTACAGTTGAGACAGGCGCTTGCACGAATGCAAGAGCAGGCTGTTCCAGTACCATTGCTGAAGGCTCAAAGAAGAAACCAAGGAAGAGCAGGGTCCAGGTCATACACATAGCTGCGCATACGGTATAGAGGGGGCGTTGGCCACTAACCCTGCTCTGACAGGCTAGGGCAAAAAGCTTTCCAGCCAACCATGTGCTGTGGCACAGAGACACCTGTAACTGAAAGATGTGAGCAGCACTCGAAGAACCACCAGATTTACAAATTTGGAGGACAAGCAGGCATTCAGTACTTAACTGCTTCAGCCCTTTCATCAGGCCCACTAGGCACCCTTGGCGCCCAAAAACCTTTGAAAAAAAATCTAGCCAAGTGGCAAAAAGGATTGTGCAAAACTTCCAGAAATGTTATTTCCGTTGAAACTTTTGATGCTTGTTTTCAGTACACAAGATAAGTTCTCCTTCGAGTGCTGCTCACATCACTGAGTTACAGGCGTGTATGTGCCACAGCGCACAGTAGCTCGGAAAGTCTTCAGCCTTAGCCTGTCAGGTCAGGGCACGCAGCCAACGTCCCTTCCACGCCGTGACCGCAGCTATATATATATGACTGTAATCCTGACCCTCCCAGTTCCTTTTTCCGCCCTCAGTGACAGTTTTGTATCAGCCAAGAAACTGGCATAAGCAATTGCCTGCCTTCTACCGCAAGATTCAAGATGCCTGGTTTCAAGCAGTGCCTAGGATGCTGTAAAGCTTTCCCGCTCAACGATCCATACGATAAATGCCTCGCATGCCTCGGGGAGCCCCATCTCACCGAGAGCTGCTCCCTCTGCCAGACCTTCAAAGGAGAACTCGCAAGGATAGAGAACTGCACCTCCAATCCCTTGCCGGGAGCAGGGCACAAGCCTCTGATGCCACCCGAGCCCTGAATGCTCCACTGGCTCACCCATCGGCCCAGGTGCCAAAGCCCCAAGACTGATCTTTGGTGCTGACCCTAAAGTCTCAGTCAACACCCCCATCGGTACCGTCGGGGCACCGAACATCGCGGTCACCGAATCAACCAGGTGCCAAAACCAAGGTGGTACTGCTAGCAGCACCGCCAACGCCGCAGGCTTCCATGTTGGTGCAGGCGCACCCTCTGGCCTGCATACCAGCACCACAGAACAAAACCAACTCGACACTGACTGCGGCACTTGAAGTCCACTAGGCGCAATGACGGGCTCCGCCCACTGACCCAGTACTTCCCAGTCCGTCGCTGGCACCACAATCCAGCACTGGGTACTGCTCTTCCAACCTGGTGCCGTCCAGCTCAGCTTTGGTACTGCATTCAGCAGAGGACCGCTCTCCGGCCTCCTCCCCACACTCCTCCCAAGATGTGTCAGTGCCATGCTCCCAAGCCTCAGGACTTGTGTCCACTTCACCTCCAGCTTCGGTACACTCTTCTCCTCTTAAGATGGTAATAAGGGTAGGAGAACATCTAGGGAAACAGTGCCATAAGTGCTCTCCCTCGCCCGCACCTCATTGTAAGCACAGATTCTCAGGGCCACCTGAGCCAATGAGGCCCTCACCCCCGGGTACTGCACCACAGCCTAGCCGGGGCTGCTCCCCTCCGTGCCACTTGGAGGTCGGAGCATCCTTTAACGACAGGTCACATGACTGGCTAGACATGGCTGCCAATGATACTTTGGCCTCACGGCACTGTTCTGTCCAGTCCCCCTCACAGACCATGGATTTGGACTTCTCAGGGGACGAACCCAATCCTGACTCCACACGTCAGAGTAGAGTGTGGGCCCGTTCCTCATCTTCGCCCAACAAATACACCTTTGAGATACCAACTGACTGTAAGAAGGACTCTCGTGTCCACCAGGAGTTCCTATGCTGTATGGCAGCCAACCTGAACCTGGAGCTCGGGGTCATCCAGGAGGATATGAATCCCCTCTTCGATGTCGGCCAGAGGGCTCCTCCTGCTAAAGTGTCTATACCTTTCCAAGAAGGGGTACACAGCATTGTCAAGGCATGCTGACAAACCCCACCCTCGATCCCGCCAGTGTCCAAGGTCGCGGACCGCAAGTACCATGCCCCTCAGGACAAATTCTCTTTTCTGTTCCAGCACCCTGCTCCAGGGTCACTGGTCATCGATGCCACGAACCAGAAAGAGAGACAAGGCCAACCGGGTTCCACCCCTAAGAGCAAGGAGGCGAGGAAACTTGACCTCCTTGGCAGGAAGGTTTACTCCACAGCTGCCATTCAGCTGCGCATAGCAAACCACTCAGCTCTTATGACAAGACCTCTGGAACGCCATGCAAGGCTTCTCTGTTCTGTTACTCCGAACGGTCGTCCTGGAGACATTGACACGATGCTTGAAGAAGGGGGAATGGCACTCAGAGATGCTCTGATGGCCAGCTGGGATGCCGTGGACACTGCCGCCCGTACACTGGTATCGGCGGTAGTAATGAGCCATTCAGCCTGGCTACAGGGCTCAGGCCTACCTCTGCACTGCAGCTCATTATTCAGGACCTCCCATTAGAAAGCCCTGACCTCTTCGCTGAGTCCACAGATGCAAAACTCTATGGCATGAAAGACTCAAGGGACACGCTCCAGTCGCTGGGAGTTTACACCCCACAACCTAACAGACACTCTCTAAAATCTCATCAACTCCCCAACCGCTTACATTGCTTCACACACCACTGGGCCAATATCACATCCGACCAGTGGGTCCCTCAAGACGGTTGCAGAGGGGTATAGTATTCAGTTTCTTTCAATTCCTCGGGACAGAAACCACCCTCTCGCTCATCCTTCGGAAACCAGGAACTGTCCTACCTTCTTGAGATTGAATGCCAAAAACTCCTCTCCCTCGGAGCCATAGAAAGGGTTCCCAAGCGGGGGTGGGGAAAAGGGATTTTACTCCCAATACTTCCTGGTCCCAAAATCCAACGCGGACCTTCGACCCATTTTAGATCTCAGAGCCTTAAACAAATACGTAAGGAGAATGAAGTTCCGCATGGTTTCCTTATCACAGATCCTCCTGTCTCTGTCTCCCAGGGATTGGTTTGTGGCCCTCGATCTGAAAGACTCCTACTTTCACACAGCCATAAGGCCCCGCCACAGGCGGTTCCTAAGGTTCATGATGGGAAACGATCATTTTCAGTTCACCTCTCTCCCTTTCAGGCTTTCCCTGGCTCCCAGCGTGCTCATGAAGTGCATGGCGCCGGTCGTGGCATACTTGCGCAGAAAGGGCATAAGATTTTACCCCTATCTAGACAACTGGTTAATAGTCGGGAAATCAAGCTCCCAAGTAGAGCTCCATGTCAAAGCAGCAGGGAGGCTCTGCGACTATCTGGGCCTCCATATAAACCAAGAGAAGTCAAATCTCAAAATAAAGAGTTCATGGGGTGCAACTAGATGCCCGCAAGGGGTTAGCATCCCTACCACACTCCAGATTTCAATCCATTTGCACCATCATTTTGGAGCTGCAAACGTCCCCTGTGACCACAGCCTGATGGTGCCTGCAGCTCCTCGGTCCCATGGCAGCCTCCACCTCAGTGATCCAGACGGCACACCTGAGGATGCGGCCTTTCCAAATCTGACTTTCCAAGGTGTTCCACATATAGAGGGACTCCCCGAACAAGGTACTGTCTGTTCCCCGGGACACTCTGGGGACACTTCAGGTTTGGAGGGAACCCTGCTTTGCCATGGGGCGCATTCCCTTCAAAGACCTCAGGCCCTCAGTGACCTTAATAATGGACACCTCGAACACAGGGTGGGGGGCCCACATCTCTGGGGGCCTTTCCACTCAGGGGCTCTGGTCCCATGCCGACAGCCCTCTCCACATAAATGTGAGGAACTAAAAGCCATCAGGCTAGCCTGCTTGACCTTCCTAGACAAGATACAGGGCAGGTTGGTCCAGATCTTCATGGACAACACCACAGCCGTGTTCTACATGAATCGGCGGGGGTGGGGGGGGTCCTCTCTACACCCCTTTGCAAGGAGGCGTGCAAACTCTGGGAATTGGCCATACGGCACAACTTCCACCCAGTGGCCTCCCATCTACACGGGGTGGACAACAGGCTGGCGGACACTCTAAGCAGAAAGCCACTAGCAAACCATGAGTGGTCCCTTTACAAAAAGGTGTTCTTCCTCCTGGTAGACAAATGGGGTCTTCCCCAGACAGACTTGTTTGCAACATGACAGAATTACAAAAGCCCCCAGTTCTGCTCCCTCAGAGGCCAGAAGGAGGGGTCCCTCACCGATGCCTTCCTCATCAACTGGTCAGGGCCCCTGATGTACGCCCTCCCTCCAGTTCTCCTAATACAGAGGGTGCTCCTGAAGATCAACAGCGATGTAGTGAACATAATACTAATAGCTCCAGACTGGCCCAGACAGCACTGGTTCCCACTCCTGCAAGACCTGTCCATAGAGATCCCAATCCACCTCCCACAGTGGGCGGACCTCCTGACCCAAGACTCCGGGTGCCTTCCGCACCCAGACCTGGGCCGCCTACACCTGACAGTCTGGATGCTCTCTGGCTCAGCAAGCAGGAGAGGCTCTGCTCAGACAGGGTTAAGAAGGTCCTAGTTGGTAGCAGAAGACCATCCACCAGGTCCACGTACACAGCCAAATGGAAGCGTTTCCCCATTTGGGCCTGGGGCAAGGGTATAGACCCTATATCAGCCCTGATTCACCTGATCCTCGACTATCTGCTAGACCTAAGGGAAGGAGGCTTTTCTCCTTCCTCACTGAGAGTCCATTTGCAGCAATTTCCGCTCTCCATGAGAATGTGGATGGCCCATCAGTTTTCTCCCACCCCACCTCAGTCAGATTCCTAAAAGGGGTAGAGAGACTTTTTCCCCAACCTCATAAGCCCACCCCGCCTTGGGACCTGCATATCGCCCCCTGGCCAATGACAGACCTGCCCTACGAACCCTTGGACTCAGCGACCCTCCTAGTCTTGTCCTAGAAGGTGGCTTTCTTAGTAGCAATCACCTCTGCCAGAAGAGTTTCAGAGTAAAAAGCCCTCTCCTCGGAACCCCCGTACACAAGGTTCTACCTGGATAAGATGATTTTGCGTCACCACCCATCCTTCCTCCCTCATGTGACCACCCCTTTCCACCTTAACCAAGGAATCTGCTTGCCAGTTTTTTACCCACATCCCCAGATTACGCAGAACCAGAGGAAATGGCACACTCTGGACTCGAGGAGGGCACTCTTAACTTACATCGAGCACTCCTGGCTGTTTCACAAGATCCCCCAACTGTTTGTGGCAGTCGCTGAATGTAAGAGAGGTTTACCAGTATCCTCTCAGTGTATCTCTAAATGGATTGTGAACTGTATCAAGGACTGCTATGGAAGGTCGAGAACGCCCCTTCCTGGAACTGTTAGAGCCCGCTCTACCAGGGCTCAGGTGTCCTCTACAGCCTCTCGCGCCAAGGTCCCAATCCAAGAGATATGCAGGGCCACTGTGGTCGTCGATTCATACCTTCACAATGCACTACGCTACTGCCCAGCAAGCTAGAGATGATGCCGCTCTGGGCAGAGCTGTACTCAAAGTGGGTAGACTAACTCCTCCCACCATCCACGGACACAGCTAGCAGTCACCTTTAACTGAATGATGTGAGCAGCACTCAAAGGAGAATGGTGGGTTACTTGCTAGTAACCATCCTTCTTCTAGATGGGCTGCTCACATGCATTCAGGCCCCTCCCACTGTCCCCGCTAACAGAGTTGGTGAAGGTACATGGGACAGAGAGGGTCAGGGTCACGGTCATGGTCACTTATATAGCCACAGTCTCGGTGTGGAGGGGGTGTTGGTTTGCATGCCCTGACCTGACAGGCTAAGGCTGAAGACTTTCCAAGCTACCATGTGCTGCAGCACATACACACCTGTAACTGAATGCATGTGACCAGCCTATCTCAAAAAAGGATGGTTACTGGCAAGTAAGCCACCGTATCTCACATATTCATGAGTGAATAAAGTGAAGGCTTATAACAGAAATTGCATTGAATCTTATAGCAGCTTTTCCTATCATGAAGGCTATACCAATTTACATTAGAAAAATTTCTTGCTTTTTCTTTTCCACAGAGAACATAAAAGATCCACACCATTTCTCCAACATGGGGAAAGCACTGTAAGAGGAAAACTTTATACCTAATGAAGTGGTATACAACTGCAGAATTTTCTAAAAACAAAACTGGCATTTGTTATTATTTTAGCACGTCATAGTGGCTGGATTACTAGTTCTAGTAGCTGAAGGTTCTCAGCCACAACCAAGACACTGACCTCCCCAATCTGCCTGAAGGAATGAAGCACTAATTCAGTATTTGTCCTGTCTACTGAGAATTCTAACAAGGAGTCCACTTGTGCTGGGGGTTTTTATGCAATGAGAAAGTGGATTGACATGAACTCATCGCAAACAGTAGTCAGCCTTCAATCACTTCTGTCTTCAGCCAACTTTGAAGCAAACCATGAATTTTAAAACCCCCTCTCTGAATCAGTGATGATAAAGCATTTTAAATTGCTGCATTTCAAATAAGCTGATAGATGTACTGTAGGAGGGGACCTTCCTTCCCAGATTAGCCTCTTTTCTGAGTGCTTATCTACCATTGAGGGGAAAAAAGAGACAAGGAATTGTTCAAAATGACATTTAAGAGCATCTGATACACTGGATGGAGCCCTGGAAACCATCATTTTTTTGTTTATTTGTTCTACAGGTCCTGTACAAAATACAGGATTTTCAGCAATGCATTTGGCTCCCTTCTGTAAGGATCTTAAAAGTTTAAGCATTTGTTTACATTTATATTCAGAAATGACATTTTTACCATGAAAACTGTCTGATGGCCGTTCTGAGAAAAATGGGCACAACTTCCTTTTAAGCATGCCAACAGCAAGGAAGTTTCGAACTAAGGGAGATAACACAATAATCCACATCTCCTTTGCAAGCTACTCCTTTAGGACAATGTGTCGTCTCAAGTAGTGAAACATGGGTGCAACCAGATCAGTTAAAGTCAAAAATTGAACAAAAGGCTAATTATCTTATTAATTTTGGTGACCAATCAGATTCTGCAGGAAACTTTTGAAGAATAAATGGAAAAGTGATTGTTTCTGCTGAGTTATATATTGCAAAACCAAGGAGAATATTTTCACAATATGCAGGTAAACCTTACTGGTTCAAAAGATGGGAGGTTTTTGTTGCCTTTTCAATATATAAAGATAGCCCAACAAATAAAACCCAGTACCGCACCGCAGCAGTACTCAGATACATCTCCCACTGAGC
Organism: Podocnemis expansa; assembly: GCA_007922195.1. Classification (NCBI taxonomy): domain Eukaryota; kingdom Metazoa; phylum Chordata; order Testudines; family Podocnemididae; genus Podocnemis; species Podocnemis expansa. The sequence goes on along the minus strand of ML682082.1, from coordinate 3,639,006 downwards.
ATTGTCAGGTGTGCACTTAGAACTATTTTCTACAGCATGTGATACTTGAAAGTGTTTTAAATCTAACTTCCAGTTCACTGAACCAGCTGAGACATCACAAAAATACATCCATAACAGCTAGACATGGTGGCACATATAACCTGCTGAAAGAACCTCGGGTTAAACTTTGAGACTAGGAACAAGGAGAGCACAAGGAAAGAATGAAACCATAATCATCAGCATTCAGGAAAGTGGCCACAGCATAAAAGTTGCTTAAACACTGTAAGAATTTATGTGGGCTTCATGGTACAAAGGGATTTAAAAGGACAATGAGGTGGGTTTTCATATACACTTAACATGTGTGTTAAGCAACAGAGACATGGATGAAATTTCAAACTAAAATGTGTCTTCTTCTAGTTGATGGTACACCTTGCAGCTACTTAAGGCTTAGGTTTTTGCTGTACCTTTTTAGATTTCCTGATTTTAGTACTCTTATTCAAATAAGACACAACTTTACATGCTGTATTTGCTGTAATATGTAGCCAAATGGGGAATTCAAGAAAAATGTTTCAGTGTTAACAACTGACATTGTTTTACTGATTTAAGATATAGTTCAACCTGCACAATTTACACATCCTGGCTGAAGTCCTGGAAACTTCCACTGACTTCAAAGCAGTCAAGATTTCACACACTGCCTTTTATTAATTATATGATTATTATTATTTGAAGCAATAAGACAATACAGATCACCCATATGGAGGAATCTATTTCCATGTAATTAAATACATAACTCCAGTTACCCATTGAGTCTGTCTTACCATGAGGATCTACAGTTATAAGAATGTGCCAGAACATTAAAACAAAACTATTAATAACAGAAAAACTTCAGCTGATAAACTTCTGAAAAATATTGGCTCATAACTGACAGATTGCTCAAACTATATAATTGTATAAAATATAATTGTATAAAAGGTTCTACAGTTAAAGAAACAGGCGTGTAAAATAAACTTTTAATTCTTTACTGCTGACTGTACAACTTTTTTTAATAGTAGTATCAGACTACTGTATCATGACTGAAGTGTGTTTCCTAGATAAATGGCAGGAGTGGTTAAACCAGTTCCTCAAAAAGACAAAAGGTAAGCTGACACCCAGCCAAATGTCAGCAAAGCTAATGGGCCATTACTACAGGAGTGGCCAGTCTTTGGCAAAGAGGCAGGCAGGAGCAAAGAGCTAGACTAACCCGGCTATCCCTTTTGAAATTGACAAGGAGCAAAGAGATCTGCATTTTAGCAAAGCAGCAACAGGGAGTCTCCTCCTTCCAGCAGATGGCCTGTCAGTGTTCCCTCTAATTCTTCATAGGCTGTGTGCGCACAAAATTTCTTTTGTGCAAAGTTTTGGAATCAGCGTCCAAATTTGTGTGCACTCCAGTGAGTGTGGTCAAACTTGTCAATGCAACGAAGTAAGTGTGTATGATGCAAATAATGTCTAAATTTTATTTTGATATGGTGAAGGAAATGATTTTATAAATTACAAAACCTTATTTGAAACATGCTACTTGAAATCGCCTTCTTAAAGTAGCATAAAAATATTAGCACTGTTGAATTTTTTTGTGCCCACTTTATTTTGTTGTGTGCGTGGGTTTCACAACCTGTGTGCATGTGCACACGCGCACAGCTTAGCGGGAACATATCTCCTGGTTCACCACTGGAAATGCTTTTCTAAGACAGGTTAAAAACTATAAAAAAGGAGAAGCAAAGACTCCAAGACAACTGTTTCTCTCTCCCTACCCACACATTCTCTGCACCCAAGATGACAAAAGGAACAGGTGTTGGACTGTGGGGACAAGGTCCTGAAGCACGTGGTTAGAAACTGCAAGAACCCAATACAGTTTTTTAAAAAAGGTAGGTCATTTGAAAGCCTGACAGCTACCCAAAAGTCACCAACTATGGGACACTCCTAACAAGGAAAAACAAGAGATTGCCAAAAGACATCACCTACAGTCCCCAACTCAAATCTTTTCAGCATATCATCAGGGATCTACAACCCTACAAGACAATCCTTCAACCTCTGAAGCCTTGGGAGGTAGGCCAGTCTTCACTTTTAGACAGCCCTCCAACGTGAAGCAAATACTCACTAGAAACCACACATCGTACAACAGCAACGCCAACCCAATCCCTACAACAAACCCCATTTCCAAATGTGCCCACATACACACTCAATTCAAACTATCATATGAGCTAACCAAACCAGTCACTCCATCAGCAGCTTATTCACCTGCACATTTACCAACATTATATACACCATCATGTGCCAGCAGTGCCCCTCTGCCATATATACTGGCCAAACTGGACTCTATGCCAAAATTAATAATGGACACAAATTAGATGTTAAGAATGGTAACACTCAAAAACCAGTCAGGGGAGAACTTTAGTCTCCCTAGACATTCTGTAACAGACATGACAATTACCGTACTTCAGCAAAAAAACAACCTTCATAAAACAGACCAGCGTGGAACTACAGAGCTGGAATTCATATGGAAACTTGACACTAGCAGACAGTCTGAATAAAGACAGAGCGGCTAGCTCACTACAAAAGGCGATTTCCCCTCTTTATACAATCTCACCTTCTCACCAATTTTAGTTAATAGTCCACATCTACACTGAATTGACCTTGTTACCTTACCCTGTGTGTGGGTGGGTGGGTGAGTGTACGTACACACACCCCTAGCATACCAGTTTCTTTTCTTATGACTGAAGGGAGCTGTAACCCAAAAAAAGTCTTATGTTATAATAATTTTTTTTTGTCTTTGTAAGTGCCACAAGACTCCTTATCTGTTTTGCTGAAAGAGTAACATAGCTGCCCTCCCGCCCCCACCTGGGAAATTAAAAAATGTTTTTTCTCTTATAAAAATCAGAAGTTGTTACAATTCATTATTCATGCTCACTTAAAACTTCTCTTCACAGTAAAGCTTATTTTATTTAATCCAGTGTGTTCAAGGTGAATCGTCTCAGTGACTCCATTTGGGGAAACAAGCTAGTATATCATTTTCTTAAAGAAATAATGGACTTAGTCTATTTGGACTCTCCAGAAAAGGTATACGTAGCAAAGGCATACATTTGAGGGGGAGGGTGGGTCCTGAAACTAGGATTGCAGTATAACCAAAGAGGGTAAGAGTCAGAGTGTAACCCACCTGTGGCTGGCACGTTGCAGTTACCCACAGATCCTGAGGATGGAGCTTCCATGTTGGATGGCAGTCTGAAAGCAAGTCTACCAGACAGGTAACTGGTGACACAGCCAGACCATCTCTCCACTGGTCTGGACAGCACACTGATATGTGACACTTAATACGAAGTGCGTGCTTTACTGGGAGCTGTGATTGTATGTAACCTCCCCAGGGAGGAAAAATGTGATCTGAGGCCAGAGAGTTCAAAGAACTACACTGACATTGTGCTAGACAAAAATGTACTTTTTAAGATAACAGGAGAAAAGAGGAATTCCTGAGGAATATCAAGAGGGATGCAATTCCCCCTCTCCAGTTATGAAAAATAATCATGCCTTTCGAAGCTGCATGCTGAGATGAGGGGGATTGGCTGTTCCTTATCTGGTCCCAGAGATTACAGCTGAAAGCCCCAAGCCATATAGAGAAACAGGCTTACCTGTCTAGTCTGAGTTCTGGTTTTCAATCTAAAGACAAACATGAACTTGTAACCTTAGAGGAAACCAGGTCATGGGCTTGAAAGGACTGACCCCATACAACACTCCCAGACTGCAGTTGAGTGAACTTTGGTAAGTTTTTAGCATGTATATAGATTCTTTTATCATCTTCAATGTTCTCTCCATAATGTTTTCATTTTAAGATTAAATGTGCTTGCTTAGAAAAAACTGTCTGAGAACTTGTAACTGCACACAGTTGTGCTGTTCACAGCCTCTAGAGAGAAAGCAAAGCCCTGCAAATAGTGTAGTGGCTAGCACCTCTGCTTAACATGTGGAAGGTCCTGGGTTCAATTCCCAGGGGGTTGGACTTGATGATCTCATGAGGTCCCTTCCAGCCCTATGACTGATTGATTGATTGCAGCTGCCAGTCTGTTTAGGCAGACAGGCTTGCTAGGAATAGCACAGCATGAATCAGAGCAATGCAGCCTTAACAGTCCAGTCAGGAGAGTAACAGACAGGAGAAATGATGACTGGGATCCAGAAACCTTAAAGGGGTGCCAGTGGCAGACCATGGAGGGAGTATACTGGTGCAGCTGCCTTGAAACTGAGCACTAGGAATAGCAATTTTAAGTAATATTTTTCCTTTAAACTTCAGTATAACAATAAGTAACATGGATGGAGCTACTGTAAGATGGGTGAAAAAATGATTGGCAAACTGGTCCCAAAGAACAGGAATCAACAGTTCACAGTCATGCCAGAAGGCCATAATGAGCAGACTATTGCAAGGATCGGTTCCAGGTCTGGTCCAGGTTCTCTTCAATGTTTTCATTGACGATTTAGATGATAGCATAAAGAGTGAACTTATAAAGTTTGCTGATGATACCAAGCTGGAAGGGGTTGCAAGTGCTTTGGAGGATAGAATCACAATTCAAAGTGACTTGGACAAACTGGTGAAATAGTCAGAGATAAAAAGAATAAATTCAATAAAGACAAGTACACTGCTTAGGAAAGAACAATCCATTGGACATATACAAAATGGGCAATGACTGCCTAGGAAGGAGTACTGCAGAAAGGTATCTAGCTGCCATAGTGAACCATAAGCTATATGAGTCAGCAGTGTAATACTGTTGCAAAGAAAAGCAAACACCATTCTGGGATGAATTAACAGGAGTATTGTGAAAAAGACATGAGAACTAATTCTTCTGCTTTACTCCACCCTGATTAGGCCTCAACTGGAGTATGTCCAGTTCTGGATGCCTCGTTTCAGAAAGATGTGGACAAACTGAAGTCCAGAGAAGAGCAACATGAATGATCAGAGGTCTGGAACACTTGACTTATGAGGGAAGACTGAAAGAGCTGGGTTTGTTTAGTCTGGAAAAGAGCCTAAGGGGGACATGGTAACAGTTTTCAAGTACCTAAGAGGTCATTACAAGCAGGAGGAAGAAAAATTATTCTCCTTAACTGCTGAGGATAGAACAAGAAACAATGGGCTTAAATTACAGCAAAGGAGGTTTAGGTTGGACATTAGGAAAATATTCCTAACTGTCAGGATGATTAACCACTGGAAAAAGTTGCATAGGGAGGTTGTGGAATCTCCATCGCTGGACATTTTTAAGAGCAGGTTAGACAAGCAGGGCTGCAACTACAGTGGGGCGAAAGTGGCAATGCCTTGGGGTAAAAGGTTTTACAGGGCACCAAAACCATGCTCACACAGATAGATCCTGGCAGCAAAGAAGTGGAGAGTACTGTGCTGTGTTCCTCAGAAGACAGGAGCTTGGGCTAGCCTGACAGGTTAGGCATTCCCCTGCCAGGAACTTATCTTATTTAGTGATTTGCATCTCTCCACCACTCGAAAATCTCTTGTTGTGTAAGCTGCCCAGGGGGCATGCAAATTACTAAGTGTCAGAGTCTGTTCTCAGCTCAGCCTCCAACCCCCACCCCAGGCTTGCTGAGACACAGAGTAGCTCCTCTGTCTGTTCCAGGGGAAGAGAGAAGGGCAATTTGAATCCCCCTAAGTACAAGGTATCAGGGCTCAGGGGAGGGAGGCAGGCCACCCAGTCCTGGCATGGTGCCCCACAGGACAAATCAGGGCCATGGCAAGGGGGGGAGGAGCTGGCAGAGAGACAGTTTGGGGTGAGAATCTGAGCAATACTGGGGGGGTGAGTGAGTGAGTGAGTGAGAGACCCAGATGCCCAGCTGCAGTGGTGTGGGCCATAGGGAGAAAAAGTGGACAGGTTTGTGCTGGGCTTGGGGAGTGGCTAGGAGGGCCTAGGTGGGGGTAATAGACATTCAGGGTGGTTTTGAGCCAGCTAGGGCACTGAGTTGCGGGGTTGTTTGAGGGTAGTAGCGGGGGTGGGGGAGAAGCAACTCCAGGTTCTCCTTCGAGCGCTGCTCACACCATTCAGTTACAGGCGTCTACATGCCACAGTGCACGGTAGCTCGGAAAGTCTTTAGCACTATCCTGTGAGGTCAGGGCGCATGGCCAATGCCCCCTCCACGCCACGAACGTGGCTATATAGGTGACCGTGATCCTGACCCTCCCAGTTACTTTCTCTGCCATCAGCGTCGGTTCGGATCAGCGTTCTCTCATGAAACACAAGCGCCTGTCTTTTGCACGAAACTCAAAATGCCAGGTTTCAAGCCATGCTTGGGATGCTGCAAGGCTTTCCCGATGGAAGACCCACACAAGAAATGCCTCGCTTGCTTGGGTGAGTCCCACCTCACAGCGGATCGCTCCATTTGCCGATCCTTCAAGTGAAGGACTTGGCTGGAAAGAGAGTGCCATCTCCTCCTAATTTTGGGGACTGGAGCCACTCCGCCCGAAGGCAGCCGAGCCACCAATGCTCCTCTGGATCCTCAATCAGCTCGGGCTCAACATTCCTGCCAATCTCCGGTACCGGGCTCAAAATCTCGGCCCTCTACGGTAACTCCTTGGCACTGACCTCGCCGGTCCCCCGGTAGCCTCCCAGCTGCCCCCAGTAGGGCCCCGGCTCAGGCACTGGCTTGCCAAGGGCATTCAAACCTGGCCTTGGTGCAGAACAAGAAACGGACCACAGCAGCACCACCCCCTCCAGCGCCGCTGGACACGGCACTGCTGCCTCTAAGCCCAATACCACCGGACTCGGCACCGTCGCCGATACCACCGCTTCCAGTACCATCGGACTCCGCACTGGCAACACCCTCACCGATATCAGTACCGTCGCAGGCCTCTTCACCCTTCTCCAACCTGCTACTGTCAAAACCGGCATCGGGGCCAAGTGCTGCGGCTCCACCTCATCGCTCCCCCAAGGAGATCTCAGTACCGGACTGCCAGATGTCAGGGGGGAGGTCGTCCAGATCATCCTCGGAAGACCCTTTTCTTCCGCCTCAGGAGAAGTGCCCGAGAAAGCGGTCTCGAAAGAGCTGTGTGTCACCGGGCTCAAAGGGAAGGCGCCCATCAGGAGAGATTTCTGGTCCCCCCCCATGGTGCCTATGCCGCCGTCGAGGCCACCGCACAATGAGTGGACCCTCAACTGGCTGAATGCAACGGCACACGCTACCTCCTTCCGTTACACCCAATTGCCAGTATTGGAGTCCTCAGATTTCTCTGACGATGAGTGAGACGCTGATTCTACCCAACGTAGCAGATCAAGGGCCCAGTCATCCTCATCACACGACAAGCGCCTAAATCGACATGTCTGCCAACCGCGAGGAAGATCCCCGCATCAAGCGGGACCTCCTCCACCGCATGGCGGCAAATCTGATGTTGAAGCTAGGGTTGATCCAAGTGGAAGATGATTCCCTCTTCGACGGGTGCCGTAGAGCCCCACAGGCTAAGGTCGCCATTCCCCTGCATGCCGGGGTGTTCTGCATTGTCCAGGAACACTGGCAAACATCTTCCTCAATTCCGCCAATGTCCAAGGTAGTGGATAAGAAATACTCTGTCTCCCTGGAAGGATTCCCCTTCCTGTTTCAGCACCCAGCTCCAGGATCCCTGGTGGTTGACCCAGTCAACCAAAGGGAGAGATAAGGCCAACCAAGCTCAATGCCCAAGAACAGAGAGGCGAGGAAGCTTGACCTGCTGGGCAGGAAAGTTTACTCTTCTGCCGCACATCTCAAATCACTCAGCCCTGATGATGTGCTACATCTTCAACTTGTGGGAGGCTCTACGAAATCTCCACTCAGCCGTCTCTGAGGAACGCCTGAGAGACGTCGAGGCAATGCTGGATGAAGTAGAAAGAGCATCTAGGGATGCGCTCGCGGAAACCTCAGACGCAGTGGATACAGCGGCACGTATAATGGCATCAGCAGTGGTGATGCATTGCTTGGCCTGGCTCCAAAACTCCGGCCTCTCCATGCAGATACAACAGATCATCCAGGACCAGGACCTCTTTGCATCTTCCAGATGCAAAGCTGCATGGTATGAAGGACTCAAGGGCTACACTGAGGTCCCTCAGGATTTACACTCCTCAACCCGTTAGGCACTCCTCGAGGTCGCACCAGCTACAGCAGCAGTTACAGCAACTGAAACAGCAGCTGCAACTCCAGACCCAATTCCCGAGATCTCTCCAGCTTCCCCAGTGCCACCTCAGGGACCTGGACAAAGATAAGGGCTGATCAGGTAAAGGGGGTAAGCTTAGCACCTCTCAGTCAGGATGGCGCGGACAGGGACTGGACTGCTCATCTGGCCGCAAACAGCGTTTTTGACAGTCCCCCCAAGGGCAGTGCTCCACAACTCCTGTTCTCCCCCCACTGCCTCCGCCACTTCGCTCCACGCGTCACATCAGACCAGTGGGTTCTCAACACAGTGGCGAGGGGATACCACATCCAGTTCCTCTCAACCCCCTGGGACAGGAAACCACCCCCTCCCATAACCCCAGAAAATCCAGATCTGCTAAGCAAGCTGAAGGTTGAATGCCCGAAGTTACTCTCCCTCGGAGCCACTGAAAAGGTTGCCAAGAGGGAGTGCGGCAAAGTGTTCTATTCCCGCTACTTCCTAGGTCCCAAGCCCAACGGGGACCTATGACCCATTCTAGGCTTCAGAACACTCAACAAAAACAAAGAAAATAAAATTCCGCATGGTCTCCATACCACAGATTATTCCCTCCCTGTCCCCAGGAGTTTAGGTCGAGGGCCGCAAACCAAAGGACACTTGCTTCCACATAGCAATTCGGCCCCACCACAGGCGGTTTCTCAGGTTCGCAGTGGCACGACGCCACTAGCAGTTCACCTCCCTCCCTTTTGGGTTATCGCTAGCCCCCGGGGTGTTCACAAAGTGTGTCGCACCAGTCACAGCTTTCCTACACAGGAAGGGTATAAGAATCAACCCCTACCTAGACGACTGGCTCATAGTGAGCAAGTCAAGTCAGCAGGTACTAAACCACATCAACATAGTAATGAACCTCTGTGACTTCCTGGGCTTCTGCACAAACCTAGAGAAGTCCAAGCTTTGCCCCACTCAGGACATAGAGTTCATTGTGGCACGTTTAAACACCCGACAGGGCACCACAGTCTTGCCCCTGTCAAGATTTCGGTCCATCTGCACCATCATCACAGAGCTCCAGGTGCCCGGGCTGACCACAACGTGCACGTGCATACAACTCTTGGGACACATAGCAGCGGCCACATCGGTAATCCAAACAGCCCGCCTGCGGATGAGACCATTCCAGCTCTGGTTCGCCACAAGCTTCCGACCAGAAAGGGACCGTCTGGACAAGGTACTCTCAGTCCTTCAATATGCCCTGAAGTCCCTCCAAATCTGGAGGGACCCCAACTTCGTGATGGGGGGGTATTCCATTCAGGGAGTCCAACCCCTCAAGGACCTGATAACGGATGCATCCGACTCAGGCTGGGGAGCCCACCTGTCTGAGGGCCTCTCCATGCAAGGCGTTTGGAATCCCAAGGACGGTCTTCTCCACATAAATGCGGAGGAGCTCAGGGCTATCAGACTGGCCTGCATGACCTTCCTAGACCAGATCCAAGGCAGGGTGGTCCAGATCCTCTCAAATAATACAACAGTCGTGTTCTACATGAACCGTCAAGGGGGAGTCTGCTCCTCAGCGCTATGCGAGGAAGTGACCAAGCTCTGGCAACTAGCGATAGACCATCACTTCACACCGACTGCCTCCCACCTACCCAGGGTAGACAACAGCGTAGCGGACTCACTCACTCAGCAGGAAACCTCTGGCGAATCACAAGTGGTCCCTCCACAATGAGGTTTTCTCCCTGCTGACAAACAGATGGGAAACCCCCTCAGATCAACCTCTTCGTCACAGGACAGAGCCACAAATGCCCCTGTTTCTGCTCCCTTCGAGGTCAGGACAAAGGTTCTCTCAGCGATGCCTTCCTCCTCAATTGGTCGGGGGCCCTAATGTATGCCTTCCCTCCAATTCCCTTGATTCACCAGGTGCTCCTGAACAATGTTCCCTCTAAGGTTTGGCGGCTTGTGTGCAAAATTTTCAACCCGTGTGCAAAACTTTTTCTGAATAAAATTTGTGTGCAACCTCGTGCAACAAAAATTATTGAAAAATCTAGACCAATGAAAAATTAATATAAACTATTTAAAATCGTTTTTTATTACTAAAATCACCCAATTTATTTAAAATTTACCCAAATTGCTATACAATCAAAAGAAACCAATTCATGGCTTTCAAACAACCCAAGACCAAAGTTATATTCAATCCGGATCCTAGGTGTCACAATTCTGCCTAATACCCTCATCTCCTGTGTTCTACATGCAGAGTTACAGTTCACACGGAAGCCAGCTAATTATCACTGACAGCATTTAAGATACACAAGGAGTTGTGTGGCACTTAAAGACTAAGATTTATTTTTGCATGAGCTTTCGTGGGAGACTCCTTGTTTTGTTTTGTTTTCCTGGAATGGACTAACATGGCTACCGCTTTGGAAATTGGCAGCATTTAAGATGTCTTGATGGTCCCAGAGGGGTAAATTCTATTGAAGTTTTAAAAATCAAAAAAAGATTCCAGGCATCTCTTTTCAGGAAAATGCTGCTACAAGAAGGATGCTAAACACAGCTGAAGTCAAAACAATGGGCTTCTAGCTGCTTTAAGATAAGGCTACAGTATTTCTTAAAAGCCTATTTTCAGTCCCTTGTATCTTTACCTGCCCCATCATTTTGGGGCTACATTTCAACTTAAGAGAAAATCTCTACCAAAATACCACATCACTTTAATGCATTATGGTTTCTTCTGATGGACAGACTAGGGTGCATAGTGAAGAGAATAATCTCATGGCTCCTTTGATTCCCAGTCTTTTGGCTGTTACTATATTTAAAACAAGTACTTATCTGATATCTCTGTTACATCTCTAAGATTTCTGTGAATTGTTCTTCAAGGCATCTGATGAAATGGGGTTTTCTCCCATGAAAGCTCATGCAATCAATATATTTGTTAGTCTTTAAGTACCACAAGAATCCTTGTTTGTTTTGTAATGAATTGTTGTGAGTTACAGGATTCTGGAGAAAACATCTTCCAGGTTCTTTGAAAGCACAGGGTTAGCATGCTCAAACACTCTCACTGTTCAGTCACTCCACTTAAGTAATATCCACACTAGCTTTCAGGAAATATACAACTGATTTTTAGATTTTTCACCTCCACAGCTTTATCTAGTTACAGAAGGGACATTTTGGCACTATGCACTCCCTTTTTCCCACTTGAGGAGTATCAAACTTCAGGATATGAATGGCACTTACTCTTTGCCATGCCTCTTGTTTAAAAAGCTGAAGAACTGCCCCAATTCCGACTCCCTAAGCTCCCTGCCCCCATTCCAGCCCTCCTAAACCCCACCCCCAGCTCCACATCTTCATGCCACCTCTTTCAGCCCCCCCAAGCCCTCCCCAGCCCACCATCCTGACCCCTTCTCCCCCCTCCCCACACACCCTCCCTGCCCCCCCGCTTTCTCTGCCAGCTGCCTGACCAACCCAACCACCTCCCCCAGCCCTCTTTACTGGCCAAAGAGCTAGGCGGTCAGCAGGAGGCCACGGAGCTGGCCGGCAAGGACGAGCCCGGGCTGGAGGCTGGGGCTGGCCACACGAACGGCCAGACCCCGGCTGGAAGAGGCGGAGCCTCCACAGTCTCCGGGGAAGGGAGGGGTGGGGAGGGAGGAGGGGCAGGGCTGGCTCAAGCCTGCAGACCTTCCCTTCCTCCGGCCGAGGGGCTGGGCTGAGGCTCATGCCCGGACACATCACTCCAGTGCGTCTCTCCTCGGCCACGCTGCCGCCTTGAACTGCCCCATGTACGGGGGCAAGAAAATCCTGCGTGGCAGGATTTTTTTAAGCGCGCAGCCGCGCTGCCGCGTGCCTTAGAGGGAACAGTGCTCCTGAAGGTCCTCGCGGATGAGGTACACATTCTGGTTTCCTCTTCTACAGGACATGTCAGTGAGGACCCTGCTCCGCCTCCCACAGTGGGCGGACCTCCTGACACAGGACTTGGGATGCCTTTGGCACCCAAACCCGGGCCTCCTGCACCCGACAGCCTGGATGCTCTCTGGCTCAGCGAGCAGGAGAGACGCTGCTCAGATCGGGGTAAGAAGGTCCTGGTTGGTAGCAGGAAACCCTCCACAAGGTCCACCTACATGGCAAAATGGAAATCGCTTTTCTGCTTGGTGCCATGACAAAGACATAGACCCTACCTCTGCACCAATTCAGGCAACTTTGGATTACCTTCTTGATCTAAGAGAGAAAGGCCTATCTCTGTCCTCATTAAAAGTCCACTTGGTGGCAATTTCGGCCTTTCACCAAAGAGTAGATGGGGCTCCACTCTTTTCACACCTCATCTGCCACAGTTTCCTGAAAGGGGTGGAAAAACTTTTTCTCCATACCCATAAACCCACTTCACAGTGGGATTTGAACGTTGTGCTATGGGATCTGACAGAACCACCATATGAGCCCTTGGACTCAGTCATCCTGCTCGTACTGTCCTGGAAGGTGGCTTTTCTCGTAGCAATTACCTCAGCCAGAAGGGTCTCAGAGTTACAAGCCCTGTCCTCTGAACCTCCATATATGGTTCTCTTCCCAGACAAGGTGGTCCTGAGTCACCACCCTTCGTTCTTGTCCAAGGTTACCACCCCCTTCCACATGACTCAAGAAATCTGCCTGCCGGTCTTCTATCCAGACCCTCAGGTGACTGAAAACAAGAGATGAAGGCATACCCTGGATGTGAGAAGAGCACTCCTAATCTATATTAAGTGCACACGATCTTTCCACAAGACCCCTCAATTATTTGTGGTGGTTGCTGAACACGAGAGGCTCGCCAGTATCCTCCCAATGCATCTCCAAGTGGATTGTGAACTGCATTAAAGACTGCTACAGAAGGTCAAACACGCCTCTCCCAGAGACTGTGAGAGCCCACTCTACCAGAGCTCAGGCGTCTTTCACAGCCTTCCGTGCCAACGTCCCCATCCAAGAGATCTGCAGGGCCACTATGTGGGCGTCAATACACACCTTCATGACGCACTACACCATTTCCCAACAGGTGAGAGATGATGCCACTGTGGGCAGAGCTGTACTCAGTGTGGGTAGACTGTAACTCCTCCCACCATCCTTGGGTACGGTTAGCAGTCACCTGTAACTGAATGATGTGAGCAGTAACCAGTAACCGTCCTCCTTCGAGATGGGCTGCTCACATACATTCAGGTCCCTCCCACCGTCCCCGCTAATGGAGCTGGCAATGGTATATGGGACTGGGAGGGTTAGGGTCACAGTCACCTATATAGCTGTGGTCACAGCGTGGAGTGGGCATTGGCCATGTGCCCTGACCTGACAGTCTAACGCTAAAGACTTTCCGAGCTACTGTGCGCTGTGGCACGTAGACACCTGTAACAATGTATGTGAGCAGCCCATCTCGAAAAAGGATGGTTACTGGTGAGTAACCAACCATTCCCTGTAATGGCTGGGAGAAGAGGTTACTAGTGGGTTTTTGAGTCTGGGGGAGGCTGGAGCTGCTTTGGTTGTGTGAAGCTCTGGAAGAGGCTGGAATGCAGGTTGCTGGCTCTACCATGGATAGGCTAGAAAGATGAGAAGCAAGTGCCAGACTCCCTATGGTAGGTCTCTGGAGTGTTTGAAATAACTCAGGTTTCTAGTAGAACTTTCATAAAAATAGTTTTTAAAAATGGTTTTAAAAATTACCTGTTCATAAAAACAAATACTGTGCAATATAAGCCCTCCTGGGACAAGATGCTATGGGAAAAGAGACAGGGCCAGGGGAAGATGCTATAGAGAGGGTGGAGGGAGGAGGATGAAGAGGGCAAGTGTGTCAGGGGTTGTGTGTGCATGCGTGTGTGTAGGAGATGAATGATGGGGTTGCTGGTGGGTAGGGTGGTTGGAGAAGTGAGTGATGGATGAAGAAATGGGATGGAGACATGGAGGGATGGCATGGCTGGCTATCAAGTTATAGTCACTTAGAAAGAGTCTTTCAAAAGGCAGCAATTTCTTGAAGTAACTGATCCTCCTCTGTGGCTGGTCTATGGATTTGAACAATGGGGACACATCCTGCCCCACAGACAGCTAGTAGGGCAGATCCTTCAGTTCTTGCTACCAACAGGCCCTAGCACCTAATGCTCCCAGCCTGCTATAACCCAAAAGGGGTAGCTGTGTTACTCTAGTTCAGTAAAACAAACAAGGAGTCCTGTGGCACTTAAAGAGTAGCAAATTGATTTTTTGAACGAGCTTTCGTGGGAGAAAATCCCATTTTGTAGAATCCTTCCTTCTGAGCCACTACACACTTTCCTTAGACACCAAAATCCTTGTGTATGTGCATGCAGGTAGGAGGCTGATGTAAACAAAACTTGGTGGTTTTATGCCAGGTCTTTTCTCTGCTATGTTATGTTTCACATAAGAATAAAGAAGTGCTTTATTAGATGAGCCTGCAGCGGTGAGGCAGGATGCTTTAAAAGCTTTCTTGATAAGACTGCTTAACATACACATTAGTGTAACTGTCCTATTTTAGGGGAACTGACTGGCTGTGGAGAGCAGGTAATGAGTTACTGAACCTCTCACTTGGGGCTAGTTCAAATCCAGCTCAGATTAATAATGATTGAAGATTATGAAAAGTGCTGTGTGGTGGTATGTGAAAAGAATTATTAGTCTTAATCCATTTCCTGATGGACAGACATTTACAGCACCAGGACATAAATTAAGAGCATAGAGAGCACTGGATGAAATGGACCGTGGAGACCAAACTACTAAAGTTTGAGATCAAAAGGGACAGCTGTTCAGGCTGTTGCAGAGAACACAGTCTTATGGCACTTCTAAAGACTAACATTTATTTATCGCATGAGCTTTTGTGGGAGAAAAAAATCCCACTTTGACAGACACGCTGAAAATGAAGCATCTGACGAAATGGGATTGTCTCCCCAAAAAGCTCATGCAATAAATCAATCTTTAAAAGAGCCACGGGACTCTGTATGTTTCTCTAAAGTTTGAGAGTTTGCATATCCATTTTACTACAAGCAATAAATACAGTTTTCTGTTTTTGTTTGTCTCAATTGTTTCTGCTTATGCATTGTGTTCAATTACATATCACATCACTGTGTTGCATTGTGTTCAATTCTATATCACATTTTATTTAATTATCACATTGTTAATCACAATACTTATTGTGTTATGTAGTGTTTGCTAGTTTGTGACAATGATTAATATAGACATAAATGCAATATAAAATTATAAATGTGTGTATGGGGCGATAACCAATGCATATGGTACTGAGAAGCAGTTGCAAATGCCTACCTGCACTGAGGCCTGCACATGCATAAAGGGGGCCTCGACAATACAGAAAGGTGGCCCAGAGAGACTAGGTGGCTTCTGGAGCCAGTCTAATTATACTTTAACCACTTGGCATGCTCCAGTCCTTTGCTGTCAGCCCAGGACGGGCCCACTGGTGGCGGGGAGGAGCACCAGTGGGGAGGCCCCCCAGTGGCAGCAAGGGACAGATCGGGCTCTGTGCTGATGGTCGGCAGTGACTGGGGATGGATTCCAGCTCCGCATCACTATCTGGCAGCAGAGTAGTGTTGGATCAGGTCTTGGGCTGAATCAGGCCCAGGGTCTGGGGGGGAGGGAGGGGCACCTTGGGGGCTGCTTGTCCCAGGTGACAAAAAGTCTAGTTACAGCCCTGTAGACAGGCACCTGTCAGGGATACTTTAAGAGGCTACTTGGTCCTCCCATGAGGGCAGAGAGTGGGACTCGATGACCTCACATGGTCCTTTCCAATTTCTGTGAAGTACAATAGAAAGATGAGTTAGCCTCACATGCACTCTAAAGATGATGCATGGACTTTTATAGGGGTGAACTTTACTTTACCTATATTAAGCCAAAGAAATGCATACATGACCTATATGAAGACATATGTGGGGGAATAAGTCATACAAACTGTGGAGGATCTTGTATGAGGCCCTCTTCACCAATTTCACTATAAGATGACAACAACAAAAAAAAGGAACAAGCTAGCTGAGCCAACTTTTATTCAGCAACAGTTATACATATATGGTGTTTTAACCACTCCCACCTATACAATGGAGAATACCCGTGTGGCTGGGAGGGGGGAAACCTAGCTCTATAGATAAATAAGAGATGAGAGAGAATACATGAATAATGTTGAATCGTGACAAAAATA
Source organism: Podocnemis expansa (assembly GCA_007922195.1). Classification (NCBI taxonomy): domain Eukaryota; kingdom Metazoa; phylum Chordata; order Testudines; family Podocnemididae; genus Podocnemis; species Podocnemis expansa. The sequence goes on along the minus strand of ML682082.1, from coordinate 3,622,765 downwards.
CATTAAAAAGTGATGTACCATTCTTAGATCTCACCCATAATCCAATGGTTTAAAAATGAATTATATATGTCACAACATATCACTACCTCTGACAAAAGATATTAGCTTCTATTATACATCTTTTGGCATAACAGAGTTTTTACCAGATACAAAGTTTATCATTTGTCAAATCACACAGTTCAATAAAGTTGTAATATTTTTAATCTCTTGAAGACAGGGCTTTGTTGGGAATGACATCTCCAGCCAATACAGAAAGGGCATTTGTAGTCCTACTTTAACAGATAGCTTTTTGAACAGTAATGAGTTTGCCAACTCAGTTCTTTAATCACTTTACATCTTAAAAACAGAATACTTCACTACCAGTCTCATACTTCCCCGCAACCAACCTGTCAGCATAAAACCACTCTCAGTGACAGTTCAGAATTCTTCATTCTATTTAGAGAACTCCTTTCATGCAAAAGTGTTCCTACCTTCATCAAGATAGTGACAAATAAATGCTTCCAATCCAATTTGAAAAGAAATTGCACAGAACATCTTGAAGACATGCAAGACTAGTCCACTAATTGTTAGCCAACTGGCAGGTCTTTTCACCATCCTCATGGAGTATTCTATAGTAAAGAAAATGCCTACATCTTTACAACGTATGTTTTAGATCAAACAGAGATATTGGACCTGAAGCAGAAAGTAACACACAGTTATACAAACACAGTTTGTTGTGCCAGGGGTCAGATCAGCAAATCATGACAGTCCTAAATCTACAGATTTTTCACTTACCAGATTCAGTGATCCTCAGCGGGTCTTCCAGTTATTAAAGCAAATCAGCAAACACTTGACCAGTCATACATACAGTTTCAGCAAAGAAATGCAGCCACCACTACTTGGACAAATTGGCACACAGCACACTTAACCAGTGGAGTAGAGTTGGGGAGAGAAGATAGATTTTCACCCACAGACATTTGCACAAACCCCTATGCTTAAAAACATCATGAGATTACCATCTACACAGACAAAAGCCAGGTTTATAAATCCACCTCTGAACAACCTCACATACACTAACCTTTTTGTTGCATGAAAGATATACCAACATTCTAAGTGAGCCAAACTACAGCCCTATAAATCAATATTCTCTATTCTCTGCTTAGAGTAAAAACAACCCTGCTGCTCCTATGCCATATCACATAATGATTACTAAGAGAACCAAGCCAAGATTGTCTTCAATAATTTTGCAGCCTATAAATACATTTTTCCAGTTCTTTCTATATTCAAGCAGCCTGGTGATCCATTCTGGTTATTGTTTTCAGAGCTGTAACGTGGCAATCTGGCACCTGGGGCACATTCTGATCAGAACGTGCTCCTTGCCATTAGCAGCGCTTGGGGCCGGTGCCATGAAATGCACCCTTTAATAAAGCAGCTCTACTGAGCCACTCTGGTGTGCCAGGGGCAAAGTCCCATCGGCCCCACTGTAGTTACAGTCCTGACTGATTTTACCAATATTTTCTCTGTACACATGCCAGTTATATTTATTGTGATGACCCTTTGAAAAAGATTTCTTCACATAGTACCTTGAGACATGGATGCACAGATCTGGAAATAAAACCAAGGCTGGTAAAGCCCTGCAAATAGTGTAGTGGCTAGCCCCTCTATTTAATATGCTGAAGGTCCTAGGTTCAAGCCCCAGGAGGTTGGACTTGATGATCTCGTGAGGTCCCTTCCAACCGCATGATTCTCTTCTAAATCTGCCTGAGATACACCATCCGTTCCACAGAACAGTTTGAAGAACTTTCCTCTAGTAATGTGCAGAGACATATCCCCCCCCCATCATTGATAGTCAGGTGCAGTCAAGTAACTTGAAAAAGCAAGTTTATTACACATGACAATTTTTAAATATTACTGTAAAGTTACAACAATTGGGCAAAAATACTAATTATGAAGTTAGAGATTCAGAGGCAATTTTTATCAGCACTGAAGAGCTTGAATGACATACTCAGCATGACAATTTTTTTTAAGTGGTAGGAGAAATTAGTTGTATCTAGGATATTCAAAACTGGAATGGATTTGACCTGAATGCATTAACACAACTCCTTCTGAGAGGATAGTTAATTACGGACAACATATGTAGAGTAGTTTAATATTTTCAGGTATCACTGTTAATTAGGAAATGAGAAAAAACATAACCAAGCTCCTGGATTTATCCTCATTTGCTGATGGTGGTGAATGATTTGAGTGCAATGCATAAGTGGATTCAGCAAAATTTATAACTGCTTAATGGAAATTGCGCATGTTGTTTCTTTTTTGGCTTGTGCCTCCAGTAAGCTGTTATTAAGATGAGTACACACCAGTAGCTTGGTAATACAATCTTATTTGAAAATCTGTTTCAGATTTATTGAATTACACCTGCCAGAACATCCCTCAAGGCAGGCAATCTAAAGCTGAAAATCTGTTGGTTGCTGTACACAGAGAACCATGTAATTTAACATTTGTAGTTGAGGCTGAGAACATTCTCAAAAGATTTATCAATGAAGCAGCTGAACATTTCAAGAGTCTGAATACAACAGCTGATGATTACAGCTTCAAAACCGTTTAAAGGGTTTTTATTTGTTACAAGTTTATGCTTCTACAGCATATGAATTGCTGATACACACATTCAGCTACTTTTTCAGTTCTCTTATAATTTTCCACAAAAAAAAAAATGAAACCCATTTCATTCAGCTTTAAATTCTAAAAATATTTTCTATTAAGTAAATCTTTTTGCATAATTTTGCACCAAAGTGATTGCTCTAGTTTCATTTTCTGTTTCAGATCTTTGTTTTGATTCTTGAAACCCTCATGCCAAGCTGTGCTTCAGTTCTAACTTTTGTAACAGCTTTGTCTGTAGCACCCTCATTTGGATTTTGTTTGTAATAGCATTCGTACTTGCTGTTTCTTAGATCAGTGGCTTTCAAATTTAGCGTAGGGACCCAATACTAGGTTGCAGACCTTCAGGCAGTGAGTCGTGGCACCCCCTGCTGCTGCCGCCACCAAAAGACTGGAATGCATTGCTCAAAGATACAATTGTTGAGTCGTAGGCGTAAGTGTTTTTTTTCTAAGCAAAAATGTTTGAAAACCACTGTTTTAGTTGGTTTGCACCATTATGCCAGAATAGTACATATACCTTTCTACAAATTCTAGAGCCACTTTGACTTTACTCTAAGCCACAGGAGGAAAGTAGAACAAAACATTGCAGAAAAGTCAGCCTCCAGGCATGCTGAAAACATGGGAGTTTTCTGAGTCACTGGCCGAAAGCGCCATTGCTACATGAGCCTATCCTGGAACACAAGTTGCTGGAGGTGGTAGCAGCTGAAGCTTGCTTGCAAGCACTGCACTCCAGGAGCTGGACCCAGGCCAAGCTAGAGTAGTACTGGAGAAGGCAGTGCCTGCCTGAAGACTTAGGCCAGGCGTCTCAAACCCAAATCACCATGAGGGCGACATGAGGACTAGTACGTTAGTCCGAGGGCAGCAACACAAACCTTTTCATACAAAGATATTGCAAAGTTCCAAAGGGGCAGCCATATTAGTTTAGGTCAGTAAGACAAACGAGGAGTCCTGTGGCACTTAAAAACTAACAAATGATAGCATCATTGCAGTCCACAGCAAATAACTTTAGAGGGCACGTGTGGCCCGTGGGCCATCAATTTGAGACCCCTGACTTAGGCTGAAGGAGAAAGAGAACGTTGACTAGCTCTGGTCAAAAGCAGTTGAAATTATTCCATGAAAAGAACTGGGACAAAATGATCACGAAGTTTTTCCACTCCCTAAATCAGTTCTTCAGGTAACAAAGGAAAGAGGGAGTATTACAGATTCAACCTCAAACAAAGTAATCGTACACACAACTTGTCTGTGACATGGCACTCTTCAGTCTTTTTTCCACTTGTCCTCTTTCCACTGTATGTTTTCCCATGTCACATTTTAATCTAGACTTAAACACTTTGAGGCATAACAGGGGGCAATTTCTGCATCTGTATAATGCCTAACACATCCTGACTAGGTTTCTTGGGAAATATTCCAATACAAGTAATGATTAATAATACATCAGAGAGATTGTGTCTCTTTTATAAGAGAAAGAGAAAATACTAAACAGCAGGTAGTTAAAAATAAAAACAACAAGCGCTCTCTAATTCTACCTATCAGACTACTGAGCTGCACAAGAGATTAAAAACCCTGATATTTGTTAGACACAGAAAAGAGACGACTCCATTACCATTTCTGTAATTCATTCCTTACAGAAATATTTTGTAGCAATATTCCCCCACCCTCTTAACAAAAAGTGTCTTGCATCAAAAGGCTATGCTCACTGGTTTTCTTAAAAGCAGAACTCAAAAGGGATGAGTTTAATTTGGCTTGAAGAAATCTGAACAAGCATTAAAACTGCTAATCGACCATCTACCTCCCAATAACCTCACTATACAAACTATTAGTTTTAAACACTTAAATCATTCAACTGTAATTCTTTCTAGAAGTAAATTTTAAGCAACACTTTGGCAAAATTCAAAGAAATTTGCATGATCAATGAGACCACTGTATTAAATGTAAACTCATCAAAAATGTCCACAAACACAATGATTCAAAATTTCTTTTAATGCAATTAGCATCATCAGCAAAACTTTGGAAGGACCTTTCACGCAGAGCTCTTATTTTCATCATCTTATTAAAAAAAGCTTTCCTAAAAAATTACATTCATGGCTAAAATTTCTCAAGCTTGCTCTCAACAGCTGTGCCTGCCTTCCCCCCTCCAGTCTGAAGAAAGTCTGTTCTTGTATCTTTTGAAGTTTTAGAATGAATCACCCCCCCCCGCATCTATGATTTTTAAGGTGCTTTGCACTATATTAACAGTTTGGAACAACTTGGCATGGACACAGTCCTCTGTGAAGTATACGCTATGTATAGAACTGAAAATATGGATGAATGAGGGCCCTGTCTTCTGAGATGGGCTTAGGGGAAATGGCATTCTGAGCCCGTGGCATACCAAGAGTATCTAGCACCCAAGGGCCAAGTCCACATTTGCCTCCCCCCACCCAAGGCACCCCATGCCTTGCAGGTCCCCTATCCCTCTCACACAGATCAGGAGGGATCTGAGGCCCAGTCCCCCCGCTGTCCCATACTTACCCATCCTGAGGCAGCAGCCCCAAAGCCTGGCAGAGGGCAGCCCCCATTCACTTCCTGGAGAAAGGAGAGGAGGGGGCCAGCTCAACCCTTCAGGATGGTTGCTTAGGGGCACCCTAGTGCCCCCCCACACACACACACAGGGCCAGATCAGTGCAGGAGCTTTAGGGGCTGCAGCCCTGGGCCCTCACCAAGATCCAGCCCACTCAAACCGGCACAGCTTCAGTAGGGTTGGGGGTGGGGGGAACTGGAAGTGGCCCAGCTGGTGCTGAAGGAGGCCAGAGGCTGTCCCCCTGGACTTCCCACATAGCAGTCAACAATGTTCTGCACCCTGGCGGACTGCATTGGAAGCCACCCAGCTGGCTCCAGAGCACAGAGAACCTGCACTGACCCATTCTGTTCTTGGGGCAAACCAACTATGCCAGGGATGGGGCAAAAGCACTACGGATCACAGCCTCTAGCCCCAGGGTCCCTACCCACCATGCCCCAGCTCCAGCCAGGGCCCTTCCAGCACCCTACCCTCTCAGGCTGGTCACTGTGGTAGGGTCAGGGCCTATAAAGGCTGGCCCCCAGCACTCTCTCCACATCCCAGCACCTGGGACTTGACTTCCTAGTCAAATTCAATTAATTTTTTAAGCTCTGCCATCCAACCAGCTAACACTCAGTGTGTTATGCAAATTTTCTATCACTTGGCAATAGTAGGAAACATTTGCAAAATTTTTAGATTTTACTTACCTGCCTGCATTGCTGCCACCTGCTGCTTCTCTTGTACAAGCTGGATGATGTCAGATACCACAATTCGAGGATCAATATCTTCTCTCTCCTCATTAGACTGGCTATCTGTTACGAAACAATTACAGCTGCCAGTTTCCTTACATAGGATCACCCTCCAGTGCCGACAGACAGACATGAAAGTGTCTTATGGTGATTTCTGCCAAAAGTGAGAAATCAAAACATTTAGCATTATTCAAGTTAAGTTTAAAAACAGTGGTAGTTACTTATTAACAGAATCCTTTGATTTTTACCTAAAGAGATGAAAGCTATATTATTGTATACTTGGTTAAAGTGACAGGTGAACAACCAGGATATCAGATCAGTGTAGCTAGCTTACACCCAAAATGAAAATCAGTTTTCCTTGTATAAGAGTGCCCTTCACTGAATCTTGAACCAGAGGCCTTGAGACAAGTCTAATACCCCGATGGAAAATAGCATGCAACCTTATGAACAAGCCTAAGATACTTCTATATACTACCAATGTGAAAGACCATCAGTTACATAGTCTCTCTGTAGTGGTCACCTACCGGAAGACATTTTCATACGTCAGTTTGGCGTGGTCAGAGGGATGACAGGCCCCAAAAGCCTGAACCAAAGTAAAGTTATGCTAAGCTGCCAGCTGGAACTGCAAGAAGAGGAAGTTGCTGAAACACAAGTGACAGCCCCCCATCCCGGTTGAGGGGGGAGTACATGTCTGGCTCAAGTGGAAGGCTTGTTCTGTTTTTGGCTTTTGCTCTTTAGTAAGCCTAGCTTGTTTGTATCAGGATATAAAAGGGAAGCCAGTAGAAAGGAGGGGTGGGAGTCTCTCTCAGGTCTGAAGATGCTGTGAGTTGGGGGTCTCGGTCTGTTTGAAGGGGGCCACTCACCCCGAGGTGGCAGTGTAGCCACTCATGCCAGGACATGGCTCTCCCCTGGGTTACGTGATGGTGAGTGTTAGGGTTTAATTTGGCTGTAATCCAATAAAGTTTGTAGTCTGCTTCATTCCTGACTCAAGTGTTGGCTTCAGGCGGAATCCGAGAACCTGCCTCGAGTCCTGCTCGAGACACTCTCAAACGAGGGAAAAGAAAAAAAAAAAAAGAGTACCAAAAAGCAAAAAACAAAAATATTTTAATATTTCCCATAACACAGAGCTAAACTGACTGTTACAGGTTTAGAAGCAAGAGTTAGGAAACAAATTAAACCAGAGGACATATTTGTGGTGGAAAGAGGGTGTTTCAGGGGACAGAGGGAATGCTACAAAAGTGACTTATTTTGGCTTCTGATGCAAGGTCTGGACCTCCTGAGGCTACTCTGTTTCTGCAAGAGAAGGCATCTGAGAAAGGAGGAGTTGAGGTATGAGCTAGGTGTCTAGACAACTAGGCAAGAGAATTAATTGCATCTGTTTATGGATGGGAGAAAAACCACATGCTTAAACACCTGCAGATGTGCACAGTTACAGAAACAGATAGTTGGAAATAATATATCTTGACCTCAAATAAACAAATCACCTGTTCTTGAAACCAAGAATAAATCAGCATTAACTGGAAAATAAAATTATATTATTTTTCAATTGTGGGACAACACCTGCTAGTACCAGAGACTCATAACTGCCAAGCTATGTTTGTGGTCAGTGTTGTAGCTGTATTAGTCCTAGGATATGAAAGACAAGGCAGAGTAGTAGTATAATTTATTGGACCACATTCTGTTAGTGAAACAGAGACACACAAAACACTACAGATCTCTTCATTTAAGAAGTCAAAAAGAATCAAGACTTAAGTTTCTCCTCCACCAGCCAAGCAACCTGAAACAGATTTTTCCTGCGAGTCTAGTAAGGACCTTTGCAGGTTTAAGTCAAAAATATGGTAAAAGGAAAGGCAGGGTATAAAGTTGCTAGGGACTCAATAGCTTTTATTAAATTATTCTGGGTAAGTGAACAAGAGGGAAGGAGGGACCTGTGACATCTCCTCCACTCACATTTAATACGAGCTGGACAGGGACATGACTTGTGATTACTCTACTCTCCAACCTGTTACAATAGCAAGAAAATATTCCTTGAGTCTTTTCTTCTACCCATATCCATAGTTCGAGCTATTAACTACCACAGAATAAAACATTACCCAAGAACACATTTGGCAATACTGATATACTAAAGGAGGATCTGCATTACACTTGAAAATGACTGTCTTGCTGATGTAGAAAGAAACAAAGTTTAGATCAGAGTAAGAGAATTGGCTGTAAATAAAGAATGAGATTAGCAACAGTGTTTTAACCATGACTCCTTCAGGAACAGTCTGAGAAGGATTATCTAATTAGAGCCAATAACCACACCACCCACTATTTCTACTGAAGCCCTCCTGCCCTAAACACTGTTGTAACCTGTTTTTTTTTCTGTGTGTAAATATAGCTTTTGTTTGATTTGTAGCCAACATTTTCCATCCATTTTTAAATATTGTAGGCTTTGTTTTACTTTTACAATAAAGAGCAAAGTGCTTGATTGTCTAAGGGGCTGAGCATCCAGAGCTTCCACAGACTTTTATTGGAAGTGGTATATGCTTAGTGTCCCTGGGACCAAAATAATAAATATTCTTTTTTTAGAAAAGCCATAAGCCATTCCCACCGGTAAAAGAACACAAGTAAACTGTTTTTCTCTCAGAGAGCTCTATTTGAGTGTGCGCAGCATTACAAAAGTGAAAAAATTAATACAATTATGATAAATTAAGTATTTAACTCTCTGCAGCTGTTCACTAGGCAACAGTGAAAACTAGAGATGACAACATATAATGCTGAAATTTTAGCAGAAGATATACTTCATAGTATTTAAAGGTGCTTTATTTCTGGATATGGCATTATTCATTGTTTCTCTTGATTATCTTCAATGGCATATTTGAGAAAATATCTTCCTCCCAGTTTCCTGAAGTCTATTGGCCAATGTCTGCCATTTTCTAATCAAGAAATCTCTTTTAAAATCCCCTGAGGACAATACCACCAGAATGTTTCTTTCCCAGCTGTTAACTGAAATGTAATAGGATTACACTTCAATGATCAGAAATTACTTTATAAAGTATTAGTTTAACCTTAACTTTGGATTTCTTGCCTTTCAAAAAAAACTGAAAAGTTTAAAAACAAAATTTTAATGTTTAAAGCTAGGGATACATATTTACAAACTTTTATTACACCTTAATGAACCTGTTTGGCCTCTTTTTAATTTAAACAGCTTAAAATATGTAATGTCAGGGGCATAGGGGAGGTGGTGAGTAGGGGCATGTCCACTCATCCCCCAAATATCTGTGTCCCTGCAGAGCCTGAGGAAAGTGTGTGGGGGGGGGTGAAGCAAAAGGGTGGCTGACTGTCGACTGAGCTCCCCCACCCCACCCTCCCTACAGTTGCAGCTGCTACCTGCTGCTTCCTCCTGCTGGAGGCCCACACAGAGTGTGACTCACCTGAGTGGGCCCTCTGCCAGGCAGGCTGCAGCCCTGAGTCTCCAGAAGCAGGGAAGAAGCAATTACATGCAGATGTAGTAGCAAGGGCTAAGTCAGCAGCCCTGCTAGTTCACCCCACCGGAGATCCTCATGCCTCCTCCCTGCGGGATGCCCCCCCCCAGCATCCAAAGAGGGGGAAAACATACCACGTGAACCTTTCATTAGCGTGTGTTTAAAGGACTCATTTAAATTTCTGCACTTGCCCCAGAGTAATACATATTTAATTTTGAGATCAATGGCTCAGCAACTCACACGAACGTTGCTGCCCCAGGGAAAGACCCAGGGCACGGGCCCAGGCCCTGACCCCCGGGCCCGATCTGGCATTGGGCTCCTGCTGCCACCAGCCTGGCCCCAAATCCCTGGCCAGGAGATGCACGCACTCCTGCAGGCGGCCGAGCCCCAGATCAGGGATGGGGACAGGAGAGGCTGGCATAGCCCTGAGCACTTGGGGCACTGGCGCCAGGACTTGGGGCACATGCCCCATGTGCCAGGCACAGCAACACCCCTGTTGACTTAGGAGGGAAAGAAATGGTAGTAGAAGAAAGAGTGAACAGTGGGACTGCAGGCGATGGAATCAGAGGTGCTGGAAGGAACTAAGTGTCCAGGGAGCAAGGTGTGGTGGGTGCTGCTGCACTCCCTGGCTTCAAGTGGTTTACATTATATACAGGGTTTACAGTTTGGTTCAGTGGTTTTCACCAACCCTACCACCCATTAAAAAAAATACCATTCTGGCACTCCTGCATGAAGTTTGGGCTTCAGTGGTGTAGGGGGATGCATGGGAGAGAGATTTTGGATGAAATGGATAAGGCAGGAAGAGGACATGCACACACTTTGAGATGTTAGTCCTATTGTCATATGCTTGCATCACCCACTGTGCCTTGACAGACATGATGTCCATAAAGGTCCTTCAAAGATAGTGAGGAAGTATTTCCAGTCATGTGGTGTTCTCAGCCTCAAGATTTAGTAAACCCCCTAAAAAGTGGCATAAAACTTGTTACAGTATTGAGGAAAAAACCTAAATTTTCAATTCAGTACTTTCCAGCTGTGAAGTAATCTTATTTCATGAACACAAACAATGTAATAGAATGAAAATGTTTCCAATTCTCAAAGTTTTGCCTGCCTTCTAACCTCCTTCAAACAATATCCTGACTTTCCCAATGTTGTAAATTGACTTCAGTGCTGTTGCAAATATAAGACATCAGTGCAGAGTTTCAGAACCATCTATCAATGCATCAACAAAGCACAATACAAATTTAGTTCTCTGATCAGACAAACTGACTCAGAATATAAATGACTTCTGCAAAGGCCACTTAGAGAGCATAAGTGGACTGTGTTGGCTGCAAAAGACACTGGTTCTCAAAAACCCAATGATTCAATGCTCCACTATGACTGGTAAAGGTCTTACAGAGCCCTGACTGAGTTAAAACTGCTTTACCCTGGCAAAATCCCCAAGGATACAGGTACAAACCTGGGGGGATTACTGCCTCCTCACAGGCACAGCTGTAATCTTTATCTTGGTATGCGTGAATCAAGCCCATTGTCTATAAACCGAGGTTGCAGGATTCATAATGGATATGCAACAAGGCATGCAATGAATGCAAATATTTCAGGGGCATGTGTAACAAAGGTGCATGGCAGGAGGGATGCAACATATGAAAGTTATATAAGACATGATTTCATAAGAGAAAATACGGTGCATTCAGATTGGGTTAGTGAAGACTGTACTCAGACATGCCTGTTTTGGATGGGACATAGGAGAGGTCATAATTCTCAAAGAGGTAAGGCAGGTCTAGCCCTTTTTATCCAGACAGTACATGAAATCTGAGTAGCCTTTCAGCATATTAATGTAACTCAGCGATCTTTTATCACCAACCTTTCTCTTTGCTGTGAGTTTATATTACCCCCTACACAAGCAATTCTTATGTTTGTTGGCTGTGTCATACACAATACATTGGCTGAATTCTTGAATCCCTCTGAACAGCTAGAATTTTAATTTAAATATTGCAAAAATACACAAACAGTGGTCAGAAAAATCATGAGCACACTCAATTTTTTTTTAAATAAGAACAAATAAGACTATTTGTAGTTTTCTAGAACTCTTCCTGAAAGTGAAGAGAATCCAAAAGAGGAAAAAATTCTGAAAATAAAAATTGTATTTTAGAGTCAATAACTCAAATAATTTACTGGATTTATATCAACCTTCAATGAGTCTCACCTAAAAATCCTGTGGCCTAATGAAGGAAAATGTCACAGCAAAAAAAATGGTTGAAGATGTTTCCTTCAAGCTAAGCCATGGCAGTTCACATTGGATGGGTTATTTGTTCCAAGAAGGGGGAGCTTACATTGAAAACTGTTATGATCTTAGCTCTAGATCCTTATCAGAAGTTTATATACATGAGCACTTTCTTTAAACACATGTGTGTGTTTGCTGGATTAGGCCTAAACTATGGAGGGAACTATACTCTCCATAACATCCCTCCTATTACATTTCCTTGCTACTGCATGTAGGACTGATCTATATTTCATGAGGTATTTCGGGTGACCACGTATTTAGCTTGTGCATTATTTCAACCCAAGTGCAACACTTTATACTTAGAGAAATCAATACATGAATTCTTCTCAGAGCCCATTTCTCTGACCAATTCAGGTACCAGGTAAATTACATCTTGCTTGGTTTTACCTTTCAGCCTATTTTAGTGTCATCTGAGGATTTAATGTTCTTACGTATGATTCAGTAACTTTGCCTAAATTATTATAGGACATTCAAAAACAAAAAAAACCCACAACAACAAAACCAGTACTAGTCCCAATACAGAACCATGCAAAATCCACACCCCAGTTTCCACAAACACAACTATTACCTAACCCCACACTTTGAGTGTATTCAATAAATTCACCATGCTCAGTATATCCATATTAATAGAAACATATTGAACCCTAACAGAAGAAGTGAGAATTAACCTGCAAATCTGGTAATTCTGACAAATAATTGAGTTTGCACCCCATTTTCAGCAAAAATTTAATAGAAATTTGCTGGAGCATGGTTTCATAGTACTAATATTTCACTGATTTAAAATATATACATATTTCAGTACACTTGCTGTTATTTAGCACTGTGAAATAAAACTGAAATACATTTTAACTTATTTTGACAAGTGCAATGCAAATATTCTTCACATTCATATACTTGCTTCCTTGAAATGGGTCTACAAGTCATTCCCAGTCAGGAGGTTGCACGGTACCCAAAACAATATAAAAATTATTTGCCCAAATGCAGTATGACATACTACAGATGTAATAAGGAACGTAATGCATTTTAGAACTATTAACAAAAATCAAAATCAGTTAAACTACTAGCAAGCCTTATTTCTTAAGTTCTGCCAACACAATCATCCTCCTAATGACATCCTTATTTAAATTCATAAATATGCTATTTCTTTCCATCTCCTACATCTGTTTACTTTCTGCTTCTCTCCCTTCTTAGAGCATTTTTACCCTCCAAAGTGTATTTGAAGTATTCATCTTTTAAAATCAAAGATCAATGAGCTCTTTTTCTCCTTTAGAAGTTTACCATGCTCATCTTTTTATGCACTAGACACTTCTAGGCCTCCAAGACAAACTTTCACTTTTTATTAAAAGTCCTCCACAGAGGATTACTAACCTGCAATTATGGCTTTATGAAGGGAAAGTTAATCTCAGCAGTTGAAGCTACAATTAGAGTTAAACTGAGACCACACAAATCTTCAATGGGGATGGAGAGAATCAAGTGTAATAACCTGCACTAAGCTTCCCTCTCACGATATTAACTTTTTCACCTTTCATGTAGACATTCCTAATTTTAGTCTGAAAATCCTACAATATTTATACTTTAAAAGGTTTTCTCAGTCTCTCTTCCTCTTACCTATTTAGGACAACCCTGAAAGCAAATTACTACTTTCGCAAATTAATCCAGAACATTTCACATTAAGACATCTGAAAAACTATTAAATTCTAGGGAATTTTTTTTTAACGTAATTCGCCCAACACAGGAGCATGGTCATGCATGTTCTGGATGCAGGGAAGTCCATTTGTACAGTGTGTTCTGTGTATATGCTAGAAAAATAAGTTGCTTGAGTACCAGTGAGAATGAGGTCAAATCATACACTCATTTTACAGTTACAAACTGATGGCACACAATTAGCTCCTAGGCACACAATATTTCCTATATAGCACCAGTAGAAGGAAAAATCAGCGCCTCTTAATCTGAAAAAAAGATTGGATGGATGTGAAAGAGATAGGTGCTCAAGGAGAGAGCTTGCTTTCAAGATTTGTGCCAATTTTTCCATCGCCATGTAGGGACTGTATGGGTACTACAGCACTTGCAGACTGCACCACAGAAACAGTTGGGTCTATGTTTGGCAAGTAAATTATTGGGTATTTGTTTTAGAGTTATCAACATAAACCTAACCTGCTGACTTTCCACTCTTCAGGGCCTTGTGTATCCTTCCATCATCATACTCTACCAAAAAAGTTCACTTTACATGGACTTAACTTGCATAGACCTTTAAGGAATATGTTGAAATATCTTGCAAAACACAGAAGAATTCCACCATGCACATTCTGTCTATCAGTACTATGCACAACCTTTAAGAAACTCTGGAAAAGTTTTATCTATTATGCCTGCATAATTTCTCCACCCACACTGTGAATACACAGTACAGCTCAAAACCACTTCAAGAGACATACATACGCTAAATTTACAAAAGGTGATATTATACTGGAATGAGTGTCTAATTGGAGGTTTTACCAATAAACTATATTGGTTTAAATTCACACCTTAGCACACAATTTTCCATGAGGAAATGTTTTTATTGTGTCCCTAATGTTAAGGTTACCCACATACACTAAGTGACATATACTGCTTGTAGTCACCATAAAACAAAGAATAGGTGCCAAATTCATTTAGTGGAGAAGGACAAATTCCATCTTTAATTATGGTTCATGGACTGGGGTGTACTTCAAGAACTAGCTACTAACCTCAATGCGTAACAGAACTGCCACTGATACCAATGGGAGATTTGTAAAAAGATCTTGAACAGGATATGACCCTTATGTAACAACTGCATTTATTGCTAATATTTCCTCAGCACCATCACATACCTCTGTGATCCTAAGAGCACCCCAATGCTAAATGGCACAGGGCTCCCTGATATGTAGCAATGAGTCTTAGCAGGCTTGACTAGTTCAATGCATCCCACACAAGTTTATTTAAAAAGTGTCTTGCAGTAGTCATTGGAAAATTGGTAACATGCTGGTAATTAATACCATTGCATGATATATGTATGGGCACTGGATAAAGAATTATAAATACATGTGCTGGAAATATGATCCTCAAATGTGTTTGGCAGACAGTGCCTATGCCCATCTGTTGCTAGACAAAGGAATGCTGGGGAGGGGTGTTTTTTTGTTTTTTAGAGTTGGTTTTATTTTGGGGCAGGCTTGACTACGTTTCCAACATAAGTTTAGAAAGGTGTTAGGATCCAATAGTTAAGAAACATAACACTCAATACCTTAATGCCACTATATAAATCCATTGCACCTACACCTGGAATACCAGATGTAGTTCTGTCATCCCATTTTAAAAAAGACATCTTAGAATTTAAAAAGGTATAGAGAAGGACAATAAAAATGAGTAAGACTATGGAACAGCTTCCATAAGAGGAGAGTTTAAAAAGACTGGGCCTGTTCATCTGAGGGAAAAATAAAAAAAAATAAAAAATAGACGACTATAGACATACACCATGAATATCTTTCCTTCAAGGAGGCTACAGAGTACCAGAAGGTCCCAAGAAATGGAAAGACCATTGCTGCCTTGACCATGAGCCTGCCCCCTCCCTCCACCTCTTTCCCTCAAGGCCGCACCCTCACTCCACTGCCCAGTCCCATCCTTATACTCTGCTGCAGGGCTCCTTACTGCCCCCCCCCCTCCTAAAATGCCTCACTGTCCTCCAGGGATCCTTACTGGGCCCGGTTTCCTCTCCCCTGGGCTCAGTGCCCCTTCACATCCACCCCAGGCTCTTTACTGTCCCAGAACTGTCCCCCAGACCCAGTGCCATTCCCCCCCACACTCACCCCTTTTGAGGCTACAGGAGGGGAAGGAGAGAGGCTCACGCTACAACCAGGAGAAGCCAGGTGGCACAGACATGCGACTGCCCAGGGTGCTTGGGTTAAGCTGGAGTTGGCCCTCAGGAAGACAGAATTATAAAGCCACCATTGCTTTCCCTTGCAGCAGGGGGGTGGTGTAGCTTGTTCAGCTCCTACCAAAGAGTGTTGTCAGGCTCCAACCGAGCCAGGGAAGTGCCACCTCCTTGGGTCACCACAGAAGGGAGCTAAGTGCGGGCCTGTGAGTGCACCAGCAAGTGTGCTGACACTGCACCACTGGCATCGTGCTTCAGGGCCCCCACCCAGTCAAGGGTAGTTCTATGGACCAGGGGCATCGCTGGTGCCAGGCTTACACGGCTTGAGCCCCAAGTCCCTGCACCCGAGTCTCGGGTCTTTTCCTGGGCCAGGGGTGCTCTTGCTGCAGACAGCCTGGAGACACGCCTGTGGGCAGACAGAGCTGGAGCACCACACTGAGGACAGGAAGGGGGAAGAAGAGGCCTGGGAGACAGGGCCTCAGAGCGGAGCAGGTGCAGGGCCATGGTGCAGGAAGCACTGCCTCCCCTGCAATGCCCCCACTTCTAGGAAGCTTCTGGCATTCGCCCCCTGCATGGCCAGCCTTTTTTATTTTGGGGAAGCCTGACATACCCAGGCCTCCACATGCTGCCTGACTAAGAGGGGGGAGATGGTAGAGGTCTAGAAAAATCATGAATGGTGACCTCACACAAACTTCACTCTTCCTACCTACCTCCATCCACAAAAATCTATTCACAATGAAACAGTTGCACTGACAGTTATAGGACATCATTAGGTCTCAGAGTCACCCCAATGACATTAAAGCAGAAAGAGTTAAAATCTCTCTCAGTCTCTCTTTAGAAATGTCTGCAGATTCATATCAGATCACACTTGGTCCACATTTTGGAGATTTTCTTGCCAACCAGGAGGCTTAGAAATTTCTTATTTTAAAAAGCAGCCTTCAGCACTTCAGAGTTTGATCTGTGCAACATATTCAATTAAGCATGATACCCTTGCTTCAAAGACACTTATAAATCTCCAATTGTAAGAATTTTGCTTTCTCATGAGAACATCTCTACCAACAGTGCATTATTCTTATATAAAAGCTATCACAAACCTAACAAACAAATAGTATGTTGCCAATCTTCTAGCTGTATAGATTTGTTTTAACTAGTCTTACCCATGGCTAAGAATGTTAACCCTAAACCCAGACTAGACTGCATTCATATTAGAAAGTAGCATATATCCTGCTTGCTTTAAGGTTAATTTAAGTATTTGCACATTTTATTTATTGTTGATATTTTACTGTGGAGATAAAAAGTATCAGAATTATGCATATTGAAATATTAAGTTTGAAAGTCAGAGACACTCCTCTGCATGAAATTCCTTTGACAGCATTCTAATGCCATAGCAGTATCAGAGGAAAACATGCATTCTGCTCCTTTACAAAGAAATCAGTTAGCTGACTTCCATTCTGTTTGTTTTTCCAGTTCACTGAAATACAGTAAGCAAAGGTTGAATGCTTCATTTATGAAACTTGCATGCATTTAAGAAGCAGTAGGCAATACGATCTAGTAACAGATGGTAATTGAAAACATTTTTCTTTAACTATTTTAATGCTGAAATTACTTAAAGATTCAGGAAAATTAATATTCAAATTATTAAGCTAACAGTATTACAGCATTGCATCTCCTATGGGGCTCCCATGTGCTGTGAAACTATACGCAAATGCAAGTAACTTGTTCAGCATTGCATAAACTGGAGCTTCTGCCACCACACATAGACATTAATAAAAGAAAGTTTCTATGGATGCTCAATGGCTCTTGTACTCTAGATTTGAGTCAGTAAAGCATGCTGATTCAGAAAGAATACAAGCATATTCAAGTTAAACATGAGGTTAAATCCCATTGAAATCAATGAAATATACGCTTGTTCCTGAATTGTGGACCAAACCAGTAGCAGTTGGTTTTGCTTTTTAACACAGTATTTGCCATTAGCAACGTATTTGCTTGTTGAGGTTTTTTTAATTAAATATTCACATTTTTACCTTATAAATGCCAAGTACAATAAAAAATGTAGTCAGTACTAAAATACACTATGATTTTACAAACAAGCATCTGATTAATGTTATCCATTTAAGCACCTCCCAGCAGTGAGCTCCAAGCATTCAAAAATTTAAAGTCAGGTCCCAAACAACCCATGACATTGGCTTAAAAACCCAAATAGTTTTGCTTGGGTTCTATTTAGCTACTGTCTTGTTTTGTCTTTATGGGTCCCATTTTCAACATTTCCTCTGCAGTAAGGAAGGCAATATGCTTACTTTAAAAAGGAAATAAAAACAGATAATCTTCTGAACCTCACAAATCCAGAGACTGGAGTTTTAAGACAGAACCCAAATGCTGCAACAGCTTCTGCTGAACTTACTCATGGTATTTGATTTCCTTGTTACATGTTGCTTGCAAGATTGTGGCCTTAAGAGACACTATTTGATCTACACAAGCCTAAACTTTGGGACTTCCAAAAGCAGCTCTCACAAAAATCTCTCACTAGAAATGTTTCCATTTTAAAAATATTCAGCAAGTGATGTTTTTGAATACATCTTCTGCTGTAATCTTTGGACTTAAACCACTAAATCGCCTACTGTTTGTAAAAGGAAACCAGAATGAAGACCCATTAAAAAAGGGTTACAAGCAAAAGCAAAAAAAACAAACAA